>VZQC01014352.1:5031021-5134963 GCA_009823505.1 Rhizomys pruinosus | reverse complement strand
AAAAAAAAAAAAACCCACAAAAATCTCAGATGACTCAAAACGAATGGGAATAAACTGATGGAGTTCAAAAGTAAAAGAAAGAAAGAAAAAGAAAAAAGAAAAAGGAAAACCAAATAGATAGTTGGATGAAATAATAGAAATAATTTAGGACTTGAAAAGTGAATTCATGAAAGAGATAGAAATATTGACGTGAATTCAAGTAGAAATGAAGATAGAATTTAAAAAGTCAATAAGCCAATTTGAAATGACAAAAGTGAATCTCACACACAAAATTATTGGAATGGAAAACAGAACATAAAGACTAGATGACAGAGTTGAAGAACCAGTTTCATCAAGTCAAGAATATGAAAAAATTGGGCGGGAGAGATGGCCTAGCGGTTAAGAGCGCTGACTGCTCTTACAGAGGACCCAGGTTCGATCCCCAGCACCCACATGGCGGCCGAGAGCCGTCTGAAACTCCAGTTCCAGGAGAACTCCAGTTCCAGGGGAATCCGAGACCCTCTTCTGACCTCCGCTGCATTGCACGACACGGGTGCACAAACTTGCATGTAGACAGTACATTGATACACATACAGAAATAAATAAATGTCGGGCGTGGTGGCGCACACCTTTAATCCTAGCACTTGGGAGGCAGAGGCACACGGATCTCTGTGAGTTCAAGGCCAGCCTGGTCTACAGAGTGAGTTCCAGGACAGCCAGAGCTGCAGGGAGACCCTGTCTCAAAAAAAAAAAAATATGAAAAAATTAATAACACAGGAATGGAAAATGCAGCAAATGTGGGAAACAATAAAAAGAACAAATATGTGCATTACAGCAATACAGGATGGAGAAGAAAGTGGAATCATTGGCATTGACCAGATATTCCCCAGGATTATAAAAGAAAGCTTCCCTAAATTAAGGAAAGAAATACCTATACAGATAGAAGAAGAACACAGATTTGCCTTAGTGATTGTAGTATAAAGAGGTCCCAAAATATCTGCTGACATACTGATTCTTCATGTGCTGGCCTCATTTGAGACAAAAATCAATAAGATCAACTTTTGTTACTATTGACATAGTGTCAGGTAGACTTATCTCTTACTTCCCAAAATACAATTTGGTTTTTTGTTTTTGTTTTTTATTCTGTCATTAAAATGTTATAAAGCTGGGCGTGGTGGTGGATGCCTTTAATCCCAGCACTTGGGAGGCAGAGGCAGGGAGATCTCTGTGAATTCAAGGCCAGTTTTGTCTACATAGAGAGTTCCAGGCCAGCTGGGACTAAAGCGAGACCCTGTCTCAAATAGACAAAAAAAGTTATGAATAAACTATTAAAATCTATTTGATATCCATATGTTTTCTGCTTTGTGCAAAATGGAATTAAAGGATTCATCTGTGAATTTGACATTCACTGATAGATTTATAAGTGCATTCACCCAAGGATTCAATCCATCTAGGTAAGTGTTTGCTAAATGGAGAGTCATAATATCTTAGGGATCTCACTGTGGCCATTCTTATATTTGAAACTATTAGTTGGGTTGGTAAAGGAGATCAGCTCATATTTATTCTCAGTTTCCAAAGCCTAGAATTTCTGTCATGCTTATTGTTTGAAATGAGTAGATCAGTGAAAATATTACATCTCTTCCTCCATTCTTTGAGTGCTTATTATAAAATACTATATACCAGGTTAGACATCAAATACAGCATTGAAAAATTTGGTATCTCTTTTTTTTTTTCCCCACATAAATTTATTTTATTATTTTTTATTTTTTAATTTTTTTTTGTAAATAATTTTTTATTTCTTCTCCTTCAATGCCTTTGTTTTCGTGTTCTGTCTTTTCATTCGTTGTTTTTTTATTTTTTTTTTTAAGATTTTGTATTTCGTACATCATTTTCCAATTCAGATACAGGGCATTTTATACCCTTTCCCTTCACCCCACCCCCACCCCAATACCAGATCATGTATTCTGCTGCCATAAACTGTCTTGCATCTTTCTCTGTTTTGTTTTTTTTTTTTTTCTTTTTAGCTATAAAGTTGGATAAGCCATGAGTACAAGCATCCTTTTGTGAAAACCAATCTACAGGCTGTTGTGTCCAAACACCCCACAGCCACCCACCAGTGGGGGGTGACATGTTGTTTGTATAATCAGGTTGATCAAATAGTGCGCCCAGACTACACGCTGTAGTTGCGTCACCATTCACCCGCAATCGGAGCCTTTACATCTACCACCCCGGGCTGTCCTCCCTCAAGGTTGTGTCCCTAGCTTAGAAAAGGGGGCACAGGTGGATGAGAAGTAAAACAGTCCACTCTCTCTGGAGCTGTTGACTTGGACTCTGGTCAATTCTGGCTGTTTCCTTTCATGGGCTGACAGTTTGTCCAGGGGTAACCTTTCGATCCTACTAATGAAGCACAAGCAGTTAGATATATAGGTATTTAAGCAGCACTAATAGTTATGGTAGGTTACTTTGGCATAGACACATATGTTTGGATGATATGTTAATAGAAGTTATTGTTTAGTTTATTGGAACATCATAGTTGCCACATAAGTTGAACATGAAACATCCACATGTATAACTCTTACTTATGTGCACAGGCACATCCTCAGTTCATATCCTTCAGGTCATACTGGTTTGGGGGTCATGCTACTCATGATTTATATTTGTATCTCTTTAGTCATGCAGATATATGTGTGCAATGCTTTTTAGAACTTTCAAAGAAAGAAAGGCTAACAGCGTTTTGATGGTTATAACTCCTAATCATTCTGAGACATGGGTGGCAGCCATATGTCTGTATATCCCAAATCTAATTGGCTATTAGCTCTCTCCTTGGAGGAATAATTCACGGCTGATGCCACAAGCTTACATCCTCTAGTGGTTAGGAGATGCTATAAGCCACAGTAAGACCTCGTCATCTTTTACAGAAAAACTATAATTCATGGATTAGCATACCATCCTAACATCTGTGTCTGTACCAAAGAAACCTACCATAACAATTAGTACTGTTTAAATACCTATATATCTAATTGCTTGTGCTTCATTAGTAGGATTGAAAAGTTATTCCTGGACAAACTGTCAACCTATGAAAGGAAACAGCCTGAACTGATCAGAGTCCAAAACGACATCTCCAGAGAAAGTAGACTGTTTTGCTTCTCACCCACCTGTGCCCCTTTTCTAAGCCTAGGGAACAATCTGTGGAAGAGGGGGCGTGGTAGAATGTAAGGACTGTGATTACGGTGAATGGTGAAACTACAGCAACATAGTCTGGACTCTTATTTGATCAACATGATTGTATATACAAGCCCCTCCAGCTGGATGGTGGGAGCTTTGGACTGTGTGGGTTTGGGCATAGCTGCTTGCAAATTGGTTTTACATGAAGGATGCTTGTAGTCATAACTTATTACTTATTGTTTAAAAAATGAAATAAAAAACAGCCAATTTAATAAAAATTCTGAAGATAAATATGCGTGTTCTCTTAGTAAGAAAATTGTCAACTCACCATCCTCTTGGTTGAGAATGCATTACTTGGTATAGTAGCCTTTAGGATCTCTCTCTCTCTCTCTTTCTTTGTGCTGTATGTAAATTTAAGTGTGTGATGTTGTGCAAGTGATGAAGCATACAAGCCAGGGAATAGGAAAAGAGGTCAGAGGATGATTTGGAGGTCACTTTCCACTGCCATCTTGTTTGTGGTAGGGTCTCAATTCTTATTTCTGCTGCTGAAGGCTTCTCCAAGCTATCGAACCCACAGCTTCCAGATGATTCTGTTTTCTTACACTAAGGGTCCTGGGGTTACAGATGTGTGGTACCACATCCAGTCTTTTATGTGAGGTCTGAGTTCCAGCCCTAAGGAGGCAGAGGCAGAGTGATTTATGTAAAAAAGAGGAAAGCCTGGCCTATATAGCAAGTTCCAGGCCATCTCTGGATGCAGGAAGGCCCTGTCTCAAAAAACCAAAGCCAAAGCCAAAATCAGAAACAAAAATTACATATTTATATATGCTGAAAAAGAAATCAGAACAGCAATTCCATTCACAACTGCTGGGAAAGAAAAGAAGAAAAGTAAAGAAAGAAAATCAAAGTAAAATAATTTTGAATAAACCTAGCCAAGGAAGTGAAAGACCCACACAATAAAAAGTTAACACTTAGGAGAGACCTGCACTTCATTGTCTCATCATCTTTCCTCTTGCATCAACCATTTGAGACTGCTTGAGAGTGTAAGAAAACCTCTGGGGGTGCAAGCTGCCCAAATCGTGCTATGGCCATGCTCTAGCTTTGGGATTTGCAGTCCCTCCCACTGATCCAGGGATCAGGTTTCTCTGTTGCCTACCAGGGGCCTGCATTTCATTGTCCAATCATATCTCCTTGCATACAGACCTTTGTGTGTGTGTGTGTGTGTGTGTGTGTGTGTATGGGTGTGTACACATTGAGTTTTATTGTAGCAAAGCAACTTGTACACTTTTAACATTTAAAATTGAGCATCATCTTCCTTTCCAGTGAAAACAAAACAAAACAACAAAACAAAAAAATTAAATGAAATTACAATAGAGAATGTAGAGAACATCAATTCCAAATAAAATCCCACAGGCTCTGCTGATTCTCCCATTGAGTGGTGGGGTTCAGGTCACCAGTAGGAGAGAAGTTTATCTTAAAAGTGTCATCTTAAACTGCAAGGATGTCGGTTAAACATCACAATTAACATGCCAAGGAGAAGCCATGTTGTCAAAATGCCCAACTAACCCACCCAAGCATTTCAAACCCACCCTTTGCTGATCTTCTATACCCATTTTTTTTCACTTTTTTTTCTTTTTATTAAACAAAAGAGTAGACAGATTCATGTTGGTAAATGCTAACTGTCCATATTCACATAGAGACACAGTGTAATTTCTGAGCCCAATATACAGAGAAAGGAGGAAAAAAAGCTAGATTATATGCACTACTACACAGGGTCCCAGCACCCCAGCCTCCAGCAGAGCCAAGGGAGCTTATTTCCCACAGAGCATGGTGGTGGTGTTGATTCACAGTTTTTGAGCCAAGAAGGGATCAAAATGAATTTAGAACAGAAGAGTAGAGATACTTTTCCCATTGTACTCTGCTCAGTTGTTTCCCCCAAATGTGTTGAGAACCAAAGTGTTGAGAAAAGACTTCAAAAAACAGGGTGACTAAGCACAAGAGGGGTGGGAGGAGGGGAGGATGCAACTTGCTCCCAGGGACTGGAGAAAATTTAAAAAAAAAAGGAAGGTTGGAATCCATCAGTGTTCTTTTCTATTAGTCATCTTCATCCTCCTCTCCTTCCTCTCCATCATCATCCTCATCTTCTTCACCTTCATCCTCATCCCCTTCTTCATCAATGTCTTTCAATCTTTCTTCTTCATCGTCGTCATCATCATCATCATCATCATCATCATCATCATATTCCCCTTCCCCTTCTTCATCATCCATATCAGGAACCAAGAAGTACTGCAAAGGATTTGGCCAAATATCATCTTTGATGACCTCTCCTAATTCATCCACGCCTGCAACAGAATGGTCAGTAAACCAAGTTTAGAAGCTCTCCGGTTCTTCATGCTGCTTCTTCCTGCTGGCTTTATTCTGTGTCTGACTTGAGCGTTTCATCAGATCCTTTCCAGATTTCCATTTGATTTCAGTGGACTTTGAAGATGGATCACCACTCATTCAGATGAAATTCTTTGGAGAGAACTTTATTTTCTCAAAATAAGGATTGTCATCAAAATAAAAATCTATTCTGTAACCTGATTTTATATCTTCAAATTCTGTCACTTCATCTCTGGTCAAATAATGCAATGCCTGTTCATCCTCCTCCCCAAGCAGTGCAGACACTTGTGGATGGTTGACTAATGTTGTTACCCCAAAATTTGGGATTTTGGTGATCAAATCTAACCTCTTCTGAAAAAATGGTTGGCGGAGTTTGTTATATTTCTGTTCTACTTTCAAAATTTCCTCACTCGGTTGTTCATTAAGTCTGTCTATTTCATTTTGTACTTCATCAGTATATTTAATTGCTTCTTGCTGTTCTTTTTCTCCCTTCTGCGTGTCCGGGGGCTTCTTGGGCTGCGGTAGGGTCGTGGGTTGCATGAGAGGAGGGGAGTCCCAGCGCGGAGCAGGGCATACAGACCTTTTGAGACTGTGTGAGAGTGCCTGACTCAGACTCTGTGAGTGCGCTGCCTAAATATTACCAGACTTATCCCGCTGCTTTGGGGCCATCTTCACTCCCTCCTACTGTGCAAAGGCTTAGGCTTCCCCACTGACTAGTAAGGACAGCTCATCCATTTCCCATCTCCTGTCCTTGGAATTTGAACTATCCCTTGGAGTCTATTGAAGCTAATTAGCTAAAACCTTGTTACCCTCATGGAGGGCTTCTGAGTAGCCTAATTTAATACATCCAATCCCTCCAATATAAAATTAAAAAAGAGAGAATTTGAAGCCTAGACCAACTAACATTTCATATCCAATCACAAAGCAACTAAGCTACATCAATAATACAAACTGTGGAAAACTTCAACTTAACAAAGGCAGGCTTGGGTTTCACAGTAGAGTCGCAAGAAACAAAAGAAATCCACATGCCAAAACCACAACAAAAATAATATTAAAAAAACAAAATAATATATTTGCACCAAACACCACTATTTCTATTGAAGAGTTCTATAATAAGCACTCCCTAGAGGTAACATAGGGCATAGAATTTTAAAAAATCATTAACATGATCAAAGGATTCAATGTATTTAAAGAACACATAAACAGCTCACAGAATGAAAAGACGATAGGGATAAGCTTCTAACTGAATTCACAAAAGAGTCAGAAATATTGAAGAAAAGTCAGGCTGAAATGAAGAAGGAAGTGAAAAACTTAATAAGCCAATTTGAAATGACAGGAGGAAGCCTCACAAAGAGAAGGAATTAAATAGAAAGCAAAATATCAAGCCTGGGCAATAAGTTGGAGAATTTAAGTTCTCAAGAAGAATATGGAAAATTTTCTTAACACAATGGAGTTCTATGCAGCAGTAAAGAAAGAAGACAAAAGAATCATAAATTTTGCAGGTAAATGGATGGAACTAGAAGACATTATGCTAAGTGAAGTAACAGAGCCCCAGAAAAACAAAATCCCTCATTTGTGGATCTTTTAGCACCAAACCCAGTTGTAGAGGCAAACTGAGCAATATAGATATATATATATATATATATATATATATATATATAAATTTTCTTTACCTGAAACCAACTGAGCCATTATACTGTGAATACCTTAACAGGATCTAGAATTAACCTACCACTTATTTTCAGACTTTGTAATTGTAGTGTATGGGGGGAGGGTATGTATGCATACTTTAGAGTAATATAAAATTAAAGGGGAAAAATATGAATTCTTAAACACATTTTGGAATTAACATAGTTTACTTTCAGATGTCATAATTTTGGTATATATGTGAAGAGCATATATGCATATTTTGGAGCAATACAAATTGGAGGGAACCACAACAAAAAGACTGGGTCAAAGAACTGACTGAAACAGTAAACTTCAGCCCAAAACAATAAACCTTTGCACAGCAAAACTTTAAAAAGATTGAAAAAAGATGCACGACATGAATGGCAAAATGCATGAACTCAGGTGGGTAGGGGGCATGGAGAAGGAAATGAATCTAAATTGGACTGAGAAATATATGAATTGCTCAAAGCTTCGATAAAAAATATTTTAAAAAAGACCATGGGCACAGACCTCATGGGCTTGATTGTCGCAGTAACTAGCTTTTCATTCAGTCACTACTTCTTTCATAAGATGTGTTTATGGCATTCGGATTTGATTTTAAAGTTTTGGTACTTTTTTGATCTTTCTACCTGAACTTATGTAATATATGAATACACTTGAGAGATGACCTCTTAAAAAGATGTTTCATTAGAGGATAACTATAACATTTGGATTAGCAAGGTACACATTGTATTAATGATTTTGTACAAATTGAATACGAAACCAGAATTTCCTAAAGTTACCATCAAATCTACATCTAAATTGGGAAATCTTAAGCTAGTCACTTAAGCTAGTTTCTCAGCCAAACCAAGAATCATGGCTATTTTGTACTAACATGCTGTAAAAGAGAGAAATTAAAATAACATGAATATGCAAACAAATATGAAAACCATTAAGCAATATACAGTAACATATAGCAATTTAGAGTCTCAACATAAAATGAACATTTAATACATTTGTCTCCAGGTGCATTAAATATAAAAGCATCTGCTTCTCTCCATGAATTTACAATTGAAATGATAGCAATCAGAATGAAGACAGTCTTTTCTGAAAGCTGAAACCTGCCTATGATTATCCATGTTAATGAAATACACACGGTGGTGGGTAGAATTCACAGTGTACCTTGGAAGAATTTCCTGAGGTAACACAGAGAGTTGGAAACATCTATTCATGTTCCAACAATATTTATTCCCATGTTGTGTGGTACCAAAAAATAAATAACTATTTTTCATTATGACTTAACATGAAAAGAAAGATTGGGGAAAAGAGTTATTTTATATTTATAAGCACATTTATAAATATGCCTGTTTAATGAATGTGTGAAGGTGTATATATTGCTTTTCAATTTTTTATCTTATTATACTAGGTTACTTTTTCTTGCAAGTGTGCAATGTGCTTTCCCACCACGTGACCTGAGGCCCTCCTCTTTCTTACCCCACTCCTGTTGGTCTGCTTTGTTCCCCTTGGAGCTTTCCTTCTACTTCCATGTCACCTGCACATATGTCAAATCAAGATCCACAAATGAAAGAAAATGTGTTATTTCCCTGTGTCAGACTGACTGAATTTGCTTAATATCTTCATCTCCATTTGTGTTCTTTTTTTTTTCTGGCAAATAACTTCATTCTTCATGGTTCAAAAAATTCCCATTTTGCACATAAAACATTTCTTTATTCCTCATGCTGACTTCCAGGCCTTTGGGTCTATCTATATCCAGGAATGGTATAGCTAAGTCATATAGCAGTTCTGTTTTTACTTTGCTGAGAAACCTCCACAAATATTGCCACAGTGGATGAACCAAGTTACAGTCCCCCCAGCAATACTGTGTGTCCTTTTGTCAACATCCTCACCTTTATCAGTGTTATTGTTTTCTTAATGACTGCCTTTCGGATGGGAAGAGATGGAATCCCAGTGTCCTAGTATTGGCTAGTAAGAGTGAACACTTTTTCATGTTTCCTATCCACTTGTTCATTGTACTTTGAGAACTGTGCTTATTTTATTAAGTCTTGTATTGGCACTGTTTTCTGAGTTCTTCTATTTAGTTTTTCATATTTAGTTCTTCGTTGCTAAAACTCATTCCCCGAGGGAGAGATGTGAACAATGTCCACCACCCTCCTTTGTTCCCACCGATTCCACCAAAGTGCTTATTGGGCTTACTTGCAGAGCAAATGGTAAGAGTTTACTTACAGGTATAAGGATGTTCCCCATTAATGCTGTACCCCAAAGTCTTTACCTAAGCATGGATGATGGCTTCCCCACAGCCACATAAATAGAGACCCTCCATTAGTCTTCCCTAGCTGCTATATTCTAGCCATTCTCTGAAGCCATATGCAATTAGGGTTGAATTACTCACCGTAGTTTGGAAGGTGAATGTGGTTACTCAGGCGGAGATCTTGTAACTCTCTATGTTCCTCCTACTATTTGAGGGTGTCAACATTCAACAGGCCCAATGTTGATCTTTCACAAATGGGCACAGCTGAGCTCAGGAAGATTGTATCTGTCTGACTCAGTCCTATATAGTATTCATTTCTTAAAATATTTTATTCATTATTTTTATTTTATGTGTATGGGTGTATTGCCTGCATGTATGTAAATGCAACCATGTCTTTTAATGTCTGTGGAAGTCAGAAGAGGGCATCAGAACCCCGGAACTGGAGTGATGGATTGTTGTAAGCCACCATATGTGTGCTTGGATTTGAACCTTTTGTCCTCTACAAGGCCAGTCAGTGTTCTTAACAACTAAGCCATTTCTCCAACCCCCTATATAGCAACCTTTTATTTAGTTTTTGAATAAGGTAGATATTAATCCTCTGTCTGGTGTGTAGTCAACCAATTTTTGCCATTCCATAACTGGTTCTTCATTTATCTTTTCCATTGCTGTGCAGAAGCTTTTTCAGTATAATAAAATCCATTCAACTGTTGACCTTATTTCCTGAGTAAATTACTGTCTTATTCAGAGAGTCTTTGCCTATGCTAAGAACTGAAGCACGTTCTTCACTTTTTCCTCTAATGATTTCAGTGTTTCAATTCTCACAGCAAGGAGTTTGTTCATTTGGGGTTGTTTTTCATGTAGGGTAAGGGATAGGAATCTAGTTTCATTCTTCTACATGTGGGTATCTAGTTTTCCCAACACCATATGTGGAAGAGCCTATGTTTTCTCCAGTGTGTATTTTGGACATCATTATCACAATCGTGTAGCTACAGCTGTGTGAAGTGATGTCTGAGTGGTCTATTCTCCTCCACTGGTTTTGTGCCAGTTCCATATTGTTTTTGTTACTGTCACTCTGTAGTGTCTGTTGAAATCAGTCCATTGACACTTCAAGAAGTATTCATTTTTATCAGGATTCTTTGTCTATAAGAGGGCTTTGTGTTTTTATATTAATTTTAAGGTATTTTTCTATTTAATTGAAGAACAGCATTGGAATTTTGGTTATGATTACATTAATTAATAGATCGCTTTTGCTAATGTAGGTATTTGTGTAATATTATTCCAATTCATAAGATGGGAAATCTTTCCATCTTCTAATGCTTTCTTTAATTTCTTTCTTTGGAGTTTTAAAGGTGTTTTTGCTTTATTTATTTTAAGGCATGTTTTTATTGAATTTTTGTGCATTTCATATAAAACATCTTAACTTTATAAATCTGCACCTTGCCACAAGACCCCCCCCACACACTGGATTTCATGCATTCTGTAATACATGTTAAAGCCTATTGACTCAAGTTAGTGTATCAGATGTCTCTCAGTACAAGTCCACTCACTGGAGTCTACTCAGCCTATCTAGAGTTTCTTTCTTAATGAATATCAACTCTCCCTCACCCCACAGTACTAAGCTGCTAATAGTTCTTGGGCTGAGATTGGGGACTGTGCTAGATAGCTTTAGTGTCAACTTGGCATACCTGGGTTGAGCAAACCTCAGTTGGGGAATTTTTTTTTCATTGGACTGGCCTATGGGGTGTTTTCTTGATGGTTGGATGATGTGGGAGGGCCCAGCTCCCTGTGGGTGGTCTCACCCCTGGGCAGTTGGTCCTGGATTGTAAAAGAAAGCAGGCTGAGCATGGGACAGTGGAGCAAGATAGTGAGCAGTGTTCCTCCATGGCCTGTGCTTCAGCTCCTGCATCCGGGGTCCTGCTCTGTCCAAAACTGGGCTCCCTAAGTGATGAACTATGACCCTGGAGATGAGAGCCAAATAAACCATTTCCTCCCCAAGTTGGTATTGGACAATGTGTTTTGTCACAGCAATTGAAAGCTAACAAGGGCAGGAACACTGACCAATTTTCCCAGTTCTAGGCTGGGATTTCATCTGACTCAGTTTGCATGGGTCTTGTTTCATGCTGACACCATTGTTCCAAGTTCATATGAACATGGTGACTCTGTTTCTTCATGGTCATTTTCCTCCAACCCAGGCTCTTACAATCTTTCCATCCCCTATTTTGCCCTGGTCCCTGATCCCTGGTTGGATAAAATTTAATATAGGAGTCCTATCCAGGGATCCACATTCTGCACTTATTTGCTACACTTTGGCCAGTTGATGATCATTGACCACTATTGCATGAGGAAGCATCTTTGATGAGAGTTAAGAGATACATCCACCCATTGTTCCATTATGTTCTGCGATCCTTAGGTATAGAAGTTCCAGTCACTTAGGGTTGGGCATCTCAAAGACATATATTCTCTGCGTTTGACCAGTTGTGGGACTCTGTAATGGACTCTTTCAGTGGTGAAAGAAGCTTCTTTGATGAGTGGTGACTGGCATATTTTTCTGTAAATATAAGAATCAATATTTAGCATAGAATAAAAAGCTACATTTGTCTAGGGATATGACAGACTTAGGGTTTTCTCTAAGATCTATGACCTCTCCAGCCATGTGTATATATGGCTATGTTTACAGTGCCACCCATGAATTTCTTTCCATTTAGTAGGCTTTAGGTCTAATTAGGTAGCTGTTGATTACCCCAAAGATAAAAGTGTAACTAATGAATGAATATAGATGGCTGTGCCAGTCATTGTTTTGGTTATTAGGCTTTAAAGCTGGAGTTAGACCATTAGTTAATTTGTTCCTTACCAGCTTGCATAGTATCCTACAAAACTATGAGAGAAAGTCTTCAGGGAGGAAGATTTTTTTTTCTTCTATTACTTCTTTATTTTTTTTTTCATTTTTTAACAATAAGTAATAATTTATGAGTACAAGCATCCTTCATGTAAAACCAGTTTGCAAGCAGTTGTGCCCAAACCCACGCAGCCCAAGGGTCCCACCATATGAAAGATGAGGCTCCCAGCATTCACTTCACCCTCTCCTTTTTACATGTCACAGGCAGTCCCCAGGGTTTAAGAACTGAGAAAGAAGCCTTTCCAAAATCTCATATTATTGATGCTGTCATTCCTTTTTTTCTATACTTAACTGTATTTTTATTTAAATATATTTTTAACTGCTTATATTTTTATTGGTCATCCTACATTTGTCTCATTTTGTTTCCATGTTGTTTGTTATTGGGAAATATTTCCCCTTTAGTTTATACTTTTCTTTTTCCCTTTTTTGTCCCCCCCCAGTAGTATTTTGATGTCACATTTAAGAAGTATTTTACTTGTTACTTGTTTTTCTTAATTTTAAAATATTTTTATTGACTCAAGAATTTCTTAAAATGTATTTGATTATATTCAGATCTTCTCCACTAACCCCCACTTCACTAGCTCCCCCCTAACTTCTGCCCCCCCATTATTATTCATCTACTTAATGGGTTTGGAGTCTAATCTGTGTTTTTCAAATGTTTTGATTTTTTTCCCCATTTTGTAGTTATTTAATTTTGCTTTTGAGTTTTCTTTTTAATACTGGGAAATCTTCCCATTTTCCTATAATACATTCTTCCTTTTATGTTTTCTAATCTCTTGCTCCTTTTCATTCTAATGCTTCTTCATGCTCTTCTTTCCCCCTTTCACCTGCTGACCTTATTCCTGCTCTATCACTCTCCTTTCCCTGTCTCTTTCTATTATCCATTGGTGATTTCTACTTGTACCCTAAGTAATTTTTCTTCATAGTATATTCATTGGTGATGGGTTAATGATAATTAGTGGATTTTAGGTGCCAAAGAAGCAAAACACAGTAAAAGAACACAGTAGAAAACATCAAAAGTATTGCTCACCACATCATATTATCTATCATTGCTAGTTAGTAAGCCTTTGATGTTAAAGATAGAACACTTTGGTTATAAGATATAGAGAAATCAAGCTGTAACTAACATGGAAGCTTCTCACATGAAGTTACTGCAGGAGGAAGAAGGTAATTAGTGGGATTAGCTGGTGGTAGACTGGAATGCTACAATACTGGCTTGTTAGGCAAGGTCTACCCATATAACTGTGTAATTACTCTTAAGGGGGTAAGTAATCACTTTCTGAATGGTTTGAGGCCTAGATCACAGGAGATAATTCATACCTGGTATACCTACTCAAAAGCCCTTGGCTGCTGAGGTCATAGACCCTAGGGATGAAGCTAATACAGTGTTTTCCCAAATGGACATGTTGTTTTGGTAAATTCACATGTTTGTAAATCTTATGTTTATACTGATAGATAGTTCTGCTCTCAAACTTGGTCTGAGAAGCTTGTTTTGCAGTGGGCAGCAGTTAATGTGGAGACTCACTGACCAAAGTGCTGAGAACAAGCACCTGTGGAGTGCCCAGCCCTAAACAGGATACCTACATTCCTGACCCTCCCCTACGGTAGGGTGGAAAGAATGTAAAGCTGGAGGGTATGGAGGGGTGCTGGGAAATGCTGGCTTCTGGACATGACATGCTCATAGAACTTATGAACTAATAGCAGCTATGATCACCTGAACAAGACTTGCACAACACCAGTACTACCCACACTCCAAAGTAGGTTGGGCTTGGCTTATGAGGTCTCACCCTAACTGAAGAGTTGATAACAGATAATGGATTCTGGAAGAGGAGTTACTTTTTTATTTCTGCAAAAGTCATGGGTCAATATAACTAGTTCTGGTTTAGAAGGCTGAAATTCACAACAAATCAGATCCAAACATTCCACAAATCTCACATAGTACATCACATGACAGAATAAGCTTAGTGAGCCAGTATATCATCCTAAGTGTGATCCAAACAGAGGATGCTCCAGGAAGTTACAGCTGCCAGTGCCCCCATAAAACTGCTGTTTCTTTTAATGATGAAGTTCAAAGCAGCTTCCTTCACTCCAGCTTCTGTTTATTCATGTATGTGGGCCATGAGCTTCATTGCACAGTTAGAACTGAGCACTTTATAAACCAGAATTTACTTGGGTTGAGACACATAATTTGCAGGTCAACTCTACTAAGACTATTTTTATTTTTCTACAAGTGTTTTTGATTCAGACTAAGTAAATTATTTTAGGTAAAATGTTTGTGTCCATGATCTCTGAATAGGGTATTAAAAGTGTAGTCAAGAAAACTACCATGATGGCTCATTGAAAAGTGGGAAGAAAACACTAGAACTTCCATTCCAGTGTTGGCTAAAATAAAAGTAACAAGGTTAAGTAATATCTGCATATAAGTTAGAACTTAATTGCTCACTCTGTAAGATGGTAACACCTAGTCCATGAGGTAGCTTGAAGGAAAATTCTGATAATTTCCATGCTCCTTGTTTATTCACTATAATACATCTCCCATAAAAGTATAAGTACTGAAAAGTAGAGAACAGCTGGCAGAGCTATGATTCAGATGGCCAAGGAAATTAAACAATGGAGATCTGATTATTCCTGTGAAGAATGTGGAGAAGGTGGAAGTGTATTTCAGTGTTAGACTGCTTGCCTAATGAATACAGGATTTCCTTTCTCAGATCTGAAGAAAATGGCAAAATTATTCTTAAAATCATGAACAAAATCGAAGTTTTATGTCCACTTTTACTAAAAAGAAACAATGCGTTGAACCTTAAAATGTATATTAATATAATGTGTATAGTCTTATATACATGCTGTATACCTGTATGATGTGTACACAAAGAACAAATAGAAAGGTACATATTTGTGGTTACATTTTTTTTCTAACTAAGCACATGATTACACCAGTTGAAGAACTTTTAGAGAATAGCACTACTGAAAATAATATTACTTAATTTTGTTTTGAATATTTTTGGTTGATAATACCCATATTAGCAAGAATGAAAATATGTGAATTTTGGAGACAGCAGAAAAAGTGGCCAGGACACATATGAGGAGGGGAGGGAATCTCTGGTTTAAGAGCACAATTGATGCTCTGTATGTGTGAACTATGTGGGAAAAAAATCTTGTGAGCATCTTTGTCAAAACCTGAACCATATGAATTTTAAGATGTTTATTTATAATTCTGTGAATAAAGTCATGGGGATTTTGGTTGGGATTGCATTGAATCTATATATTACATTGGGTAGGATGGCCATTTTTCACTGTATTAATTCTTCCAATCCATGAGCATGGGAGGTCTTTCTATCTTCTGGTGTTTTCCTCAATCTCCTTCTTCAAAGATTTGAAATTTTCATTGTAGATATCTTTAATGTCTTTGGTCAGGTTTTTTCTGAGATATTTTATTTATTTTTTTGAGGCTACCGTGAATGGGAGGGTTTCCATGCACTTCTCCAATTGCTTGTAATTGGCATCTAGAAAGGCTACTAAATTTTATAGATGAATTTTGTAACCTGCCACTTTACTGAAATGATTCATCAATAATAGGAATTTTCTGGTGGAATTTTTAGTATCCCTTAGTTATAATATCATGTATCTGCAAAAAGGGATAATTTCACCTCCTCTTTTCCAATTAGTACTCCTTTAATTTCCTCCTCTTGTCTTACTGCTCTATCAAGAGCTTCAAGCACTATGTTGAAAAGCAGTGGAGGTAGGGGCAGCCTTGCCGGGTTTGTAACTTTAAGTGGAATGCTACTAGTTTTTCTCTGTTTAGAATGATGTTGACTGTGGGTTTGTTACATATAGCTTTAATTATATCCAGTCCAATTCCCTCTAGGATTTTAAACATAAAGACCTATTAAATTTTATCAAAGGTCTTTTCTGCATTGATTGAGATGGCCATGTGGTTTTGTCTTTCAGCCCATTTATATGATTTGTAACATTTATTAATTTATGTATGTTGAACCATTCCTGCATGTCTGGAATAAATCTGACTTGATCATAGTGGATGACCTTTGTGGTGTGTATGTGTGTGTGTGTGTGTGTGTGTGTGGTTTGCAAGTATTTTGTTGGGATTTTTGCATCTGTCTGTACAACAAAAGAAACAATCAAAGAAGTGAAGAGAAAACCCACAGAGTGGGAGAAGATCTTCACCAGTGACACATTTGACAAAGATTTAACAACCAGAGTATATAAGCTACTCAAAATACAAAGGACCAAGAAAACAAATGACCCAATTAAAAGTTGGGCTAAAGATCTCAGAGAGTTCTCAAGAGAAGAAATAAAAAAGGCTAAGAAACATCTTAAAAAGTGTTCAACTGCCGGGCGTGGTGGTGCACGCCTTTAATCCTAGCACGGGAGGCAGAGGCAGGCGGATCTTTGTGAGTTCAAGGCCAGCCTGGTCTACAGAGTGAGTTCCAGGACAGCTGGGGCCACAGGTAGACCCTGTCTCGAAAAGGACCAAAAAAAAACAAAAAAAAAAGTGTTCAACATCGTTAGTAATTAAGGAAATGCAACTAAAACCACTTTAAGAGTTCATCTTACAGTTGTAAGACTGGCTATGATTAAGAAAACAAATGATAACAAATGCTGGAGAGGTTGTGGGGAAAGGGAAACACTCATTCACTGCTGGTAGTATTGCAAACTAGTGCAACCCCTAATGAAAGAAGTGTGGAGAACTGTCTTAAAAGAATAAAAATGAACCTACTGTTTGACCCAGTCATACCACTCCTGGGTACATACCCAAAGGATCCATCCTATAGCAGAGATATGTGCATAGCCATGTTTATTACAGCTCTTTTCACAATAATGAAGAGCTGGAAACAACCCAATGAGTGGATAATTAAAATGTCGTACTGTGAGATAGCAATCCTGGACTCAGATGTATCTTGAACATATGCAGGCCAATCTGCTTAGCTTACTAGGCAGGGAAAAATTTGCAGGGCAGGATCTGGTTTTGGCTAGCTCAGAAGTCATGAGTTCGGGTTGCTTGTCAGCACTCACCTTTTCTGAATACGCCCCATGAGCTGGGATGACCTGTGATGATGTGGAGGTCTAGGTTTGGCCACTGGAATCTGATATCACATAGTATAGAAGTTCCCCAACCCAAACCTATATAAGCTCTGCCCATTACATAAATAAATGGATTTCATGGAGTTGCACAACCTAACATGGTTACTTTACATGTGCTTAGTTGTGGGGCTCCTCAGCTCCTTTGATTGTGGGAGCCAGCAGCTTCATATCCCTGTGTTTGGCTGCAGGACCATCATCCCCGTGGGTGTGCTCTTTCCAGCTGGTCCACTGAGGGGTCAACAGCCCCACAGTGGTACATATACACAATGGAGTTCAGTGCAGCAGTAAAGAAAGAATATATGATGAAATTTGTGGGTAGATGGATGGAACTAGAAGCTGTTATGCTAAGTGAAGTAACAGTTTCAGAGAAAATAAACAATGTATGGTGTCCCTTATTTGTGGATCCTAGCACCAAATCCTTATATGTAAGTCAAGTTGGGTAATTTTTTAATACAAATAATACCACATTGACTGATACTACTATAGACATAGCTTGAAGTTTAATGTCTCTATTTTCTTAAGTTCTAAAATTCATGAGAAAGAATAAATCTCTTCCTTAAAAGTACATCAAAACATACATAAACTTGCTATGTAATTTAGGAATGTAAAGTTATATTTATTTTTTACCTGCATGCAAATTTACTGTTAAAATGTGAATCCTGCTGGGTGCGGTGGCACATGCCTTTAATCCCAGCACTCAGGAGGCAGAGACAGGCAGAACTCTGAGTTCAAGGCCAGCCTAGTCCACATAGAGAATTCCCGGACAGATGGGGATGAAGGGAGACCCTGCTCCAAAAAGACAAAATAATAATAATAATAATAATAATAATAATAATAATAAAGTGAATCCCTAAATGTGTTTTGTTATTAACCTATAGTTTATTTTCTGACTTTGTAATTTTGGTGTATGTATATATGTATATGCATATTTTGGAGTAACATAAAATTAAAAGGAACAACAACAAAAAAAGACTTGTTCAAACAACTGACCAAAACAGGAAACTTCTCCATCTAAAAAGTTTAAAAACACTGAGAAAAAATTCAAGACAGGACTTAACATGTATGACAGAATGCATGAGTTCTGGGGGTTGGGGAACATGAACAGGGAACAGGTCTAAATTTGATAAAGAAATGTATGAAATGCACAAAAGTTCAATAAAAGAATTAAGAAAGAGAGCCTGGAGCATGGCGCCTGTGTGTCTAATGGCTAGGTGTGGTGGTGTGATGCTCTTCTGCTCCACAAATGACATCAGAAGTTCAGCACTGCGAGCAGAGCTCACATCTCAAGCTCTGTGTCATAAGGTGAAAGTATGGCTATGAAAGCAGGAAACAAAAGAATAGTTTATTCTTTTTCTTAATTTTATTTTTTATGTGTATGAATGTACTGTCTGCATGTAGGTTTGTGCACCTGTGTCGTTCAATGCTGCAAAGGTCACACAAGGATGTCGGATTCCCCTGGAACTGGAGTTAAAGACGGTTCTCAGCCACCATGTGGGTGCTGGGGATTAAACCCAGGTCCTCTGCAAGAGCGGTCGGTGCTCTTAACTGCTAGGTCATCTCTCCAGCCCCAAGAATGATTTATTCTTACAGTAGACCTTTACCTGTAGGGAAAGAATATACATGCTATACATATTTCTACTAGGAATCACCCCCTATATTTTTCTACATCTTTGCCGTGCGCGTGTACACACACACACACACACACACACACACACACGCGCGCACACACACACACACACACTTTTGTCCCTACAACAAATGGAAACCAGAAACCATTGGTTTCTTTACAGAACAATGAGTGAGAGTTTACCTACAGAAGTATGCGGCTTCCCCTGGAAGGCCACACTGGAAAATCTTCGTTCAAGCATGGGTGGTGACTTTTCCACAGCTGGACAAAGTGGCCAGAGACCCTCCCATGCCTTCATCAGCTTATCTATGCTTAGCCCCCTCCCCGTTGTGCAACAAGGGCCCACTGGTTGGTTGGGGGTGTCTGAATGTCTCTCCCTGGCCCCGTTTCTTGCAGAGCATAGCAGTCAACAACTTGGCTGTGCTGAACCTAGGCAAGTAAGGGCAATCGAGTTTGGGAAGAAGGTGTCTATCATAGTCTGCTACTTGGAAGATAGTCCTATACAACACCTTGATTCTTGAAAATAACTTAAGGAAATATGCACTATTATTATCTACATATGTAGAGGCTAAAGACCTTAAGCATTTTGGACAAGTCTACACAGATACTGAGTAGCAAAGTCGTCATTCAAGGGAAGATAACTACTCTCTGCAGTATGTTTTTAAGAGACATATTAATTTATTCATTAATAGCTACTGTCATATTATATTCTGTCAGTAATATGACCATAACTTATCTTTTTAAAAATTTATTTATTTATTATTTTTTATGTGTATGAGTGTACTGTCTGCGTGTAGGTTGGTGCACCTGTGTCGTGCAATGCCGCGAAGGTCAGAAGAGGGCATCAGATTCCCCCTGAACTGGAGTTAAAGATGGTGCTGGGAATGGAACCCGGGTCCTCTGCAAGAGCAGTTGGTGCTCTTAACTGCTGAGCCATCTCTCCAGCCCCAGCTTATCTTACTCTCTGGGGTAGGAACCTAGAATATTTATGCTTTTTCACAATTCCAAGTTATGCTACAAAGAACAATGCTGTACATATCTCCCTGTTAATAATCATTCTCCTCTTTCATTCAAATATTACTCTCTTTAACAGTGCTTTGTTAGTTAATAAATTATCTTACAAACTTCTCACCAAGAGCTAATTGATGAATATATATTTGTCTAATTCTTTATTGGGCTTTGTGTTTTAAGAGACCGCTTATTAGTTGAATTTTACTTGTAATGGTCCATGAAATTGCATATGAGGATGATATTCCTAGGGCTTTCAAGATCCCTGTTGTCCATCTCACAGGACTTACCATGCTCTCCTGTGTCTGGTTCAGTACCCAAATTCCACATTGTTTGATATGCCACCTGATTCTCTAGTAGAACTCTTTTTCTAACCTTATATATGGTAAGTATGTGGATAGAATATTTACTGAATTACAAAGTATTCTGGAATATACTAGCCAAGGTACCTAAGACATAGGAGAATATATATATATATACAAATCTTGATAGCTGTCTGATGAATGTATCTGCATACTGAATTGGATTCCCTCTTGATATGGTTAGCCTTGGTTTTCAGTATTTATTTTTGGCCTTTGAGTAGAGATGGTCCAGGAGTAAACCTCTGGGAGCTATATACCAGAAGCCCAAAAGAGTTTCATGATAAAGCAACTGCACTTTCTTACTTATTAAGATGCTTACTCAACCTTTAGATGGATGAACTTAGTTGTCTGTTATTTAATGTGTGCATGTGTGTGTGCGTGTGTGTGTGTGTGTGTGTGCTCCTTGACAAATAACACAGATGTTTTCTTAGAGTAGAAGAACTATTGGGCCTAAACTTTATAAGAAGAAAAGTACGAGTTCCTATCAACAGCACAGCATCAAAAAAAAAAAGCATTGGCCATGTGATTACAAAACCTTGTTCTAATTGTATCAGCTATAAACTGGATGAAATTAAGGAAATTATCATAAAGGGAAAAATAACACTGCTGGTCTCATCATGTTGTAAGTGGTGATAGTAACAGCAGCTACAATGATGTACTTTTGTAAAATGAATTTTTTTAAATATAAAATTTCTTAAACATAGTGGAAATATCTGCTATGAGGGTCTTTGAGTGATGACTCAGTGGTTAAGAGCATCGACTGCTCTTACAGAGGACACAATTTCCAGCACCCACATGGAGGCTAACAATGGTCTATAAATCCAGTTCCAGAGGATCTGAAGTCTTCTGACTTTGCAGGCACCACTGCACAACACAGATACACTTACACACATGCAGGCAATACACTCATACACATAACTGGTATGGCACAGGACAAAGAAACAATATCTGGTTGCATGTGAGTGGCTGACTGAGGAGCATCTCTAACAGCCCCTGAACCTTTCCAGGGACCCTCGCTGGAAAAACTGCAAGCAAGAGAGGATGACATGAGAGAGGAGGCCCCTTTATTTCATCTCCACTGCCTATTACAAACTACTGAGGAGATCTCCTGAGCCCAGCGGCAGGAAGAGGGGAAGACAGGAAGGAACTGGGTGCCTTGGCAAGCTGATTGCTGATCGTTTGATTGGCCTTTGTGGCTGTGAGGTTGGAGTTATCCCCCCAGCTGGGATTAAAGGTGTGGTCTTTGGCTTGATTAGATCTAGTGGCTGTGGGGGCGGAGTTATCCTCCCAGCCGGTATTAAAGGCACGCTTGTGTGACTCTTGAGATTTGAGATCTCTTGAGCCCAGCGGCAGGAAGAGGGGAAGACAGGTAGGAACTGTTGCCTTGGCGAAGCCTGATTGCTGATCGTTTGCTGCTGTATTGGTTTGATTCCTTTGTGGCGTGAGGTTTGAAGGTTATCCCCCCCAGCTGGGATTACAGGTGTGGTCTTTGGCTTGATTAATCTAGTGGCTGTGGGGGGCGGAGTTATCCTCCCAGCGGGTATTAAGGCACGCTTGTGTGACTCTTAGATTTCGAGATCTCACTGAGCCCAGGGCGGAAGGAGACAGGTGAACTGGCCTGACTATTAGATCGGCCCTGTCTGTTTTGCCTGCGTAGGGTCATCCCCCAGGGCATTAAGTGGTCTGCCATATAGCAGTGCGTGGGGCGAGTCCTCCTCCAGCCTAAAGGCACGCTGGCTCTGGTTCGTCTCCTACCCGCGCAGGCCGGCGAACCCCGCTGAGATTACGAAGAAGGATCTGAAGGAGGCAGCAAAGCACGCTGTCAACACAGTGAAGAGGCCATTCAGGACTCACATTGGAATACAGGCAAGGAGAAGCCCATATAGGGCCAGGATCACGAAGAAGAAGCTACATTGGAAAGGGCAGGGATAATCCCGTGCCCAGCTTTAACCAACGCCTTGGATGACGCCTGCAGTGGGATCCCCCGGGATGCCCAGGACACAAATCTTAGAACACACAAGTGGGAAAATACTTAAAGAATACAAGACAATAAAGAACAAATTAAAGAACTAAGAAAGAGAATGAGGACCGAGAGAGAGAGAATGACAAGCTCCGGAAGGAAGTAGAAACACTGAAAAGATCCCATGCTGAAAAAAGAAAAAGAAACCAACCAGCAAACAAAAAGCTACAAAAAGAGATCGAAAGCTCCAAAAAGAAAGAAAACTAAAGAAATCAGAAGAGGAAATGAAAATGGAAATCAAACACTCATCCATTCAAGAGGAAAGGAATGAAAAAAAGCCTCAGAAGCAGAATGGAGGAAGCAGAACAAAGAATATCAGACCTGGAGAAACACAGAACAACCTAAAACCCAAGAGGAAAGAATTATGAAAAAATTTAAAAATCACAAAAATGGAACAACCAGGAGCTGTGGGACACTATGAAAAGATCAAACCTCCCATCATAGGAATAGAGGAAGGAGAAGAATCCCAAGAGAAAGGTATGATAGATCTTCAACAGAATATAGATGAAAACTTCCCCAAACTAAAAAAGGGACAAACCAATACCAATACAAGAAGCACATAGAACTCCAAACAGACAAGATCAGAAAAGAAATTCTCCACCCACATCATAGTTAAAAGCTGGAACCCAAAACAAAGACAAAATTCTTAAAGCGACAAGAAAAACAACAAGTGACCTATAAGGGGAAACCTATCAGAAAACAAGGACTCTCACTGCAAAACATGAAAGCAAAAGAACCTGGAGCAAAGCATTCCCATGTTGAGGGACAATGGATGCCAGCCAGGTTACTATACCCAGCAAAAATGTCAATCAATGTGAAGGAGAGAGGAAAATCTTCCATGACATAAACAACTTGAAAGAATAATGTCCGGAAAACCAAACCCTTCAGAGAATACTTGAAGCAATCCAAGGAACAGAAGAAAGGAGCAACCAACCCAGGCAACTGAAGGAGAAAACAAAAAGCAAAACTGCAGAAGTAGAAACCTAAATCAAAACCGAAGATGGATAATAAGGCAAAAGAAAGCACACACCTATCAGTCATAACATTAAATATTAATGGACAAATTCCCCAATCAAAAGACATAGACTGGGAGACTGGATTAGAAACAGAATCCATCGATATGCTCTGCAAGAAACACATCTTACCTTCAAGGACAGGCCACCACTTAAAGTGAAGGGATGGAAAAAAATATCCAAGCAAATGGTACCAAAAAGAAAGCAGTGTTTGCTATTTTAATATCAGATAAATAGACTTACAAGTAAAAGAAATCAGAAGAGACAAAGAAGGCCATTACATTTTCATCAAAGGAAACAATTCCACCAAGAAGATTTCACAATTATGAATATATATGCCCCAAAATTCTGGTGCACCAAATTGTATAAAGACAATTCTCCAGGACCACAAGTCACAGACTAACCCAGCACCACTCATAGTGGGAGATTTCAATACCCCACTGAGTCCTTTGGATAGGTCAACAGGACAAAAAATAAACAGAGAGACATCTGAACTGAATGATAGGATACACCAATGGACCTCATATAGACCTCTACCGAACTTCCATCCTAATACAGGAATACACTTCTACTACTCACACCCACGGAACATTCTCCCAAATTGCCCACATTCTGGGACACAGAAACAAACCTCTACAATACAAAAAAGATTTGAAATAATTTCATGCACCTGTCAGACCACAGTGCAATGAGCTCACATCAACACCAGGACAAGCTTCCTGCCTACAAGAACACATGGAGACTAACCAACACACTCTTGAAATAATGAAGGGGTCAAAAGAGAAATAAAGAAGAATACAAAATTCTGGAACTGATTACAATGCATACACCACAAACTTATGGGATACCTTAAAGCAGTCCTAAGAGGAAATTTATAGCCCTGGGTGCCTACATAAGAAAAACGAAGAGCACAAGTGAATGATCTAACACAACAGCTAAAAGCATTTGAGAGCAACAACAGATGAACCCAAACGCAACAGACAGAAGAAATAACAAAATCAGAGCAGAAATCAATGAAATAAACAAAGAAAACAATCAAAAATCAATGAAGCCAAAAGTTGGTTCTTTGAAAGAATAAACAATATAGACAGACCTCTACTAGCCCAGTTACAAAAAAAAGAAGGAACAACTCCAAATCAATAAAATCTTGATGAAAAGGGAAATATCACAACTGGACAAGGAAAAGATCAAGAAAATTATAGGGAATATTACAAGAACCTATTTCTACCAAGTTTGAAAATCTAGAAGAATGATGAATATCGAAATCATTTGGGATACACCAAAAAGTTGGCCAAGAGAGACCAGCCAGCTTAAACAGACCATAACATATGAGGAAATAGAGGATTAGTAGAAGCTTCCCAACTAAAAAAAAAAAGCCCCAGGCCCAGACGGTTCACAGCAGAATCTATAAAACATTCAAAAAGACCTACAACACACTTATTTGAAACTGTTAGAATAATACAATGAGGGAACTCATCCCAAATTCCCTTCTATGAAGCCAACATCACTCTATTACCAAAACAGGCAAAGAAACAGAACTAAAAGGAGAATTATAGACCCATCTCCCTCATGAACAAGATGCCCAAAATTCTAAACAGAATACTGGCAAAATGCATTTACATGGACCCACTAAGAAGATCATCCATACATGCACCAAGTTGGATTAGTACCAGAAAATGCAGGATGGTTCAACATACGAAAATCAATAAACATCATCAAACACATAAAACGGAATCAAAAGACAAAACCACACCATCATCGCAATTATGCTGACAAAAGCTTTTGCAACAAATCAAAGCATCCCTTTCATGCTTAAAGTCCTGAAGATTGGATTGGAGGGATCATTCCTGCAATAGCAATCAAAAGCCATATACAGGAAACCCCACAGCCAATAATCATCTAACATGGGGAAATAGACGGGAAACATTCCCTTTAAGGTAGGAACTCGGCAAGGCTCCCATATCCACCACTCCTCTTCATTATAGTGCTTGAAACACTTTCGAGCAATAAGGCAAGAAAGGATATTAAAGAGTACTAATTGGAAAAGAGGAAGTCAAAACTTCCCTATTTGTGATGATATGATTGTTTACTTAAGAGAATGCAAAAAATCCACCAAAAATCTAGAATAGATTACCAGCTTCACAAATGGCAGGATAACAAAATTAACCTTTAGATAAAATCAATGGCTTTTTTAACACCCAAGAACAAGCAACGGAGAAAGAAAGGAATTCAAAGAGACGTCTCCCACTCAACTATAGCCTCCAAAACAATGAAAATACCATAGGAACAACCTAACCAAAGGACACAAAAAAGCCTCTACAACAAAAATTTAAACCCTTAAAGGAAAGAAATTGAAGAAGAGACCTCAAAGCTGGAAAAACCTCCCATGCTCTCATGGGAATTGGGAAAATTAACATGTAAAAAAAATGTCATTTTACCAAAACTCTTGTATTAGATTAATGCAATCCCAAATCCAAATCCCCAAGAGTTTCTTCACAGGCCTTGGAAACAAAAGTTCTTAAAAATTCATTTGGAGAAACCAAAGACCCGATATAAGCCAATCAATCCTGAGGAAAAGAGCTTCACAGGAGGGATCTCTATCCAGATTATCTTTAAACTATACTCAGGCTATAGTCTAAAAACAGCCTGGGTACTGGCACCAAACAACAGACCATGTTGACCAATGGAACAACCGAAGATCCAAATCTGAACACAAACATATTTTTCAAATTCAGCCATCTCATATTTGACAAGGGGGCCAAGAAACCACAATGGAGAAAAGACAGCATCTTCAGCAAGTGGTGTTGGCAAAACTGGATCACCACTTGTAGAAGAATGAAATTAAACCCCTACCTCTCACCCTGTACAAAAGTCAACTCCAGATGGATTAAAGACCTCAACGTGAAACCCCAAACTCTGAAGGTGATAGAAGAAAAAGTTGGCAGCAGACTACAAGACATAGGCGTAGGAAAAGACTTCCTAAATCAGACAGCAGCTGCACAAGAATTAAGGTCGACAATTGACAAATGGGACCTCATCAAACTCAAAAGCTTCTGTACATCAAAAGAAACAATCAAGGAAGTGAAGAGAAATCCCACAGAGTGGGAGGAAACCTTCACTGCAGATACATCTGACAAAGCATTGATTTCCAGAATATATAAACTACTCAAAAAACAAAGAAAAAAGAAAACAAACGACCCGCTCAATAGATGGAGCAAAGAACTGAACAGAGACTTCACAAGCGAGGAATTAGAGATGTCTGAGAAACACCTCAAGAACTGCTCAACATCACTAATCATTAAGGAAATGCAAATCAAAACCACTTTAAGATATCATCTTACTCCAGTAAGACTGGCTAGGATCAAGAAAACAAATGATACCAAGTGCTGGAGAGGTTGTGGGGAAAGGGGAACACTCATCCACTGCTGGTGGGAATGTAAACTCGTACAGCCACTATGGAAAGCAGTGTGGAGAACCCTTGGAAGACTTGGAATGAACTTGCCACCCGACCCAGCCATACCACTCCTGGGCATGTACCCTCAAGACTTACGCCACCACAGAGATACATGCACGGCCATGTTTATTTCAGCTCTCTTCACAATAGCAAAGAGCTGGAACCAACCTAAATGCCCCTCAACTGACGAGTGGATAGAGAAAATGTGGTACATCTACACAATGGAGTTCTATGCAGCAGTAAAGAAAGACGACATCACGAGCTTTGCAGGAAAATGGCTGGAGCTAGAGGACATCATGCTGAGTGAAGTAACACAGTCCCAGAAAAACAAACGACGAATGGTATCCCTCATCTGTGGATGCTAGTGCCAATTACCCAGTTGTAAGTATTTCTTGTGTAGGGCCCCCTGAGCTTCTGTACAAAGCAGTTGGACATAATGCATTTTGGAAACAACAACAACAACAGAAAATACTGCATCAAAGAACTGACTGAAACAGTGAACTTCTGCTCAAAACAGTCAACGTCCCCATGGAAAATATTGAGAAAGACTAAGAGATGGAAAGCATGTTTGGCAGAATGCACGAGCTCTGACGGGGTGGGGGAATGAGCGGGAACACGGGTCTAGATTTGTTAAAAATAAATAAATAAATAAATACAATAAAAAAAAAAAACTACTGAGTGGCAGCTCTCAGCTCTGCGTATTACAGAAGAAGGCCTCTGTGGATGAAACACAAGACTGCGTTTTAAAAGGAAAAGTACCAACATGAATATGGACATTTATAAGATGGGATAAGCTATCAGCAGAGAGACAGACTCCAATGAGACTGGAAGATTACAAAATAAATATTTTGTGATAAAGGCTCACAGCATTTTTATGTCGATAATGAGGACTGTCATAAAGAAAGTTAGCTGTTATACATGAGTCTCTATTGTTAGGACTAACAGTCCTTAGAAGTCATTTCTTCATATGGATCTATGAAGTCCTAGCAGAGAGGAAATTTGGTCAGTTTTCTATACAGCTAATCTTATATTGTTCATGTTTGTTCAATCTGCATTTACCGAACAGTTACTGTGCCAGACTGAAAAACTAATTTTTATTCTAGGGATAATTAAGCCAGTCAAATACTTAATTCACATGATTTCATAGAGAATAAAAAATAACCTTGTCTCTAAAGCTTTTGAATTACTGGTAGACAGTACACAAAATAAATTGTGGGCTTTATGAATAATAGTGTCCTCAATGGCCTTGTAGAAATATTGGTGACCATGTTCCTGGCTTTTCCAGGACAGTTTTGGTTTCTTATGATTTCATTTTATTCTTCACTAAAGCAAATGTATTCAATATATAGTTAAGTGCAATTTATTTTTATGAGTTTATAATGCTTTTAATTTAAATTTATAATTGATGAAACATACTTTATTAGACCACAGGCCTCAATATTTTATTTTAAATTGTGGACATAATGCTCTAGGCTTTTTGGAAAAGCAAATTAAATCATGATGAAAAAAATATAAAAATCATTGCTTCCTGTCATAGATTTCCTGGCAACTGCATGACTTGTAATCAGACACATTTTTAAGCTATAGGTCCCACAGTAGCAACCAGTTTAGCTTTATGCCAACTTTAACCCATTATGATGCCGTGTAGGTACCTCAGCAAGATCAGCATGAATCCTCACCCAGATCACACTTCCAGCAGAGTCATGGGAAGAAAGGTAGAGGAAGGAAGTGAAGAGCAAAGCAAAGAGAGAAAGGAACACTGGGAAA
This sequence comes from Rhizomys pruinosus, assembly GCA_009823505.1. Classification (NCBI taxonomy): domain Eukaryota; kingdom Metazoa; phylum Chordata; class Mammalia; order Rodentia; family Spalacidae; genus Rhizomys; species Rhizomys pruinosus. Next base: position 5,106,277 of record VZQC01014352.1, on the reverse strand, counting down.
CTAGCCAGGTGAGGGGACACGGTGACCAGTGCAGCTGTTGTCTCAAAATGATTTCTTGCAGTGGCCATTCCAGACACATAGTGACAGTAATCACACTGTTTAGAGACTCCTTTTAATTGTATTGTATGATAATTAAAATATATTCTTCAAACTTCCACTGGCTATTCTTTAAAAAATTATTTTTCGATTCTTTGAGAATGTCATACAACATATTTGAAGCATACTCAGACCCCTCTCCTACCCCATCAACCCCCACATTTCTATCCACCCCCCCCATTTCATGTCCTCTATTTTTTAAAGTCCATCACATCTAATTTGGGTTTCCTGATTCCTCTTGTGTGGGGTTCCGTTCTCTGGAGCCTGGTAAACTACTCAGCCTAGCACCCTTAAAGAATACTGACTGTCCCTCTCCCAGCTGGTAACACTTGCCAACAGTTCCTTAGCTAGGACTGGGGCTCTTTCCTAGCTCCACACTCTCTGCTGGGATTTTGTCTGGCTTTGCAGATCTGGTGCATGCTGTCACAACCACTGTGGGCTCATATGCACAAGTTGTGTAAGAAGATACAGTTCCCTGAGAATCGTCCTGCCCCCTCTTCCACCATCTATTGATATATGACATCCCGTGGGAATCTCAGACCGCTTTTCAACCATCCACTCATGTCTTCTGAACTAGTTTCATTTTGCTGAAGGAATTCTCATATTTGACAATCGTGTCGCTGAAAATGAGTTCTCTGATTATCTCTCACAGATTTCATTGTTATGCAACACATCTTTAAAGGTTTTTAATGATCTTATCTTTGAACATCATAGTTTTAGAAACTTTTCGATACCAGTTTTCTTTTAGAAACATCCCTTTCCATTCTCCTAATGTCAATGAATAGGACAAGCTGGACTCTCTCCCATGTCCGTGTTCTAACTCCTAAAACCTATGAATGTGTTATCTTATGCAGCAAAGGGACTTTGCATGTGTGATTAATGTAAAACCTTGCTATAGGAGATTATTCTGAATGTTATAGCTGAGTTCAGTGTAATCATGGAGATCCTTAAACCTGGTTGAGAGAGGTAGAAGTGAGGTCAGAAAAACAGTGTGCTCATTGAGACATACACAGAAGCCCATGCTTCTGCATATACCACTGTTAATACTTTGACTTTATTCCAGTGGAACTGGGTCAGATTTATAACTTATAGAAACAAAATAATTTTGTGTTCTTTAAAGTCACTGAAACAGAGCTGCAGTGGAAAACTAATATATATATAAATAAATTTTTGCAAGTATTACAGGTTGAATTGAATTTAAGTGTATCATTCAGGACTTCTTCCTAACCTCTCTGGACTTCCATTGCAATAGTTTACACAAGTGAAGAGACAGTATTGGCAACAAGCTTCTCACATCTATGTACTGCCTTCTTTATTTTTGACCTCTGTAGAAGCAAGTCTTCAGTGACATCTTTATATTGGAGAGGCCTATACTATTTATCCTCACATTTAATTTCAATTAAATTTGCTTTATTTCTTTCCTTATCAAGCTTCTGTATATCAGTTATTACCTCTTCATGAATTCCTCATTTTCCTATTAATTAGGTCATTCCTTTCATGAATGCATATACTTTTTAATGACATGTAGTTGCAGTTAATTAGGCATTTATGTGGCTGTTTGATTAATAACACTATTGGCAATTGACGGCTTTATGGGTTTTATAACAGTTGACGGAGTAGGAGCTCACTCTCAGCATCATGATTTTCTGTTAAGAGGATCTCTCTTCATTTGAATTATAAGAGTGGAATCTCCCAGATCTTCATGACATGCTGTTCTGGTGAATGCTATATGGCCTATAGTTATCTAAAAAAGAAGTTATTTGTGGGGGACAATCAATATTAATGTCTGAAGCTTAGCGAATCTTGGCTATGACCAGGGTGACCTCAGGCTGCACTTCCATAGGTGTTAGACACTCAGTCCCTTTCTTTACCTGCCATGCATCTTTGTATGATTTCTATTACAAAGAAAAACGGTGAAGTTCAAATCATTCAATTAAGTTTCTTGGATACTCACAACAATTACATAAAGCAATTATATAAAGAAAAATTTGCTGCTGCCTGTTTTTTTCTCTTTGCGGTAAAGCTATATAGTTTCATTTAAGTGCTTCAGAACAACTTCAACTGTGATAAACAGAGACATTGACTCCCCAAAGTCTGTGTTCAGAGGTAAACGTGGGTAGTGTCTGTGGTTAGGTTTTGCTTTTGTTGTGGTTGCTGCTATTGATTTCTTGTTATTGGGAAGCTAGCGTCCACTAACATTTTAAACTATAAAATTGCCCTTAATTGACTTTGGAAATAACTTTTCTCTTTCAGTATTAGATACATGTCACATTCTTTAGCAACAGGACATTTGTGTATGCTGGGCGATCTTTTTTTGTTAGTCTTAAATTTTTATTGAATATTATTATTTTCATAGAGTAAAATTTGGCAGTACTTAGATTCCCTCCCCTATCTGCACCTCCCCTTTTCCCAATCAATTTAATATACTCTATTATATACAGATGTTATATATATTAAAAATTACATATATATGTACATAGAGCCTACCAATCTAATTTGTGTTCCCAAATGTCCTTGAGTATGGGTCCATTCATTGGAGCTGGTTAATCTAACAAGAGTCCCATCCTTGAAAGAGTGTTCCTTTTCTTCCCAGCAACCACTGATTGCCAGAATTTCCCTAGGTTGGGTTGGGTTTCCTACCCACTTCCCTGTATCTAGGCAGAATTTTTGTTTGCTTTGAGCTTGCCATCAGCATTGCTGTGAGTTCATATGAGTAACTGACCAGCTGTTCAGAAAATTATTTTTCCTTGTAGACATGTACCACCTCTGGTTCTTTTTGCTACCATGATCCCTGAGCCTTGGAAAGAAGAAGTTTTATAGATGTCCTATTCAGAGATCAGCACTTTGCAGCCTTTTCCCCTGTGCATTGGCCAAGGGAAGCTTTCTATGTTAATTTCCATAAGGAAATCTCTCTTGTGAGAGTTGTGAGATGATGCATGAATCAGTGGATATAACAATAAGCCATAAGGAGTTAGTTTAAAACAATAAATGTGTACTAGAAAACTAGTATTATGCTCTACCCTATGTTCTATCTATCTATCTAGCTCCTAAGCCTGATATCAACATCAGGTGTGGGCTACAGCATATGTGGCAAATCTTAAGTACAAGTAGAGAGCAGTTGGTTACTTTCACAATATTCATACCTCTATTGCCCCAGTGGGCATATCTTGCCAGGTCAGTTGTAGTTCACAGGATTCACAGCTGTGTAAGGTTGATGACCATTTTTTTTTCCCTTCTGGTAGCATGTATAGAACGGTGCAGTACTATGAAATCTAGCCAGTGGTGATGAGGCTCTGAAGGCAGCACCAGTGTGATTTCTCCTTGTTGTTCTACAGCTCGGGTATGTAGTGTCTTCAAGTTCTGATGCATAACCAAGAGCAGGGCAATGGCGAATATTGTGTGAGCATCTATGGGACCCTGACAACAGCTTCTAGGGAGGGAGTCCATTCCTGGCAGCAAGGCTATTTTTTAAATTTATTTATTTATTTTTTTATGTGTATGAGTGTACTGTCTGCATGTAGGCTGGTGCACCCATGTCGTGCAATGCTGCGGAGGTCAGAAGAGGGCGTCGGATTCTCCTGGAACTGGAGTTAAAGAAGGTTCTTAGCCACCATGTGGGTGCTGGGAATTGAACCTGGGTCCTCTGCAAGAGTAATTGGTGCTCTTAACCGCTGAGCCATCTCTCCAGCCCAGGGTTCTTTTTTTTTTTTTTTTTTTTAGTTAGCCTATGATGACTATAATGGACAATATCCCACTGTCATAGTGTAACTTATTTTAATCTCTTTTTCTACTCTCTATGTATATACTTTAAGAAACCTCTGTATGTAGTAAGTTTCTCTGGCTTTAACTAATGGCCTTTAGTGATGGTCATCCCTTCCATACTACCTCTTCTACCCTGCACTCCCATTCCCCCACACCATTTAACCCTTCCTACTCTGATGTTCCCTTTTTCTCCCTTTTATATCACTATATTCTAGCTAGAATCTAGCTATGAGAGACATGGCATGACATCTTGTTTTTTTTTCGGGGGGGGGCTTTTGTTTTTTTGTTTTGTTTTTTAAGGGCTGAAAATATTCAGTTGTATGTGCGTACCACACCTTTATTATCCATTAATCAGTCTTTCTGGCTATTATGAAAAGGGCAGCAAAGAGCATGGATGATCAGGAATTACTATAATAGTCAACAGAGTCTTTTGTATATATACCCAAGAGTGGATCATATTGTAGATTACTTTTGAGATTTTGAGGAATCTCCACAATGAATTTTGTAGTGTCTGCACCAGTTTTCTCTCTTACCAGCAGTAGATAAGAGTTCTCCTTTCTCCACATATTCACCAGCATTTGTCATTATTGTTTGGATCTTAGCCATTCTGTGTGTGGAAAGATGAAATCTCAAAGTGTTTTTAGCCTGTACCTCCCTGATGATGAAAATTGTTGAATATTTGAAAAATAATTTTTTACCCACTTCAGTTTCTTCTTTAGGGAACTCTCTGTTCAGCTCCTTGGTCCACTTTTTAAATGAGTTCTTTGGAAGGAGGGGTTATGTTTAACTTTTTAGTTCTTTGTATATTCTGGAGATGAATGCTTTCTGTTAGTGGTATAGCTGGTAAGTAGTTTTTCTGATTCCACAGGTTGACTCCTTGCTCAAATGATGTTATCTTTTGCTGTACAAATGCATTTTATTTTCATGTGGTCCCATTTGTCAATTGGTGGACTTATTGACTATGCTATAGAAGTCCTACTCAGGAGTCATTTTCTGTGCCAAAAATTCCTCTATCTGGTTCAGGACATTGGGTCTTATGCTTAGGTCCTTGGTCCATTTGGAGTTGAGTTTCATTCATTGTGAGAAATCTAGGTTTACTTTCATTATTCTAAATACCCTTATCCGGTTTAATGAGCACAATTTCTTGAACATGCTATCTTTTCTCCACTGTGAATTTTTAGCCCCTTTGTAAAAAATCAGATGGATTTATTTCTGGGGCCTCCATTCTACTCCACTGATCAATGTGTTTGTTTTTGTGCCAGAACCATGTGGGCTTTTTTAGAGGGCTGTGAATTTTGAGACAGTCCCCCTGTAACCACAGCTGGCATTGTACTCACTGTGTAGATCAGGCTGGCCTCAATTTCACAGAGATCTACCTGCTTCTGCTTCTTGAGTGCTAGGATTAAAGTTGTGTACCACCATACACAGCATACAGGGATGGTTATAGAGAAATAGAATTGAAGGATAAGGTTTTTTTGTGTGTGTGTATGAATGTACTGTCTGCATGTAGGTTTGTGCACCTGTGTCATGCAATGCCACGGAGGCCAGAAGAGGGTGTCAGATTCCCCTGGAACTGGAGTTAAAGACTATTCTCAGCTGCCATGTGGGTTCTGGGGATCAAACTCAGGTCCTCTGCAAGAGCAGTTGGCGCTCTTAACTGCTAGGCCATATCTCCAGTCCAGAAGGATGAGTTTTTTCAAATGTTATCTGGACCAGGCTTGCCAACTCAAGAAAGTCTACAGTTCTCAAAGACTCTGTTGGTAATACAGAGAACACTATTTGAAGTAATTATGAAGATAAATGTATTTGTATCTTCTAACTCACTTCTTGTGAGGAGCAAAATGTTTGACAATTGTAGAGATTGTGAAATGGTGTTCCTATGACTTTAAAAACATGTTTGGTAAATTAGCCTGTAACTTTGGGCATGTTTGCCTGGATGGCTCTGTCTCATGAGAAAGTTTATGCACAAATGCTTGCTGAGGAGTTATCTCGAGACACTTTGCTTCCTTCCCCTAGAAGGCATGCTATGGTGATAATGCTCTCCTGCTTATGTTTCCCCAAATTATTGTATTCTGGCCACTTTATTATTGTTCACTGTTCTATATATATTCATCTGTGACTCTAATGCATATAACTAGAAAAGCAGAGCTTTTGTGTCTTTAGTGCTCATGTATGGATGGACAAATAGAAATAAAGCAAAGACATAAAAACAGCATGGGCCCCCTGGTTCTTTTTATCAGAACTGTGTGATCTTTTTCAATCCCATGGCTACTTCTGATAAAATGAACAAGTTCCAGATTTGCAACAACAGTTTACAAGTTTCCAAGAGTGTCCTAGAAGAGAGTCTTCTCTCCAACAGCCAGAGAGCTCAAGCTGCAGAAGATCAAGCTGGAACCCTCATTATATGTTTAGATAACATAGGACACAAACTTAATTTCTAGAAGCATGTCAGCAGCAAAATTGAAGGCATTGGTGGGGAAAAAGTAGGATCCTGTAACTTGGGATAGAGTTGTGTAGGAGAGACCTGATGAAGCTGAGGACTTTAAAACCTGGGAATCTGAGGGATTTAGTTAGTCTGATGAATTAATCTCCCTCTCCTCAGTAGAGAATGCATCCCCACACTCTGAAGACCCACCCTTCTTACCCTTGCCTGAGAGAACTAATCCCATTAGACTAGATAAAGTTGATGTCTGTCAGTGCCCACCAGTTGTTGCCTCTAGACCTATAACCAGACTCAAGGCTAAGCAGACCCCTAGAGATTAGATAGAAAGTGTGGCCCATGAGGAGGTGCACTACACCACTAAAGAACTTCACTAATTCATTTAAGCACAAGTCTAATGAATATGTATGGGAATGGATTTTAAGGGTATAGGATAACAGTAGAAGGAACATAAAATTCAGGCTAAGTTAATCAATATGGCTCTGCTGAGTGGAGATTTGAAGTTTAATATGGAAGCTCATGCAATTAAAAAATGGTGGTAAAAGTTTATTTGATTGGTTGGCTGAAGTATTTATCATTAGATGGCCTATGGACAGAGAGCTGGAGATGCTGGATATACCTTGGTTTAGTGTTGATAAAGGCATTGTAAGGATCAGGGGAATTGGCATGCTTGAGTGGATTCCTGTTGTAAAACCAAATACTCCCAGTGGGAGGGCTCAGAGGACATGCCTTTCACTGATTTTATAAGATGTAAAGGCATCAGCACATTTGAAGAGCATTGTTTTTGCTTTGTTCCTTTTCCCAGATCTTAGAGTTGGAGATGTCATTGCTAGATTGCATGACAGAGTTCTCTAAAGAAACAGAACTAGAAGGCTGGAGAGATGGCTCAGCCACTCTTGCAAAGGACCCAGGTTCAATTCCTAGTACCCAGATGGCAGCTAGTAACCTTCTGTGACTCCAGTTCCAGGGGAATCTGGTGCTCTCTCTTCTGACCTCTTTGGGCATTACACAAAATAGTTATGCTTACATCCATGCAGCCAATATACTCACACACAAAATGAAAATAATAAAATATTTAAAAAATAAACAGAACTAATAAAATGAATTTATGTCTTACATAGTTGAGACTACCTAAGGAGACCACTGGACAAAATTTCAAACTTTCAAAGGAAAAAAAGATTTATTTTTGAGCGAACACCAGGACAGCGGTTTGCCAATCTAACCACTAAGGGGCAGGCATCAAGATCCAGGACTTCTAAAGGCATAAACCACAATTACCTCAGCTTTAGGAATTTCTTCCTAAATGAGGTATTATCAAGATTTTTTTTTTTTTTGCTAGCAGTGGATCACGAGTTATGAGTTCTCTTTAGCTAGTGAGATTACAGAAGGAGAATGAGATTTTGTTTAGTATTTACAGTATTACAGAACATGGGATGGGGCTAGAATGGGGGGCAGGGTCTGAGATTTGCCTTTTTTTGCCTTTTTTTTTTTTTTTTGGTTGTTTTTCAAGACTTTATTACTGACTGGCAGGCCCTGGGTTCATGATCCAGAAATATGGTCTTAGGCTAAGAATAAGTCCTGCTGATTTATAGAACCTTTTGAAATAACAGCCTGGTCAGAAATAAATTTAAAACAGAATTAATTTAGCTGACAATACATTAAATAGATAGATAGATAGATAGATAGATAGGTAGATAGATGAAAGATAGGTGACAGATGATAGATAGAAGATAGATATGACTGATAGATAGATAGATAGATAGATAGATAGATAGATAGATAGATAGATTAGCTCATGGGATAGAGTCCAAGTAGTCCAACAGTGGCTGAACCAAAGTGGAGAGGCTGAGAATCCAGTAGTAGTTGCTCAGTCCACAAGGCTGGATGTAGGTAAGCCGCAGAAAAAAGAAAAACTCCCTTCTGCCCTGCCTTTTATATGGGCTTCTATCAGAAGGTAACACTCACATTACAGGGGGTCTTCCAACTACAAATGATCCAATCCAAAAGTCTCTCTCTCATTTCTGTTAATCCCAGGTCCAATCAAATTGACATCTTGGATTAGCCATCACAAGTCTACCATTTGTCAACTTGACACCCAATAGCATCTCCTTGTATCATGCTTAATTTTCAAATTAAAACAATGGGAAGGTCGTAATTCCACCTGTCATAATTATCCCATGTACAATAACAAATGCATTATATGTCTTAAAGTAGGTGGTAAGATATTTGAGGAGTTCTTAGTCCTTTTCTCATAACCTACATCCTGGCTCATGAGGCTGTGAGATGTGGGTACTGATGGGATCTGTCTGAGTGATATAGAACTAGAGAAAGTAAGTAATATAACTATCCATCTCTCCTTGAAGAAAAGACTGCATAATCTGAAGCAAGATCATGGAATAAGATCTCTCTTGTGGATTTGTTCATATGAGCAATTTGTTATCACCTTCTGAGGTCTCTGTGAATCTCAGGGACTAGAATACAATATAGAAAGAGCAGAGATTGTTGAGGGAACTGGGCATCAGACAGGTGACATTTCATATCCAGTTCAGCAGACTTGACAAGACTGTGTTCACTGGAGAGTTAAATAAGAGGTTGATTTAGCAGGATACTTGAGACTCTTATGGAGCATTAGTGGCCTCACTGAGACCACAGTGGGACATGATTTTTATGAGGTAGAAGATCCTGAAAATCTGAATGACTTTGAGCAGTGTGTAAATAAAGTGTGTAAAATGCAAGGGCAATCAAGAGGGGTTGGAGGGGGGAAAATAAGAAGTATCTGTCTGGAAGGCAAATGTGGCAAAATTTGTTTTGAGATGGAGTACCTATTAAACAACATGCAGAGAACACAAAATTTATAAGACAACACAATTAAAAAAGATTACACTTGACATATGGGTACCATAGTCATCCCAAAGGCTATGTGGTGTGTTTCTTTTCTGTTAGAAAGTGTACGGGGGTGGGGCATTGTTTGCCCAGACAGATGGCCTTTCAGCAGGCAAATGTGGCTGATTGAAAGAAAGGCTCATGGGCTAGAGAGATGGCTCAGTGGTTAAGAGCACTGGCTACTCTTGCAGGGGACCAGGTTTGATATTTTAGCAATTCTTTGAGAATTTCATATAATAATTTTTGTCAATCCCTCTTCCATCTCCTCTGACTACACCCAAAGTCTATATACCTTTTAAAATTCCATTAATTTTTCAGGTACTTGTGTGTGGGTCCATCTTCTACTTGGGGTTACACTATTAGAGAAAAATGACATTCTCACTCACAGGCTATCGATCACCAATATCTCCTTAGGGGGGCTGAGGCTTAATGTCCATCCTAGGGCTGGGGGTTTGTCTGACTTGAGCTGGCAGAGGTCTTGTTCATGCTGTCATAACTGCTGTGGGTTCACATTACAGCTGCCCCACTGTGTCCAGAAAATACGGATTCATGGTCATGTTCCCCACTTCTGGCTCTTGCAGTGTTTTCCTGTGCCTTGGGGGAGGTTACAATAAAAATGTCCATTTAACTCTCAGCACTCTGCAGATTCTTATTGTCTGCACATTGACCAGTTGTGTCTCTGTGTTAATCATCATCTACTAAAAAAAAGAAGCATCTCTTTTGAGAATGGGGAGAGTCACTCAGTAATCTATGGATATAATAAGTGATTATATGAATCCATTTTCTATTAATGCCCATTTATCAAAAATAGTAGTAGGATCATACCAAGGGCTTACATTATCTTGGCACAAGTTCTTGGCCCTGATAATGATGTCAGCTATGGGTTCCATATTGTGGAACAGGCCCTTACATTCAATAATAAATAGTCTGGTTACTTCAATAACATTTTTGAGACTATTGAATCACCAAACACATAGTTCAAAGATAGCTATTAATGTACTCCAAGGTTTATAGCTGGATATGATCAATGATTACTCTTCTCTCCAAGCACTATGAAAGCTAAGTGGTAGAGATGAAGCTTCAGGGACAGTACTAGCTTTAATTATCATGTTCTATGGCTCAAAGTTATAGTGTCTTCAGCAGAGTGCCTTACCATAAAGTTCTGGATGACTCCCTTGGGTAACTAGTGCTAAAGAGAAACCTATTCTTGGCATTGGGCTAAATCTAAAGATTCAAAGTTAACATCTACATATGAGGGAAACTGGGCAATATTTATTTTCCTGGCTCCAAATTACCTCACTCAAGATGATTGCTTATAGCTCCATCCATTCTTCTGTGAATTGCACTACTTTAACAGCTGAATTGTACTACATTATATAAATGTGCCATACTCCCATGATTCATTTATCAGTTGATGGACATTTAGGGTATTTCTATGGTTTGGCTATTGTGAATAGAAGAACATAAGTGAACATGGATTAGAAAATATCTCTGTAGTGAGATATAGAGATGTAGCATATCTTTCCAAGAGTGGCATAGCTAGATCTTGTGATAAATCTATATTTCTAGCTTTCTACAGGAGCCTCCACAGTGATTTCCCTATAGTGGTTGTACCAGTTTGTTGTCTTTTTTTTTTTTTAGCATCAGTCCTTAAGGGTGACCTTTTCCCCACATCTGTATCAGTATTTGGTGTCATGTGTGGAAGATTGCTTTTTTTTTTTTTTAATCATAGCCATTTTGACAGTGGTCAGATGAAATCTCAAACCAGGAGGCCTTAGGAAAAAAGAGTAACAAAGAGCTTGCAAAACCTGTAGATGGAAAGAGATAAAGAAAATAAGGACTGAAATTAGTGAAATAGAAAAAATACAAAGAATCAATGAAATGAGTTAGTTCTTTGAAAACATTAATAAGATTAACATCCTTTAGCTAAATTAATAAATAAATAATAAAATCAAAGAGAAAAAGGGAAACATTACAACATATACTGAGAAAATTCATAGTATCATAAAGACATATTTTAAAATATATATATATTTCAAGCTGGGTAGGCGGTATATGCCTTTAATCCCAGCACTCTGGAGGCAGAGGTAGGTGGATCTCTATGAGACTAAAGCCAATCTGATCTCCAAAGTGAAGTCCAAGCCAGTTGGGGCTACAGGGCCACCTTATCTCAAAAACACAAAAAAAGAGAGAGAGAAATAATCTAAAAGAAATGGATGAATTTCTAGATGTATACAGCCTACCAATGTTAAATCAATATGACATAAAATTTTTAAAACCTATAACAACCAAAGAGATAGGAGCAATTATTAAAATTCTCCCAACTAAAAGGAGCCCAGGACCACAAGGGTTCAGCTTAGAAATCTTTCAGACATTCAAAGAAGAACTAACATTATTATTTCTCAAATTATTCTGCAAAAAAAGAAAAGTAATGAATATTTCTTAATTATTTGTACAGACCTAGTACTATCCCTAGGTCCAAATCAGACAAATATCTAATGAAAAATAGAAAAATTATAAGCCAATACCTTTGATTAACATATGTGCAAATATTCTCCACTAATATCTGCACATTGAATTCCAGAGCACATCAAAATGATCAAATTGTGTTCATTCAGAAGACATGGGGATGGTTCAACAAATGTAAATCAATAAACGTAATTCATTACTACTTAAATAGATTTTGGGACAGAAACTACATAACTATGTCATTAGACACCAAAAAGATTTTTGATAAAATTCAACATTATTTCATGATGAAATTTATGGATAATCTAGTGATCCATGTATATCCCAGCATATGCAACAAGCACATAGCCAACATCATACTAAAGTGAGAAAAACTCAGAGCACTTCCACTGAAATCAAGGGTTGGATAAGGATGTCTACTTGCTTTGTTCCTATTCAATATCATGCTTGAAATTTAGCCAAAGTGATAAAATGAAGAAGATAGTTTATACAACTTTGAAAGGAAAAAGTAAAAGTATTCTTATTTCTAGATTATATGATTCTACATAAAAGGCCCTAAAAATCCACCAGAAAATTCATAGAGCTAATAACCACATTTACCAAAGAAGCAGGGTGCAAAACTAAACATATAATACTTTCTAAAAACCAACAATAACCACACTGTGAAAGAAAGCAGGGATATCATCTGTGGTGGTTTGAATGAGTGTCCCCCATAGGCTCTAGGTATTCAGACATTTGTCTCCAGTTGGTGGTGCTGTTTCTGGAGGTCTTAGAAGGTGTGGCCATGCTGGGGGAAGTGTGTCACTGGGGGCGGGCTTAGTGAGCTTAACAAGCCTCGTGCTCTACAGTTGCTCCTCTCTGCTTCCTGTGCTCTTTGCGATATGTGACCCTCTGTTTGCTGCTCTGGATCCGGCCACCACGCCTCCCGCCACAATGGACTAATTCCCTGGAACCGCCAATTGTAAGCTCAAATAAACTCTTCCTTTTATAAGTTCCTTGGTCTGGTGTTTTATCACAGCAACAGAAAACTGACTAATACAGTTATTGGTACCAGAGAGTGGGCTGTTGGCTGTGAAGAACCTGACCATGTGTATGTTTGGAGAAGTGTGGAAGACTTTGGAACTTTGGGCTGGAAAGGCTGTTGACTATTGTAAGCAGAGCTTAAAGGGCCATTCTAGTGGAGGCCTGGAAGAAAGCATGGCTGCAAAAGATGTGGTTCCAGGGGAAAATAAAGTCTTAGGCAGCAACCGGGATATTTTGATAAAGAGTCTGGCAGCAGTTTGCCCACAGCCCAGTTGCTTGCCTGATGCTAAGTTGAAAAGAGGTGGACTGATGTCTTTGGCGGAGGATATTTCAAGACAGCCTAATGTAGAAATGGTGGCGTGGCTTTTAATGGTGAATATTATACAGATCTACAGTGAAAAAGAGCAGATGGGGCAGAAAGAAATGCAAAATGTACAGTTTGGATCTGATAACTGCACTAGGAAGATTAAAGGTGGGGCCAAGGCATGTGAAGGAGAGGTTGGATCTGAAAACTGCACTAGGAAGATTAAAGGTGGGGCCAAGGCATGTGAAGGAGAGGTTGGATCTGAAAACTGCACTAGGAAGATTAAAGGTGGGGCCAAGGCTTGTGAAGGAGAGTTTCCTTTTGATAAGGAGTTTAAAGTGATTAAGGAAGGGCTTCGAGATTTACAAGTAAACAAAAGAATCAGTACCTTCAGGGCAAGACCACACCCAGCTAATCCTCCAGCAAGTCCAGGGCAGAGAAAAGTAGCAAATGTGGTTGAAATGGGCCAGGGTCTGGCCCGAACTTGCAGCCAGATTCGGCAATTTCATTCACGTGGTGCTGGCTTTAGAGACATGAAGTTTGCAAGAGTGAAGGGGTCATCAGCTCTTCCTCCACGGTTTCAGAGAGCCAAAGAGGCCAGGAAGAGTACAGCAGGGGTGTCCCTGAATAAAGAAGGCCGTGATAGGCCACTGCGTGAAGCTGTGAGTATGAAGCCTGGTTGGCAGCGGAGACCCCAAGAAGACTTTCGAGATGCCAGACCTGTGAGATATTTGCCAAGGAGAGCTGCATACGGGGAGTGGTACCAGCCTAAGAAAGAGATGTATGTTGCAAGCAAAGCTGGAAGAGCTGAGCCGTGTAAGCCCTTTGGAAGTCAAGTCCCAGAAGTCGCATGTGGAGCTACAGGACTTGGCGTTTGCCCTGCTGGTTTTCGGTCTTGTTTTGGTCCAGTATTTCCTCACTATGCCTCTATTCCTCCCTTTTGGAATGGGAATGTGTATTCGGTTCCACTGTACATTGGGAGTATGTAATTTGCCTTTTGATTTTACAGGAGCTTACAGTTAAGAGATTGGCCTGAGTCTCAGAAGAGACTTTGGACTGTGGACTTTTGAATGACATTGAAACTGGTAAAGACTATGGGGACTTTTAAGGTTGGACTAAATGCGTTTTGCATTTTATATGGTCAGGAGCCTATGGGGGCCAGGGAGTGGAATGTGGTGGTTTGAATGAGTGTCCCCCATAGGCTCTAGGTATTCAGACATTTGTCTCCAGTTGGTGGTGCTGTTTCTGGAGGTCTTAGAAGGTGTGGCCATGCTGGGGGAAGTGTGTCACTGGGGGCGGGCTTAGTGAGCTTAACAAGCCTCGTGCTCTACAGTTGCTCCTCTCTGCTTCCTGTGCTCTTTGCGATATGTGACCCTCTGTTTGCTGCTCTGGATCCGGCCACCACGCCTCCCGCCACAATGGACTAATTCCCTGGAACCGCCAATTGTAAGCTCAAATAAACTCTTCCTTTTATAAGTTCCTTGGTCTGGTGTTTTATCACAGCAACAGAAAACTGACTAATACATCATCCTACTCACCACAGCCTTACAAAAGACCTAAATGTCTTTGAATAAATCTAATGAAGGAGGCAAAACCTTTGTATAATAAAAACTTTAAGATGTTGAAGAAAGAAATTGAAGAATATACCAGAAGAGGGCAAGCCTACCCATGCACATGGATTTGTAGGATCAATATTGAGAAAATGACCATCTTACCAAAGTCTATCCACAAATTCATTTCAGTATCCAGTTAAATCTAAGCACATTTTCACAGAAATTATAAAAATAATATCAAATTTCATACACACACATGCACACACAAACCATAATGGCCAAAAATACAGCTGGAAGCATCACTGTCTCTGATTTAAACTTATACTACAGAGCTACAATAAAAAATAAAAAAAAAAAACAGCATGGCAGTGGCATAAGGATGGAAACATTGATCCAGGGAATAGAATTGAGGTCCCGTATTTAAGTCAATGCATTTATAGCTACCTGATTTTTGACTAAGGGATCAAAAACACACTTTGGAAAAAAGACAGTATGTTCAATTACTGATGCTGGTCAAGCATAATGCTGGTTAAGCATCACACAGAAGAATGAAATGAAAATGCTATCTCTCATCCTAGATAAAAATCAAATCCAAGTGAACACATTATCTCAACATTAAATAACTGAAATGAGGAATCTGACAGAGGAGAAAGTAAGGCACACCCTGGAAGTTATAGGTGCAAGAAAGGACTGCCTAAACAGCATTTTGGTAGCACACAGATTAAGAACAATTGACAAATGGGATCTCATAGAACTAAATGCTCTGTATAACAAAGGACATGATTATTTGAGTGAAGTGTCAGGCTAAACAACATGAAAAACCTTTACCATCTAAACATCTGACAAAAGGTTAATATCTAGATACTAAGATCACCAAAACAAAACATCAAAACCCACAAATAACCCAACTAAGAACTGGGGCAAGTAACTAAGCAGAGAGTTCTCAAAAGATGAAAGGCAAGTGGATGAGAAATATTTTAAAATATTCAACATCTTCAGTCTTTGGGGAAAGGCAAAATTAGAACTACTCTAAAATTTTATCTTACTCTAGTCAGGATGACTAAGTTCCAAAAAACAAATGTTGACAAATCCTCCTTAGAGAGGATATGGGGAGCCAGGAACACTTATTCACTGCCTGTGAGAATACAAACTCATGCATCCACTATGGAATTCAGTATGTAGTTTTCTCAAAAAGCTAGAAATAGATCTACTACATGATCCATCTATACACTGTTGGGCATGTACCCAAAGGACTCTCTATCCTACTATAGAGAAATGTGCTCATTCATGTTCATTGCTGCTGTGTTCATAATAGTTAGGAAATGGAATCAACCTAGATTTCCTCAACAAATGAATGGATAACAAAAGTTAGTACATTTATACACTGGAATATTATTCAATTGTGAAGAAAGATGAAATTATAACATTTCCAGGTGACTTGATAGAGCTGGAAACAATCATACTGAATGACACAGACCCCAAAAGACAAATGTCACACATTTCCTCTCATATGTCAGTGCTAATTTTGAATCTTTAGCTATGTGTGTTTCTACTGGAAAATCTATAGAGGTCAGGAAACTAGATAGGGGCCATGGGGGTGGCTTCCTGTGAGAAGAAATAAGAATAAAGAGTTTGTATTAGTCACTTTTCTGTTGCTGTTATAAAACCACCATGACCAAGGGAACTTATAAAAGAAAGAGTTTATTTGAGCTTATGATTGAGGGTTCCAGGGAATTAAGAGTCCATTTTGGCAGGGAGGCATGGTGGCTTTGGCTGGAGCAGAAAGCCCAGTTTCACATCTTCCAATGAGCCCAGGAAGCTGAGAGAGAGAGCAACTGGAGCCTGCAAGACTTGTTGAACTCACTGAGCCACACCTGCTAAGATCCCCCAAAACAGCACCACCAAGTGGGGACAAAATGTCTGAATACTTGAAGCCTATGGAGGTCATTATCATTCAAACCACCACAGTGTTATAAAATGGGAAGAGGGAAAAAATGGAATAAGAAGTATTATAAATGGATTTTGGTAATGATAGGACACAGTAGAAGAGGGAGTAATATTAAAGGCTTTTTAAAACAGTCATATGGAAACATACTGTAGAAGATTCTTAAAATGTATACATATATTATAAAACAGAGCTAACCAACAATGTGAGGACAGTGCCCCCACCAGACAGTACAGTTTAGCAAATAAAAAAATCCCAGCACCAGTTGTTCACCAAGGAGGACCCACATACCTTCTAACAATTCTGGCTACTGCCACTGCTCTTGGTTACCCTTAAGAACTTGACTGTGAGACCCTATTGTGGAAGACAAATGAAATGAGCAGTAGAACAAACAAGGGAGAACTGAAGCTGGTACTGACCTTGAAGATTCATCTGTACTGCCTAGCTTTCCACAGATGCTGTGCCTACTACCAGAGAGAAAGTAATCATCCATCTTTCTATCTGTGCTGGATAGCTTTAGTGTCAACTTGACACACCTGGGTAGAGGGAGCCTCAATTGGAAAATTGGCTCCATTGGATTGGCCTATGGCCACATCTGTGGAGTATTGTCTTGATTGTTGAGCTGTGTGGGGAGGGCCCAGCCCACAATGAGTGGTGCCACCCTGGGCAGGTTGTTGTGTACTGTATAAGAGGGCAGGCTGGGCATGAGCCAGGAGAGCAAGCCAGTGAACAGCATTCCTCCATGGCCTATACTTCAGCTCTTGCCTCCAGGTTCCTGCCCTGAGTTTCTGCCTTGGGCTCCCTAAGTGATGAACTGTGACCCAGGAGATGTAAGCTGAATAAACCCTTTCCTCCCCAAGTTGGTGTT
The DNA here is from genome assembly GCA_009823505.1 of Rhizomys pruinosus. Lineage (NCBI taxonomy): Eukaryota > Metazoa > Chordata > Mammalia > Rodentia > Spalacidae > Rhizomys > Rhizomys pruinosus. The sequence goes on along the minus strand of VZQC01014352.1, from coordinate 5,088,934 downwards.
GGTCAGAGTGTTTTGTCACAGCAATGGAAGACAAACTAGAACAGAAATTGGTACCGAGAGTGGGATATTGCTGTGACAGACCTGACCTTGGTGTTTTGGGGAAGGATTGTGCAGCGTTTGGAACTTTGGGCTGGGAAGATCATTGAATGCCTAAAGATTGTTGCTGTGGAGCTTGGAGCAGTTTTGCTGAAGGATTTGTAGAAGATGGAGGCCTGGTTTGTGAAGTTTCTAGTTTCAAAGGGAAGCAGAGATCATCAGGACTGTTTAATCTGTGGGTTCTGGTCAGCTGGGGCTGAAGAATCAGCTGTAACAAAAGACCAGAACCTGAAGTGAAATCTTTGTTGTACTGGGACAATTGATGTTGGTTATCTGGGGCTGAAAAATCAGCTGTAAGTAACAAGAGACCAGCATCACTGTGGTGAAATCTTCTGGGAAGAATTTCTTTGGGGTCAGCACACAGAAGGTGTGTTCCAGAAGGGACCTGAGCCTCCATCTCAAGCCAGAAGCAGGACTTGATAGTGTGTAAGAGTCTCCTATATGGTTCTGGTGTTGAAATTTGAGGGGGTCACGGAGAGCAGCTGAGGCTTGGCACTGTGAGAGGTCAGGAAAGACCATTGGTGGAAGTGCACCTCAGTTGCAGTGAAGACCCCAAGATTGCAGGGGTCATGGAGAGAAGCTGAGGCTTTGCATGAGGAGAGGTCGGAAGAGACCATTGGTGAAGGTGCTGCCTCAGTTTCAGTGGTGACCTCAGCTTTTTGGAGATGCCAGGACCATGGGATGACCACCAAGAGCAGCAGCAGGTGTGAAATGGAGTCGGCCTGGGCCTTCAAGATGAGCTGTGTGTGCCGTGGACGTCAGAGTCGGAGAGGGGGAGCTGCTGAAACCCTTTGGAGCCCAGAAGATCGTGAGTGAGTCCCAGGTGTCCAGCCTTGAGCTACTTGCTGAACTTAGGTTTTGTTTGAGAGTGCCTGATTCTTCCCTTTGAAATAAGACAGTACTTGTTTGGATTTTACAGCAGCCCACAGTTAAGAGACTTTTAATAGACTGTGAACTTTTAAGGGTTTGAATATTTTAAGGACTGTGGGGTTTTTAAGGTTGTACTCTCTTAAGTTGTGATTAGTGTTAACATCATACTTTAGGGATAAGAACTGGAAAGGTGGTGGTTTAATACTGATGTGTTTTGTGTGTTGAGTTGACAAGGGGTCAATTGTGCTGGATAGCTTTAGTGTCAACTTGACTCACCTGGGTTGAGGGAGCCTCAGTTGAGGAATTGGCTCCATTGGATTGGCCTGTGGCCACATCTGTGGAGTATTGTCTTGATTGTCGAGCTGTGTGGGGAGGGCCCAGCCTACAATGAGTGGTGCCACCCTGGGCAGATTGTTGTGTACCATATAAGAGGGTGGGCTGAGCATGAGCCAGGAGAGCAAGCCAGTGAACAGCATTCCTCCATGGCCTGTGCTTCAGCTCCTGCCTCCAGGTTCCTGCCCTGAGTTCCTGCCTTGGGCTCCCTAAGTGATGAACTGTGACATGGCCAATGTAAGCTGAATAAACCCTTTCCTCCCCAAGTTGGTGTCAGTCAGAGTGTTTTTTTCACAGCAATGGAAGACAAACTAGAACACTGTCCTATTACTTTCTATTGCTCAGCCAGGACTGGAAATCAACTATCTCTGAGTTCTGACTTAGTTTAAGATTCTTTGTAATGTAACTGCTTTAGCTCACCCCTCCATGGATCACTCTATACTTTGTATCTTTAAGAAATATCAAATACACCTGGTCTAGCAAGTCCTGCTTTTGTCCTCGAATGGATGGAACCAGTAAATGAAAATCCAAAAGGATCCAGGGGCTCCCTCCCCGCTCTCCAAAACCTGAATGACTCCTGAGGACAAGATCCTCAACTGACCTTGAGAAAACAAAACCTTGGTTAATCTGGGCTAACTGTGTGGCCTTGATCATCCAAAAGTAAAGCATAACCATAAATAAATAATTATTAAGGCCTGAGAAACTATATTTCAGGTATAAAACTTGATATCTTAGTAAAAAGGCAAAAAGGAAAAAAATAAATAAAAAAGCACAGTTGTTTTGCTTGTCTTACTGGCAAGTGTAGCTACTCTGTGGCTGCCACTGCTTTTGCCATCCTCCAAAGACATGAGACACAGCTTTTCCACCTTTCAATATGGACTGAAGACTCATGTCTCTCCAAGAATCCTTCGAACCTTCAGTGCCAGATGGGGACTGCTGAGACATCCAGATTATGGACTGAGCTACTACTGGGGTTTCAGCCTCTTCAGAGTATAGACTGCCATAGTTGGACTACCCAGGCTATATCATGGAGACCAATACAGGAAGATCGAGACAGGATGAGGTGCTTACTGTACCTCATTTGGTGACCATGGGAAGGGAAAATCCCAGTGTGGTGCACAAGGGCAGAACTGATGGGTTTTTGGGCTTTCCAAGGAGGAGCCTTCAAACATGACATCTTTCAGCCTAATAAAGAAAAAAAATCATAAGCTGAAGATGCTAAAACCTATGAGATATGTGGCATGCATATGTGCATATTTTAGAGTGATGTAGATTGTAAAGAACAACAACAACAAAAGACTGAGTCAAAGAACTGACTGAAATGGTGAACTTCTGCTCGAAACAGTAAACTTCTGCATTGAAAATTTTAAAAGAGACTGAGAAAAAGATGAAAAACATGTTTGGCAGAATGCATGCGCTCTGGTGGGGGGGGCAAGGAAGTGGGCACGATTCCAGATTTGAATGGAAAGTTTGTATGAAATGCACCAGGCTTCAATAAAATTTGGCTTTGTGAAAAAAAACATTAAATATTAATCTTTTCATTCGAACCCTGTAAAACCTGGTTTATGATAAACAATTCTAACCTTTTGTCCCACTACACTTTGTAAGACTGTTGTCAAGGTGAAGGCCCTGCTGCTCTCCTGGGACAGTGGAGCTCTTCCCCTTTGCTTTGTTCACATTCTTTTAGATTAACCAATCAGGAAGACTCTGAGGCCAGACACCAGGCAATGGGGAAAAGACTCAGTATTCGTGTGTCAGAGATAAAACCTATGAAACTTCTGAGACCTGTGTGGTTGCTGTTATAGGCCACAGAAATAAGGCCACTTTGACCTGATCTGGGTTTCGAATAATTTTAATAATGGCTAGGCACATCCCTCATTTCAGGGAGAGGAATGCCCCAAATCTTAAAGGGAAGACAGCATCTATAAGTGTCTTCAGTCAGTTAGGTTCCAGCATGATAACATTGACAGAGCATTAAGTAAACCAAAACTCAAAGGAAATTCCAGCAGTTATACATTGGCCCAAGCAAACAATAGTTTAACTCCATGGTCTACCGTAAAAATAGAAGCAAAGGTCAGCAGTTATAGCGGGGGCAAAGTCAGCTTGGGATGAGAAAGAAACTTAACTTATTAAAGTTAGGGGTAGACTTAAGATGGGGTCAGCATATCAAAATTATTAACTTATTAAAATGGGGGTAGACTTAAGATGGGGTCAGCTTATTAAAACTATTAACTTATTAAAATGGGGGTAGACTTAAGATGGGGTCAGTTGCTATTCCTGACTGACCACACAACACACCCTTTTACAAAAGTAAAATCTGACTTGCTGAGTGGCTCTTTGCATGGTATAGGTGGGGTCCTTAGATCTCAGGTTTTGTTTGTAACAAGATGGACTCTTTCTCTACATTCATATTCACATTCACCTGCATAAAAGACTAAGAACTTCCAGATAGGAATTGATCATCACCCCATTCCTCCACTTGCAACACTTTCAACCATTTAATGAATAAATGGTTGGAAAATGACGGTGAGTGGCATTTGAATATGGCTTTTCTTAAAGATCATGTCACTGGTAGAGCAAGGTAAAGCTTCACATTGGAAGTATCCTGACAACTGGCAATATTAAGAGTCAGTCTCTGGCTATGGCCTACCTTTTGTATACTGAGGAAGATTCATTTGGAAGACATCTATACTTTGCTTGGGCCCTCCAACTAGATAAAGAAAAATGCAACAGTCTGCCAGAAGCTTGCTTGTTTCATAGTTGCTTGTTTTCCAGCCTGTAGGATATTGGCTACAATCCCAATGAGCAAATGTTGATTGGACTAAACAGCACTGTGAAAATGGAATAAACAGCAGCCTTCTGACAAGTTGGAATAAAGCATATTTAATGTCTTTGGAACTCATAGTCGCAATCATTCTAGGTTATTGTGAGGCCTTCAATTTCGATTTACTAGAGTGTTGCAGGAATTGCCTTTAGGGAATTGAGCAACTGTCTAAGCAAAACAGCTCAATGATGCCAGTTCCTTCCACAGCAGTGACAAGGATGGAACTGCCCTCCCCAAGGAGGTTTTCTCCTTTCTACAGACCTAAAGCAACATGAGTGTTTCTCCTGGGTAAAAGGCAGAGGCCTGGCTTTCTACTACGTTAGTTAGTGAAGACTTATACTTTACCATCCTGGAAGGTTGCACTATGAGGATTGCGATTTTTCTGTTCTGCTAGTTTCGTAGCAACCAGCATTAAGCCTATTGCCTTAGCAGGGAGACTTCTACCACCTTTGACTCTAATGTCCTATAGAATAGGTGGGAGCAGGGGTAGAACGTAGATAAGCTTGCCTTCCCCCTTCTTTTCTCTCCAGTTCACCTATTCAAAGTGACACAGTTGAAAAGTGCTGTGTGGGAGGCCCCCGTCACAAGTATTCTGTCAGGCCTCTGATACTCATCCGAATTCCTGAGCCAATTGCAAAAGTATGCTAGGTTCTGCCAGAGGGAAAATGAGAGGATTGTCCTTGATAACATTTCTAGTCTGGAGAGAGCCAACCCTGTGCCTGAGGCAAAAGGCATTAAAAAAGAAGAACTCTGCTGTCACCAGTTTCAAATTGTTTTTGCCTGAAGCATAGGACAGTGTCTGTGCTGAGGAGAGACCAAGGCTTATGGTTTCCTTTCACCCCAGGTACAGGGGCAGGGACATACACTGTTTAAGACGTAAAATCTTTGTGGCTACAACTGAACAGTAACCAAATGAGTTGTTTTAGCATGTACTACATACCGAATCTTGCTCTCTCCCATATTTGCTATTAACTTTTGTCTCTTTTTGAGGAAATATGCATTCAAAATATTCGTTTTGTGAAGCCATCCATAACTTACAAGAAAACTACAGGGCATTTCTTTCTTTTTTTTTTTTTTTTTAATTGATGCTTTGTGTATTTCATACATCATTTTCCAATTCAGTTCAGGCATACATCCCCTTCCCTTCCCCCCACCCCATCCCTACCCATCCCAGATCATGCATTCTGCCGCAAGTTTTCTGCATCTTTCTCTGCTTTCCTTGCCTTGTTTTGTTTTCATTTTTTTTCCAACAATAAGTGACAATCCGTGAGTACAAGCATCCTCCATGCAAAACCAATTGCAAGCAGTTGTGCCCAAACCGACACAGCTCATGGGTCCCACCATCCAGCAGGGGGGGCTTGTATGTTCAATCAAGTTGATCAAATGAGTGTCCAGTCTATATTGTTGTAGTTTCACCATTAACCCCAATCAAAGCCCTTACATTCTACCACGCCCCCTCTTCCGCAGATTGTTCCCTAGGCTTAGAAAAGGGGCACAGGTGGATGAGAAGCAAAACACTCGACTTTCTCTGGAGCTGATGTCTTGGTCTCTAGTCAGTTCTGGCTGTTTTCTTTCATGGACTGCCAGCTTGTCCAGGCATAACCTTTCGATCCTACTAATGAAGCACATGCAATTAGATATTTAGGTATTAAACAGTATAATATAGAGCCTTTCGATCCTACTAATGAAGCACACACAATTAGATATATAGGTATTTAAACAGTATAATATAGAGCCTTTCGATCCTACTAATGAAGCACACACAATTAGATATATAGGTATTTAAACAGTACTAATTGTTATGGTAGGTTTCTTTGGTATAGACACAGATGTTTGGATGGTATGTTAATTCATGATTTACATTTTCTTCTGTTAAGTATGGCAGGGTTTTTGTGTGGTTTATAACATCTCCTAACCATTAGAGGATGTAAGCTTGTGGCATCAGCCGTGGGTTATTCCTCCAAGGAGAGAGGGCATTTCTTTACACAGTTTTCCCAAACTGTATTTCATGAGCTAGGACTTTCAGGGGATATGATTGCAAATTATATTAAGAGCAAAGATTTGGTGTCTATTTGCATTAGTTTTCAAGTCTATTGTAAAAAGAAATACCACAAATTGGGTACCAATTTTACTCCCTTGCAAGTCAAACTGTTAGAAGTTCAGAAATGGCCGTCTCCTCCTTTTTTAGTTTCTAGAGTCTGCCTACGATGCTTGCTTTGTAGCACTGGAAGTAGTCTGCTCTCTCCTTCCATTTCCACATTTCCTCTGGCCCCGTCTGCTTGTATGAGGACTTTCTTGATTATATCAGACTCGCCTAGATAATCCCAGCTGACCCAATAGCCTCCATATCTAAACATGATCAATTTCATCACATCTTTAAAGCTACCTCATCACCTTTGCCATGTAAAGTGACTTAGTCACAGGTTTGGGGTCTAGGCTGCGGGTCAGTATTTCATATAGTAGACTCTCCTCCTCTAAAGCTCACCATGCATAATGAGTCCAAGGAGGTATGTTTTTACATTTTATTTTCTTTAACTGAGAAAGCCCCAAACCTATTTTTCTTCTCTTCAATTCTATGACTACCTATTCTCTTCTTAATACTCTTTAAGAAATCAGAGACTAAATGATTTCAGCTTTCATGATTTAGTAACTGTGATCTTATATCCACATCGCAATCTGCTTTTGAGTATGTGGTAATGAGACAGGAATGGGTTGGAAGTTCGGCTCTTTTCAAATGAATGACCTCAGGAAATGCAGATAAAATAGCAGAGCTGAGGAATGGTGAGAAGAGAATGGACCAAGATGAGCCTCTGTGCTGGAGTGTCAGCTGTGTTTGGGGCTGTGAATCATGAGATGTATTCATGTAAATGGTATAAACACTGTAAATTTCAATATCATAAGAAAATAGGCTGGCATTTCAATCAAATTTCATAATTTCCTTTATCTACCACTCTTACTCAACCATCAGTTGAGATGGCTCTTCTTCTGAGATACTGTTGAAGCTTGTTGGATTAAGGTTTACTGTAATATAGAAAATGGGTCAGAGGTAAGTGAAATGCTTACATGTGTTAATTTGAAGTTTTTGCTGGTTTTATTCTTCTTCTGTTTACTCCTGTAGCCTCTCTTATTTTCATTAGTGACTGCTACTCATATAGTACAAATAGTGTTTAAGTGAGTTATAGCTAACCTCCTAAATTATCTGATGTTCAGGCTAATTTGAACCCATGGTTACATTCATGTTCTATGTTTTGAATGTAGTTCTAACTGGTCATAGATATCCCATCTCTTCTCCTTTTAATTATGTAACATTTAATATTTAAAACTCAAACCACTGAGTTTTGAAGAAGTTTGATCTTCAGTGAATGATAACTGGGTGAATTGGTGCTTTTGATCTGGACAATAATATTACTTATAACCACAGGCTTTTTGGAGTGATATAGACTTAGTTTCTTGTGATGAATGTTCTAATTTAATAAGACAATATTGGGTTATTTACTGAGTTCCTAGTATGATAAAGTATACAGAAGAAGGGCTAGAGAGATGCTTCAGCAGTTAAGAGCACTGGCTGCTTTCACAGAGAACCCAGCTTGGTTTTGATTCCCAGCACCCACATGGCAGCTAATCACTCTCTAACTCTAGTACTAGGGGGTCTGGCACCCTCTTCTGACCTGCATGGGCAATGTACAACAGGGGTACAATTGCACACATGCAGGCAATATACTCATGCACATAAGGTAAAAATAACAATTTTACAAGTATACAAAAAAAAATTACTTTCTATCCCTCATTAATTTAGGAATTATGTAGCTGGATTCAACCAATAACCTGTGGAGAACACCTGTGTCACTTCCAGATGTTCTAAGAGTTAGTGTGCAGAACAGCATCAGTCTGAGGTTTGTGGTAGTGTGATGAAGGTCTTGGCGAGATGGAGCCCTGCCAGCTTCCATTACCTGAAGCATTTTGAGGAGGATACCTTCCTTGTGGGACCACTTTGGACTTGGTTGCCTGTGAGAAAGTTTTCTTGAATGACACCACTACAATTTGATCCAGCCTAACTGGATTGAAGCAAAGTAGAATCACTTAACTGATAATCCATTACCTTTAAGGACATGAAACCATGCCTATGAAAGTACCTAGTAATCCATAGAGTGGCCTGGAAAAAGTGACTTTATTACCACGGAGACAACAGAGAATCAGGAGTGGGGAAGCCTTAGAACAGAATGGAAGGATCATGGGATGTGGAGTCATGTGATTTGGGGTCTATCTTCCTTTTTATTCCATTTCATATCAGGACAATTAAATCCATAAAGCATTATTTACTTTAAAAAGTATTCCCACCTAGAAAAACAATATGTGAAGGATCCTTGCAATGAATTGGCCTTGCCTTAGACACACTGAAGGTTTAGTGCTCAGAGGATATGCTTACAGATAAGATAAAATTGTTTCCTGCTTCTTTTTCCTCCTCCCTTTAAGTTCTGTGATTGAAGTCTGTTTGAGTTAAATTAAGCATTTTAGGATTGAGTTGTGAGCAAATGATTGCTGCCTCTGTTACTCAGGGTGAGGGTGAAGAGGGAAAGAAGAGGCTGAAAAATGCAAACACTCCCCAAGGGCTTCTGCCTGCTCCTGCAAAGCGTAATAAGCAAGTGCAATGAGACGCCTGCCTCTGAGGGTGTGGCGATGGTAGAGGGAGGAGGAAGTTGCCCACAGCTGGATGTCCAGGAAGCTATAATGACAACTGGTAGGAGGCAGATCAGCTGTGGAGTTCCACAGTGAGTAAAGGGACACAGAAAACTCGAACATTAAAGACAGGCTTCCTACATGGAAAATTTGCTTAGGGCCACCCTAAGTACCCCTTGCTGCAGCCAGATACCAGATACGGGCAGCTGCTACTGCTATCACAGCAGCTGCCACCTCAATTCTCCCTTGCTCTCCAAGCCCTGTGTTCATTAGCAGCTCCCTAGAGGCGCCCTGTCTGCTCACCTGTCAAAGCCACTTTCAGCAACTGCAAAGGATTTGCAGCCAGGGGCGGCGCACAGCCTTTCTCAGCAAGGATGGCATTTTTCATTCCTGTCCCTCTCTTGAGCAGTTTTTTAAATCGTGTTAGGGAGCTGAGTGCAGATGGCAGAAAGATGAGTTTTGGAATCAGGTGGTCAGATAGTCAGGGCCCGTGCCTCATCCCCATCAATTACTTGTGATGGCCACATATTTAAAGCATTTTAATAAGGCTTAAATGCTGATTCTACCTAATCATATTATAACTAATATTCAGAATGGTTCTGATGCTGAACTCAACGGGAAGACATGCTGGAAAAATTTAGTCTTAGGTTCTCTATCAGTGACTCCAATCAAAGAAAAATGATTCAAATTGAAATTATACATTGCATCCGACTAAGGTTAACACAAAGGCAGAGGTCAACAGTGCCCTCGGGTGTGCAGGTGAGGGGAGCGGTGCAGTTCCAGGCAGCTCATTGAATCCCATCTGTGTTCCACAAGGGGCTTGATGGATGCAGGTGCAGATGTGACCTGTGTTCCGATATGTTTTTTTCTTCTACTTTTGACTATGAGGCCACTAGATAAAGTGTTGTATGCACTCAAGAAGACTGTGGAGATGAAACACAGGAGGATTGCGCTAAGTGCTCCGGTTTCATCACTCTACTGTGTTTCTGAGCCAAATAAAGATGACTACAAATCATATGACATTTCTGTATTGACAGAAGAATTCTTTCAATACATCTTTGAATCTAGGCTGGCTTGTGACTGCTATGACCAAATATCACACATGGCAAAAAATAGTGTTGTTCAAGTTGCTGATGTTTAAGACAGGTCTGGAAGCTACTCTTCTCCCTCTCATTAAGACATCTATTAATAGGAAAATATATTACTTTAAGAATACTGTGCTTAAGCTGGGTGTGGTGGTACACCTTTAATCCCAGCACTCAGGAGCCAGAGGCAGGCAGATCTCTGTGAGTTCAAGGACAGCCTGCTCTACATAGTGAGTTCCAGGCCAGCTGGGCTATAGGGAGACCGTGTCTCAAAAAGACAAAAACAAACAAACAAACAAACAAAGTATACTGTGCTATGAGAAGCCAGAGAGAGACAGAGAGAGATTATGTTCTATAGCACAACTCCCTATAGCTCCTTCCACATGGATCACATATCAATCTTCTGACAGATGAAATTATAAGCACAATGAAATGGTGTTTTGTTTTTTAAATAAAATATTTTTATTGGTGTTTTGTATATTTCATACATCATTTTTCAGTCCAATTTAATTTAGACATGTTCCCCTTTCCATGCCCCCTCCCCACCCCAGTTCATGCATTCTTCCATACATGTCTTGCATCTTTTTCTCAGTCTTTTTAAAGTTTTTCTCTGCAGAGGTTTATTGTTTGGGGAATTTAACTTTTTCAGTCAGTTCTTTGACCAAGTCCTTATGTTGTTGTTCCCTCCCATTTGTATTTGGTCCATAATATGCTTATATTAAACATTACATATATACCAAAATTATGACCTCCAAAAATAAACTGTTAATTCCAAAATATGTTTAGGAATTCACATTTTTCCCTTTAATTTTATATTACTCTAATATATTAATACATACCTTCCACCTATATACAGCAATTGCAATGTCTGAAAATAAGTGGTAAGTTAATGTTAAGAGATTCACATTATAACGGCACAGTTGCTTTCAGATAAAATGAAATATAACAATAATGTTGCTCATTCTGCCTTTCAATTGGGGATTTGATGCTAGCATCCATGAATGAGGGATGCCATTTGTCATTTCTTTTTCTGAGACTGTGTTACTTCACTTAGCATAATGGCTTTGAGTTCTATCCATTTACCTGCAAAGTTTATGATGTCATTTTTCTTTACCATTGCATAGAACTCCATGGTGTAGATATACCACATTTTTGTTATTCACTCTTCAGTTGAGGGGCATTTGGGTTGGTTCCAGCTGTTTGCTATTGTGAAGAGAGCTGTAGTAAACATAACTTTGCATGTATCTTTGGGGTAGGATGAGTCTTGTGGGAATATACCAGGAGTGGTATGACTGGGTCAGGTGGTAGGGTCATTTTGAGTCTTTTAAGGGTTCTCCACACTGCTTTCCATAGTGGTTGTATGGGGCTCTTAAGCCATTGAGTTTTAAGATACTTTGATTTTCAGTGAATGATAACTGGGTGAATTGTTTCGTTTTGTTTTTTAACCTCAACAACAAATAATTTTTAACATAGGGTTTTTATAGTGTATTCTTAGTATTTGTGATGAAAACCCTATTTGAATTAAGAAAATATTCGATTATTGACCACAAAATCTAGGGGTCTGCGCATTGCCAGAGACTTGAAGAAACAAGAGGGGATTAAGGGACATAGTATGTACAGGGTATAGGGAGAACTCAGAGAGTTGGAGTGAGTAGTCCAGGGCCTAGACGTGCTGGGCATGCAGCTGACTCTGGTCCTCAGCTGTTCTGTGTTACTCTCTCCAGGCCTGATACCAGGCTTGACTTACATGGCACCTGACTGGAAGCAAGTTTCACTAAAACTGGCTTGTCTTCCATTTCCTACAATTTTCTTTGCCAAGAGGTGAATCAGAATCTATATCTTATTCTAGAAAGCCCTCCTAACTCTTAATTATTTGTTCGTTATCTATAAAACCCGATCATTTCTTATCTATTATGCAAGTCTGAACTGTTCCCTTAAGCATGTGTATGCTCCCTCTCTGCTTTCTGCTCCATAGCTACCTGAATTCCCATCATAATTTCACATGCTATGTTGAATCATCTACCAATGATTTGCTTACTTCCATGAATGGTCAGTTTACTGAAATAAAAATTTCACCGTTAATTTCAATACCTATCAATTTTCTAAAAAGGAGGTTTGCAATAGTTGCTAGTGAGTCTTCTGTTGCCTGCAACCACGAGGGGCCGGATCTCTATTGCATTGGGTATTTTCCCAGTAAACTTTAAAACCATGTTAAGGGTACAGAAGATATTCATTTGGAGGAGTAGTTATGCTTTTTCTGAGGTCAAATTTTACTAGAGAGAATTAATTTTCCATTCTCCTTCCTCAATCAATTTTTTTCTTAAAGATTGCCTTTCTGTCTGTGTGGAGCTGTGACACTGGACACATCACCTTAATGTTATCTCAAGAAGCCACGACCAGCAAGCTCAATTTACTGCTTATATGTCTTCTCTCTCTCTTTTTCCTTTCCTCCTTCTTCCTTTTCTCTCTTGTGGAACTTGTTTACTCCCATTTTGTAGAATGTGGTACAGTGAAGAGAGGCTGGCCATTTGCCATTGTTCTCTCACCAAGATGAACTTGCATAGGAATCATCTTTCAGCCTCTAGTTCACTTCTTGCCACTGGAGACTTCAAGGTCTTAATTTCTTCCACCAGAAAAGTGGCAGAATAATTATATAGTTTTCAGAGCAGTTAATGGAATTGTTGTCAACCTAAAGTGAATTGATAGGTGTTGAAAAACTTTGCAAAGTGAATGGATATATAAATATTTGGTGTGGTAGATGAGTTCATCTGGTCTTTGCCTACTACTATCTAATTGTGTAATTGACCCCCTATGACTCACCCAGTGTTGTTTCTGATCACAAATCCTTGAAATAATTAAAATCTGCATGTCAGATTTGTCTTCAAGGATTTCTAAGGCCTGCCACTGTGGCATTAATGGACAGAACCAGAGAGGCGGAAGCAGAATTTGATGAATGTGCTGTAATTGCTCTTTGGTGTGACATAGTAATAGGAAAATTCATATAATTGACAATGTAAAGGCCCCTACTGTTAGCAGCTGCTTTAAATTTAATGGAGCTGAGATTGTTAATAGTCTTTTCTTCACAGGGGTCTTTTCTTTGGCAGCCACAGCACTGAGCAGCAGGTCTCCGCACCGCACCCAGGCTTCCCTCAGGCCACAATGCTGCCTTGCTGAAGCAGAAGATTGCAGGGAACAAGCCCATTTGCACTTTTTCTTCATGTCTTAATTATCTGGTGGAGACATCACTGTGTGATATGTGGCATTCCCTCCCTGTGGGACTTATGTGGCATCCTGTTACAAGAAAAAAAAAAAAAAGTTCTGGAGCTGAACCAGGGATATGCTCCTTACTAGAGGCGAATTTTCGACAAGTTACTTAACCTCTCTGAGCTGTGTTCTCTAGTAGAAAATAAGAAGATTAAATCCTACTTAATATAAAATGTCTAACAGAAGGCAAGTGTGTATTATTATGTACCACCTGCATATTTCTTTTCTATAGCAGGAAGCTATATCAGGTTTTTCAAATTAGCCACGTTCTTCACTACCCAGTTTGCCACTTTTACCAATTTCTTGTTCCCCAACACAAACTGTTTTGCTTTACCAAATGCTATGAAACATGGATCTTATTTTATAAGGAAAATAGAGAATATTCAGCACAGTACTCATATTTCTGGAAATCTTTTTGGCCATTGGATTAGGTTTATTGGCAAAAGATTGAATTATAGGTGTGTTGAAACTAGAATAATCCTTTGCAATTCTATTGTAACACTGATGTATGTCTTTTAACTTAAAAAGCATAAACTTAAGATTATGAAGGAGTGCATACAATTGAGTATAAGTATGTGTCTAAAAGATAAAGAAGGCTTACTATGTTAGGCCTGGCTGTGTGGTAGAGGATATAGAAGGGAGAATGTGGTATAAAATAAGATGCATAAATCACTTTCACTCTAAGAAAGCAGGGGACAAGGAGGGACTGTCTCACAAGACAAAGTCCCTGAGTCTTAACCTGCAAGGTTAAGATGGATAGAGATCTCCAAACAAGAACCTAAGAACAAAAGGGTAGGCAGTTCAAAGGATATTTCTCTGCAGAGGCTCAGAAAACTATAGAAAAACATGACTTTATAGGGCAGTGCTGCTATTTACAGAACAAGGTGATTAAAATATAGTTTCCTTATCTAATGTAAACACAAAGGATACTGCACTTCAGAACACATATCTACATTCGTGGTTATCTGGTTTTCCCATCACAAGCATTCTTTGATGGCTGTGACTTTGCTTAAATGCCAACTATGCTTTCAGCAGGGTTCAAACAGGTTAGTGACCTTCAGCACAGTCTGAACAGGGAAAAGACAAGAAGAACATGAGGATTCTCCTGGGAGTTCAGCCTGTAGGAAGAAGCATGTTCCACACAGTTTTTGCTAGGTAGTACAATTGTTGCCCTTAGCTGCATTTAAAACTTCAATTTTGTGTCTCCTTACCATTCTCCAGCTAAACCAAAGCCACAGATGTTGGGTCTTTGTCAATCAGTCAGACATTTTCTTCTGTAGCTCACAATTACTATTAACAGGGATTTGGCTTCTCTCTTACAAGCAGATGGGCATTAGGATGTGCCTGACGTCAGGCCAGTGGGTATTTGTGATGACTGCTGTGAAGATTTAAGAGGAACACTGACGTTTTCTGAAATCTAGAACATCCTAATCAATGGTTATATAATGAGTTTATTTATCCCTTACTAACTCTTTAAAATGGGTGCTGCTCACACCACTGGGAGATTTTATTTGATGTGAAAACTACTAATGGCTGACTTTTCATTATTCTTAGTGCTTGGATTCTAATGTGTCTTCCAACATGGCACCTTATATTGTATATACTATTCAGTACTAAGAGTATATATACAATATACTGTGCTTTTATAAAGTGTGCCTTTTTTTCTCTCCATAAAAGACTTCAGATTTAGAGAATTATGTTGATTTTATTCCATCAGTTGCATAATAATGGAAGTGAAAAGTAATCAGCTTTGCCCAGCTCTGAATCCTGGGAAATACAACAACTGGTCCATCAGGGTATACCCACTAGTGCAATAGTGCCACAAATGTTATGGGAGTAACCAACCACTTTCTGATTGGATTCAAGGTTCACTTCATAAGATGGAGCCCATATTGAACAATGATAATATGCCTAGGAATCTGTGGCTAAAGAGGTCATGGGCCATAGAGGATAGCCTACTCTTATTCTTCTAAATAGACATAGTATTAAACTTACCCCTAATGACATTACATGATGAAGCATCACCCAACTCTCAGCAGAGATGCTTCTTCATGCAGCAGATAGTTATTCACACAAAAATAATGCTTTTATATTTCCTTTTCTTATTTTAAAACAATTGGTTATCATTTGGAAAGTAGTATTAAGTGCAAATAACGCAGTATTCAATAGAAATAATTGAAAGAACAATTAAAATCCCCAAGAATTTCTTCACAGGCTTGGAAAAAAGTCCTTAATTTCATATGGAAAAACAAAAGACCTCGAATAGCCAAAGCAACCCTGAGCAAAAAGAGCAATACAGGGGGATCTCTATACCTGACTTCAAACTATACTACAAGGCTATAGTCATAAAAACAGCTTGGTACTGGCACAAAAGCAGACCTGTTGACCAATGGAACAAAACTGAAGATCCAAACCTGAGCACATACAATTTCAGCCACCTCATATTTGACAAGGGGGCCAAAAAGACACAATGGAAGAAAGAGAGCATCTTTAGCAAGTGGTGTTGGCAAAACTGGATCACCACTTACAGAAGAATAAAGTTAAACCCCTACCTCTCACCCCATACAAAGTCAACTCCAGATGGATCAAAGACCTCAGGGTGAAACCCAAAACTCTGAAGGTGATAGAAAAAAAAATTGGCAGCAGCCCGCCTAATAAGAATAGGTTTAGGAAAAGACTTCCTAAATAGACAGCAGTTTGTGCAGAGAAATAAGATTGCAAGTGACAAATCGGGTGATATCATTAAGCTGTAAAAGTTCCGTGTACCATCAACAGAACAATCAAGGAAAGTGAAGAAACCCACAGAGGGATTAGGAAAACAACTTACTTTCAGAACATCTGGACAAAAATGATTTCCAGGAATATAGTAAACACTTACATCAAGAAAACAAAGAGAATGAAAGAGAAACAACTGAATCACTCAAAGAATGGACACAAGGATTTCACAAGTGAGGAATTAGAGATGGGTTAGAAACATAACTTAAAAATATTTTCAACGTCACTAATAATTATGGAAAATGCAAATTAAAACCACTTAAAGATATCATCTCAAGCCCAATGAAGACTCGGCTAGGGAATCAAGGAAAAACAAATTGATCCAAGTGGGACGGAGGTTGTGGGGAAAAAGTGGGAACACATACCCACTGGTAGGAGCAATAAAACTGTGTTACGCCCACATGAAAGCCGTTGGAGAACCCTTGGAATGATTCAAAAACATGAGCTTACTACCTACCCAGCATACACTACCGAGGTAATACCCACAAGACCTCACTACCACAGGGATTCACTGCCACAGCTATGTTTTATTGCAGCTCTGTCATAATAGCAAAAAGCTGGAACCAACCCAAGTGGCCTTCAACTGATTGAGTGATAGAGAAAATGTGGGTACCTCTACACAAAGGAGTTCTATGCAGCATAAAGAAAGATGACATATGAACTTTGCAGGGTACTGGAGGAACTGAAGATCATTATGTAAACTGAAGTAACATAGTCCGAAAACAAAGGATTTAATGGTTTCCCTCACTGTGGATGCTAGCACAATTACGAGTTTTAGTAGGCCTTGTACAGGGCTCCTTGAGCTTTTGTCCAAGAAGTTGGGAGTGATGCATATTTGAAGGAATAATGACAACAACAAACAACAAAAAGACTGCATAAAAAAACAGACTGAAATGGTGAATCCTGGTGGAGTGGGGATAGGATGAGGGACACAGGTCTAGATTTTGATTTGTAACATAATCATTGTAGCAAAATATATAAATAAACAGTAAATTAAAAAAATTAAAAAAAATACAAAAAAGGAGAAAAAAACTATTTCAGTCAGTTCAAGAACTTCTAGGTATGTGGGCCATATATATATATTATAATATATATTATGATATAGTAAATAATAATTTTTTTTCCTGAGAATCATCACTTCCCAGAATTAGATCACACACAATACTCTACATACAACACACACACACGACACACACACACACACAACACACACATTTTTGGTGAATGAGTCTTTGTCAATAATCATCACAAGCCAAAACCTTGCAAATATTTTGAGGAATCATGCATGTCTGGCAAAGGTTTATGGTATTGGTAAAATTTAGGATATCCTAAACATATCATTTGCCGCATCCCCTCACTCCTTGAATGTCAGATCTTGCAAGTCTCCCAAGAAGATCCAGCTTCACACATATGGACTTATGCAATCATAGGGCCCTGGTGCACAGAAAGACTCCATAGTTTAATGTACTACTTTCCCATCTGAAAAACTTTAACAATTTTTAGTAAGGGGCTCATCACTTTTATTTTGCATTGGAGGTGAAAGCTACATAAATGGTGCTGACTCTGTGATTTGGTTATTTGCTACCCATGCGGTTACTTGCAGTTAGAAGAGACTCTCTACAATACCTATTTATCATCAGTTCATAAAATAACATCACCCAAAGTTGGGTTGTGGTGCGCACACCCTTTAGCCAGCACCTGGAAAGCGAGGCAGAGGCAGGCTTCTGTGAGTTCCAGGCCGCCTGGGTCGTGGGGAGGTATACTCTCTAGCCTACATAGTGCGTTAGGGAGGCTGGGGCACTACGGGGGACCTGTTCTCAAAAGACAAAAAAGGATATACAAAAAAAATCTCATACATTCTATCATTTATCTACACACATACATACACACACACCACATATAAACACATGATTTTACATATATTCTTCTGACATTGTAGACCTAGTGAATTCTGGTAAGGACTCCTTATGTGACTCACAAACAGCTGCCATCATTTCCAACAAATCCAGTCTCTAGGAATCCTTTATGAAAGCACCAGGGTTATCAAAGGGCAAAGTCTGGATGTCTCTAGTTAATTTAATGCTCTTGTGTAGTGAGAGTGGTCTCCAGCATTAATAAGACCTTCATGCTCTGTACTCACTCTCAAATATCTATCCATCTCTGCTGCCTCCTCAGACCTCTTGTTCACAATCCTCTGAAGAGAATCCTCATGTGTTCCATGTTCTTAACCTAATAGACATGTACTACCCTGCTCATGATCCTCTGTATACATTTACTTTGATTCACATTTAACATTTCCAAATGTACCACATTTTAGTGTCTGAAACTTTGCTCATTAGGGCTTTTTCCTTGACACTCTCATTTATGGCTGCCCCTTAGTGAGGACATGATACAGTTAGAGTCCCTTCCCTTCCCTTCTTCTTCCCTCTTCCCTTCTTCTTCCCTTCCCTTCCCTACCCTACCCTTCCCTACCCTTCCCTACCCTTCCCTTCCCCTCTCTTCCCCTTTTTCCTTCCCTTCCCTTCCCTACCCTTCCCTTCCCTTCCCTTTTTCCTTCCTTCCCTTTTTCCTTTCCTTCCCTTTTTCCTTCCCTTCCCTTCCCTTTCCTTTTCCTCCCCTCCCCTCCTTTTCCTCCCCTCCCCTC
Source organism: Rhizomys pruinosus (assembly GCA_009823505.1). Classification (NCBI taxonomy): domain Eukaryota; kingdom Metazoa; phylum Chordata; class Mammalia; order Rodentia; family Spalacidae; genus Rhizomys; species Rhizomys pruinosus. The sequence goes on along the minus strand of VZQC01014352.1, from coordinate 5,070,366 downwards.
CTTTCCTCTCCCTTTCCCTCCCTCCTCTCCCTTTCCCTCCCCCCATACCCTTCCCTTCTCTTCTTGTTTCTTATCCACTTAGTAAACCAACTCTAAATCAAGCTTAGTCTTCCTTTCCAAGTAGTTAATTATATAAAATGTCCATATCACTCAAGTGTGAGCTGAGAAATGAGCCCTAGAGCAGCAAAGACCCTTAGCCAGCTGTTCAAGTATCTTATTTGTGTCCTTTAGACCAGTTTAGATCAGGTCCTTTAGACCTGATTCCAGGTCAGGAAGTAGGGAGGATGATAGGTTCTCACTTGTACAGCCCAGTTTAGCATGGGAATCATGGCCATCCTACATCAATCTTCTGACCACTGGCACATAGGAGTTGTGCTTGGTAATTTTTTCAACTTGACATAATCGAGGGTGACCTGGGAAGAGGGTTTTCCTCAAGTAGATTAACCTACAGGCATGTCTATGAAGCATTATTTTTATTGTTAATTGATGTAGAAGTGGCTAGCCTCATATGGGCAGGATCGTGCCTGGGTAGTGGGGCCCGGGCTGCATAAGAAAACTAATTGAGTAAGTCAGGGAGACCAAGCCAGTAAACAGGACGCCTTGAGTTTCTGTCATGGCTTCTCTGTAGGAGACACTATAACCTGTAAGTCAAGGAAACCCTTTCCTCCCCCAAGTTTGTTGTGGTCAGTGTTTTATGATAGCAACAGAAAGCTAACTAGAACAGGGATGCAATCCTACCCTTGGCTTCGAGCTGGATTTTGGTGAACAATGCCAATATCATCACAGATTATTCCTTGAATGTATTTTGGAATATGACCATCCAAAAGAGTTGGAAGTAGCTAACTCTCATGAGCGTTCTATGGCAGAAACATCGGTGAATAGGTGAACATGTTTGCACCTTTCCACAATAATAGAATCTACTGAACAACAATAAATTCACAAGGTTTTGTGGTTTCAATGACAGAAATTTGCCATATAATTCCACCTAGCCCAGTAATCCGAGGAAATACAAGTTTTTCTTAAGTTATTGCAATCTTAATTCTTGATGCTAAATCTCATGTCACACATCATAGCACACTGTAAATGTGACTGTATATCTATATGCTTGTATGTGCTTTAAAGAATGAATACAAGTTAAAAGGTATTGAAGCAGAGTCCTAAGTATTTCAGAAGTGTGTTATGATGCAGAGTACAGTGATAAGATGACAGACTAGAGCAGGGACTGGGGGAAACGCTGCTGGAGCTGCGGAATCAGGATGTGAGAGTGAACTGGGAGAATCCAGCTGAAGTGGAAAGTAGGAACCAATCCCAAGCGGGAAATGGGGGGTCTGGAGAGGTGAACAGGTGGCAGAGCAGGCTGAGTAGGAGACATCAAAAAGTGGGAGACCAAGTTAATCTGAGTATCCTGGGATTGTTAGGGAGCCTTCTGCTGGTTGGTCCTTGAAACACACATATACCAGTTTACCGATGATAGGTGACGCCTTGCCATTGCACGCTTATGTTTCCATCACTTTATAGAGTCCAGCAGAGGGAACTTCACTCTTTCCTTGTTCTGGTGTCTGATAAGTTCTTGGGTTTGATTTCCCTGATGTGACTTTAATACACCCATGTGTCATCATATTCTTAATTTACCCCTGTGGGAATGAAACTTTGTGTGTGGCTTGAAGCGGGAACTTGTAAGACCTGTCCTGGGAGATCTCCATTTATCTGATATCTCTGTTGGCATTCAGAGTTATCTGTAGCAGGAAGATTCGGGATATTACAATGATTCTTGTTTCGCCCTATCTCTGGAAAGTTCCAGGCCCCTTCCCTTGAGGCATTGAGCAAAATGTCACACCTCTAGTTACCTGTTGCACAAACCAGAGCTCTTCAGCCCCCCAGATTAGAACCAAGATGGCTCACCCCTCCCTTCCATCTGCTCCCCACTTCCTTGCCCAAAGCACAGTAGTCTTGAATATATAGACCTCACTGACAGAAAATAAACAGAGTTCCTATCCTCTCCTGCTCTCCATGCATGCGTGTGAGTCCGTTCATTTTTGGGTGATCTCCTGCAGTCCCCCCTCCCCCTTCTTGTGGGAGCAAAACCTAGAGACTGTCGGTCTGCAGGCAGGAGACAAGTCCTGGAGCTGAGCCAAGAAGGGAAGGACAGCGTGTGGAATGTGGTCACGCATGACTCAAAGACATTGAACAAAGACAACAACAAATGACATATCCCAACAAGTTTATAGAGTGGTTCCCTTTCTATTCCCAGGAATAAGTCATTTATCAGTCTGTGTTGGATGAGTGGTGCCTGATGGACGATCTAGTTTCTAGGTCCACTCCAGAGCCTACAGTCATCCTCCTTCCTCAAAATGAAGTCAAAGTTGCATAAAATGGAGTCTCCTAGGGAAACTACCAATTGAGAAAAGCACAATATGGAGTAACTTAGAGTGGAACATAGCCTGATCTCAATATCAACTTAGAAATAGTCATTGCAGCATAGTCACTTGTTCCCAAGTTCAGATGCTTAGCTTATGCAGGATTCAGTAGCATCCCAGGGCCTGCTGTTTGAATGGTATATAGTTTTTTCTGCATGTACCATGGTTTATCTGCAGGTGCCAGTGGAGACCAGAAGAGGGCATAGGATCCCTTGGAGCTGGAGTTATAGGTGATTATAAACTACTTAATGTAGGAGATGGAACCAAACCCAGGTCCTCTTATGAGAGCAGCAAGTACCATTAACCGACTGACCATCTCTCTCCTCCTATCTTTCGGAACAAACACTTTCTTCTTTTTTTTTTTTAATATTTATTTATTTTTTAAGGGATTTCTACAATACAATGAACACAGTTGTTTGCAGATAGCATTGACTCAATCCATTATGCGTCATACAATACAGTAATTGGTGCATTTTGCAAGGATGCTATGTCCAATTTTGAACACCCAAGGTTCCATAGCCAGATTGGAGAAGCTGTATGCACAGCCATGTTGATCAATCAGGAGTCCAGACTATATTTCTAGTAGTCTATGAGTCACCCCACGCTCCAGACAGCCCTTACATCTACCACGCCTCCTCTTCCGTCAGAGTTTGTTCCTGGGCTTTTGGGAAGGGGCACAAGTGAGGTGAGAAGAAAAACAGTCTAATTCTTTGGAGTTGTCCAGTTTGGACTCCAGGTCTGTTCAGGTTGTTTCCTTTCATGATTGACAGGCTTTTCCCAGTGATACCCTTTTTAGTCCTATTATGACAACAGCACAAACCATTGGATGTACAGGCATATTAACGAGTACCATCTATTATGTCAAGCTAAGCATGAGCATAGACAAGATGCTTGGATTGGTAGGCTAATCCACAACTGTGGTTTCTCTACTAAAAGGGTGTACAAGTTCTACTGTGGCTCACAACATCGCCCAACCACCGAGGACACGAGCTTGTGGGATACAGCTGTGGTTTTCCTCCAAGGCAGAGCTAATAGCCAAATAGATTGGGATATATATAGACACTTGCTGCCACTGTTGCACAGTTCTGCCAGGCTTGTTGAGGTGTAGCTGCATATTGCAGAGGATCTGCTGGTCCTAGGAGGAGACCATATTGTTGGCTGTAAACATATTTTGGTTTTAGTGGCCTTGGTAAGCTTCTATTCTAGCCTTTCAGAGAGGACAGTGCACGCTAGCAGGTGACGTCTCATAACATTTTTTCGTACAACCAGGTCTTGACAAAGGGACTTACTGGCCTTTCTTTGCATATATCCAAACTTCATAGGCAAAAGAGACTTTATAATTTGGGGGGGGGGTTGACATCCCTAGCCAACATCTCCTAGGAGAATATTCATTGCTGATGTCAGGTTTTCCTGTGTAAATATTTTGGCTTAATACACAACTTATAAACACTTTACTATTGAATTTGCTCTAGATTAGGAAATATCCTTTTCACAGTTTTCCTATGCCTATCAATCATTAATATGTTATGCCTGTTTTATAGGAAATTACCACTGTAACAGTTGGCTCTAGTTTACAGTTAGGGAGGGTTTCATTACCGTCATGTTTTCTTTTCCAAAAAAAGGGGGAGAGATAGGAAGGTTTCTCAGCACCTGGAAGGTAAACTTCGTTAGGGTCCATTATAAACAGTACAACCCCAATATTATTCAAGAGAGATGATCAGTGTCTGCTCACTCAGGCAGTCTGAGGTTCCTCATTCCTTAATGTTCAGATGGTCAACCTCTCTGCTGGCATTCCCCAGTTCACTGCACAGCCCTTAAGTCGTATGTTTTCAGGCCTTTAGATTGGTGATTTTTACCTGTGGGGAACATAAATTCTCCTCCCATTGTTAGTTTCAAGATCATAAAAATGAAACCTTACTGCAGATACATCTGACACAAGCATGTATTTCCAGGAGTATCACAAGCTACTCAAAAGAACAAAGAAAAAAGAAAACAAATGAATCACTCAAAAGATGGAGCAAAGAGCTGATAGAGACTTCACAGAGGAATAGAGATGACTGAGATGGCTGAGAAACATCCTAAAAACTGTTCAACGTCACTAATAATTAGGAAGAAATTAAAACAAATGAAACCAAACAATCAAGCCAATAAAAAAATGGCCAGGATCAAGAAAACAAATGAGACCAAGTGCTGGAGAGGTTTGTGGGGGAAAGGGGAAACTATCCATTGCTGGGTGGGAATGTAAACTTGTACAGCCATTGTGGAAAGCAGTGTGGAGAACCCTTGGAAGACAAAAATGAGCCTGTCTCTGGACCCGGTCAGACCACTCCTAGTATTACCCACAAGAATCTATCTTACTGCAGAATACATGCACAGCCTATATTTAATGCAGCTCTGTTCACAATGCAAAAAGCTGGAACCAACCCAAATGCCCTCAACTGATGAGTGGATAGAAAAAATGTGTACATGTACACAATGGAGTTCTATGCAGCACTACAGGGGCTGAGATCTATTATGAAAATTTGCAGGTAAATGGATGGAGCTGGAGGATGAGTCTATATAGTCCATAACCACAAGTGAAGTAGACACAATCACAGAAAAGCAAACGACGAATGGTATCCCTCATATGTGGAATGCTAGCAGACAATAACCCGTTATAATATTTCTTGTGACGAGGTGACATATTAAAGAACAAACAGAAAGACTGCATCAGAAAATGCTGAAGGAAGTGAATGGGATGGGTGGGAGGGGCGGGAGAGGGGACGGTGTCTATATTCTATATGTATATGTAATTTAAAACTACATGGTATTTTACTCAAAAATTTATATAAAACACTAACTGTTGGGATTAACACTAAACCAAATGTTGTCTATAATTTTTGTGTTATGCAGTATCATCTTGTAACATCCTCTTTTTACCTGTAGGATAATTTTAACTTAAGATTTAAGTTTGCTTCCCAAATTAACAACATGCACTCACCCCCCCCCAAAAAAAAAACATGGACAAATTGATGAAATTTACACCTTGATCCTGCTATAGTATGTAGTATACAACTGCCTTTTTGAGACTCATGGGTCAAAAATAAATAAAATTTAAAAAGGGGAGATACAGATACATATTAACCTTTTTGTCAAAAACTTTCAATTTAATCTTAAGACTAACTAGGGGAAAAGATTTGTATTTCCCACAGGTCAAAACGTCACCAACTCAAAGGCTGAGAAAGAAAGGATACAGCCTTCTGTCATGTAGGTTGTACCAAGAAATACCAGCAGAGAAGTTCACCCATCTTAACACTAAAAGGAAGATAAGCCTCAGACGCTACAGGCATCAAACATCTCTGAGGACCATAGGTGTAACATCTGCTTACAGTGAGTCCTAATGAACTTTACTTCTAGTGCAGCACAGTCTCAGTAGAGAGACCTCATTACCTCTTTTTCATAGAAACAAAGAAAACAGGGTGTAATGAAGTCATCCTTTAACAGTAAATTAGAGCTGACTGTTAAGAAGTAATCTCTTATAAAACTGAAAAAACTGCTTTCTTCTTAATTGACTAATATACATAGGAACTGTAAAAAGGATTAGTGCTATTCAGAACAAATATAATACTAAAGTCTCTTTTAAGTAGTTCATATAATTAATACAAGAGAGCACTGATAGCAGCAATGGATTATTGCCCAAGGAGATGCTAGCCAGGGGACCCAAGCCCCCCCCCCCAAAAGGTTAAGGCTTATTGCCTGTAAACTGGGATATCTGCAAGAAAAAGGTGGTAAGGCCTGCCCTGCTGTCAATGACCTGATGTAACATGGAAGGATTGTATCGAGATCACACTTCAAGTATAAGTTGGTCTCTGGAATACCAGAGAGTGTTAACCAACAGGAACCAATAAAGCAAATTGGTCCTCCTTGAGTCAAGCAAAACCTCCTCCACCAACATCAGCTACACCCCAATGGCTTGGAGATACTGTGCAGCAGTGGCACATATGTCTGTATACCCAACTTTATTTGATTATTAGCTCTCTCCTTGTGTGGAAACTCGTGGTGTTGCCCACAAGCTTATACCTTCTGTGATTAGGAGATTAATATGCCACAAGTAAGGCCTTGTCATCCTCTCAGGGGAAAAAAAAGTATCCAGGGATTAACACACCATCCAAACATCTGTGTCTATACCAAAGTAACCTACCAGTAGAACTAGCATGTTTAAATACATATATATATCTAATCACTTATGCTTCATTAGCAGGATTGAAAGCCTGTCCTGGCAATCAGTCAGCTCATGACGGAAACAGAAAAACTGATTAGAGTCCAAAATGACATCTCAAGACAATAACTTGGTGCTTCTTGTCCACCTGTGCCCCATCTCTAAGCCTAAGGAACAAATCTGTGGAAGAGGGGGAGTGGTATGATTGTAGGGGCTGCAATAGGGTGAATGGTAAAACTATAGACAATATATATCGGACTTATTTATCAACTTGACTGAACATTCAAGCTCCTCCAGCTGAGTAGTGGGAGCCTGGGCTGTGTGGGTCTGGGGGCACAACTGCTTGCAAATTGGTTTTATATGAAGGATTCTTGTGCAAAAAAAAAAAAAAAGGAGCTAGAACTGATACTGACATGAACAACTGGGAATATAACAATGCAGTTGTTTTATTTATAGTTTGTATTGGCTTGGTCTATATTTTTCTGAAATACACAACATCACAGTGTAACACTTCCTTTTACTTGTAGGACAATTTAAAGGAACTAAGCTTAAATTCTTACTTCCCAAATAAGTAGAAGTCTTAGTCCAGTCATATAGCTCTAAAGAGCAAAGTGTTTATTGGGTAAAATTTATTTACAGGTACTCAACTCTGCCCAGCTTTATCCACCAAGTATAGGATATTTTTAAGGCTTAGTGAATTGTTTAGATTAGTTAAATTTAGGTGTAGGTTTTGGTGAAATGGTAATAACTGAACTAATTGGGAATAATAAAATATAATTGGTTTTATTATAATTTGTACTGGCCTAAGGTATACGAAGGCCTATATATTTTTTTCTGAATAACACAACATCACATTATAACACTTTCTTTACTTGTAGGACCAATTTAAAGAACTAAGCTTTAAATTTTCTTCCAAATAAGTAGCGTACAGTCAATAGAAACAGTTTGTGGAAATTTAATGAAAGCTTATGCCTTTGCCCCTGGTTTATGGGTAGGTGTAATAAAACTTTAGGCCTAAGTGGCAAAACATAAAAACGGAAAAAAAAAGAGGGAGGTGGGAAGGTGGGGGTACTACCTCCTTTCTGGGGATACAAATGGAAAACTCTGTGTTCCAATCCTATTGATAAAGTTTCAATTTTTATGATCTTGAAAAAAGGAAAAACACTTTCTAAGTTCATATTTCAATAGTATCCTAAGATCCTATCACACCTCACAATATGTAGCATCTCTCCTACAAGTTCAGCTCACAGAAGTCAAGCTCTACTGAGCTCTGTGGTACTTATATGTTCTCTTTACTCCTTATTACCTTAGTAAATGGAGTCTTCTCTGGCCATCCTAAGGAAAATAAGCAGCTGTTGGGTTGTTTAAATATATGTTCTAGAGCATCCTAACATGCCCAGTTTTCTAAGTTTTTTGTTTCATGACTTTTACTTAGATGACCTAACAAGACATCTATTCATCCAAGAGAGAGAGGGCACCAACAGAACAAAGAAATGATTCATCCAAGTCCAGCTTCATAAATCAGAGTCTATTGGGGTTACATACAGGGTGGAGGATGTCTCTGCACCTGGGTGGACATGTGAATGGCACCAATGGTCCATTACTCATGCAGAGAAAAATGATAAATGATTGATTCCAGGGAGTAAAAAGGGGGGCCACCCTCTAAATTGATCTGAAAAATTTGGTGTAAGAGCACATGGGTGTATTAAAATATATCAGGGCTGGGCGTGGTGGTGCACGCCTTTAATCCTAGCACTCAGGAGGCAGAGGCAGGCGGATCTTTGTGAGTGAGTTCAAGGCCAGCCTGTTCTACAGAGTGAGTACCAGGACAGCTGGTGCTACAGGGAAACCCTGTCTCAAAAAGACAAAAAAGAAAAAATATATATCAGGAAGTCCACCCAAGAATGAACTGTATACTCCAGAATGAGGGAAACCTGCAACACCCCTTCTGGTTCCTATAAGTGGATGGAAACCTAGCACTACCCCTATAGACCTCCTGTCTCACTGCCCAGCGTGTGCATCAAAGACCATCAAATACCATTTGCTTCTAAGAATACCAATGGTTTCATCTCAGTTTGGTCCAAGCTGTTGATGCAACCTCCTCAAATTGCTGTTTGTCTTCTTCCTGGCCCTCTGAACTTGCCTGCCATCCATTCATCCTGTTAGATCTGGTTATGCATTTTGCCTCACCTGGATCCTGATGCTTAATCTGACCCTGCAGCCTGGTGCCATGGCAGGAGACTGCAGCAACAGGTTCTCCAGCTTCTGCAGCTTTGATTCATTCATTTTCTCACTGTCCAAAGAGATTCTATTTGCATTCCTATCAATTACCAAGCTTTGGCCTCTTAGACCTCTTTGAAATTCCTTGCCTCTAAAGAGGGTTAAAATACCCTGTAGGCATTCTGTAACACACATATGGACATATGGTCATATATATTTACTGTTTGTTGTATAATGTGTGATCTGAAAGTTAATATTAGTAATTAAGTTGGAATAGAAGGACCTATGTTTTTCTCCATAGGAGCTATCAAAGAAAATTGGAATATCTGGAAAATTTCTGTCAATTAAACCACCATACCTTATGAATTTATTGTTATTTAACAAATTCTGACATTGTGGAAAGATACAAATATGTTCTGTTTGTTACAGAGTGTGTTCATGACTGTGAGCATAGAAACTCCACTTTACAGTGGCTGATAGTCTTCTTTCTCCTGGAGTACAGAACTTTACAATATAATCCTTGGTAAGGATTGTTCAGTTTGTCGCTTTTTACAATGTCATAATTTATTGGATAGCAATAAATTCACAAGGTACTTGATTTTTATTATCTGTAATTTACCATGTAGATGTCCCTTGACAACTAAAGTTAAGTGAAGCCCACAAAGAAAGCCATACCTTCTAAACACTCTACAAGTGTGATTGAGTGATTCACAAAGGGCTAGGACCTTCAGGGTGAGGTATAAGATCAGGGTTTGGATGGGTGGATGGACAGGTGGATAGATGGCTGCAAATCTGAATAGGCTACACCAGGCACTGGGGATTATACTGAAATGAAGCTCCAGAAACAGTCATAAATTCTTGCTTGGAGGCTCAGTGCTTAAGAGCACTGGCTACTCTTGCAGAAGACTGGGATTTGGTTCCCAGAAACCATATGGCAGCTAACAATCATCTGAAATCCCAGTGTCCAGGGGGAACCAATGTCATTTTCTGGCTTCTGTGGGGATTGCCCTACATAATTGCACTTACATGCAAGCAGGCAGAATACTCATACACACAAAATTAAAATACATTTTAAACAAATTTAAAAAAGAATAAAAAGATATTGTTGCCTATCGGTTTTTGAATAATAAGTAATAGGTGGTTGGATAAGACAGTGGGGCCATCAAAGCAGCAGTATTAACCATTCATCTTTAATGGAGTTCAAGTAAGGGTTTTGTATCCTTTAATGCTCTTGTGTGTTTGATGAGTTCATGGCGTGGTTTTTCTGCTATGATTTTAATATGCCTCTATTCCTAGCTCAATCTACTTCAGTAGGTAGACCTGTTGAACCTTTTTAGTTGCACGGGTAAGTTATTCATCACTCTGTGCCTCACTGTGGTGACGGACAGTGGTGGGGTTTGTGTATAGTTGGGATGTGCATTTGCTCACAAAATGGAGCCAACTTCTGTTTTGTGGAGATCTTGGCTGAGGTGTAATCTGGAAGCCGATTTCATATGACTTAGAGCAGGGCAGTAATTAGAACAGAACACACCCTGGTCTCTACAGTAGCAGTATTTTAGAGGTATTGCTTCCAGGTGTTTCCAGAACTTCCCTCATGCTGTGACTCTCCTTTATCTAACTGCATATTCTAGTCTTCTTCGCTCAGCAACCTCAGGATTCATTCCCAGATCTATTCTCCTTGTTCTTGTCACTGACTCAATCCAGGTTCATAACAATGTTGGCATATTATTGCCTTATTCCTTAAAAGGTTCAGTACTTTCGCAGGCTGGCTGTTCTGAGATTTGACAGTTACTTCCAGGTCTTGCGCCCAGGAAGAAAGGGAAAGTTACATTCTGTCCTGTTTGGAACTTCCCTTAATTGGTCTAAAACAGGGTAGGGTTGATCTTCCTTCCAAAAAAGAATGGGCTGCCTAAGCTGGTCTAGTGGATTTAGACATTAGGGCATAAAGTTTACAAATTTTTTTATGTATGCATAGCCATTTCAAGCACTAAGTCCCTAGTCTTTTCCTCTCATAGCCCTAGACTGCCATCAGAGATTTGCATAGGCAACAAATTCCCAGATGCAGATAATGCCAAGTTTCATTCCTTTCCTTCCTCTTCAGTGGCTTCTCCTGTCTGGCGTCAGGGACAGAGAATCTTTATAATTCTACCAAGAAGACTTCTGACACTCACAGTTTGCTTTGTTACTAAGAGGTCTAATACTGTGATTTTCTTTTTTCAATAAAGTTCCTCAACAACAGCTCCTTGCTCTCACAGCATTACAGACTCCCATGTCGCCCAAAAGCTTATGGAATCACATCTTCTCTCTTTGAATTGCATCTGAATCTCCTGAGGTGTGCACCTTAGTTGCATGAGGTATCACTCAAGGGCCTCCAACCCCCACAAGCCTACTACCATCACCCACTCACCCACCAGCAAGGCGAAGCCAATACATCCAGGAGTCTAATTCTCAGGTTTCCTGTATTGAATTCCTTAAAAGAAGATCCTGAGATGGATATTCTTCTTCAGGGGATGTACTGAGAAGAGAGCTGAGAGTCTCAGAAAAAAAAGAATTGAGGAAAGCCTGGCATGATAACTGCATATGAATGTGATTTCAACGGAACTAGGTTTTCTGAAACCATTGGGTATGTTTGGAGGACAATAGTAACACAGCCTCTTTTTGAGATGAAGGGTCAGTCTTCTTTTCTCAGTATCTGAATTTACTGTGGGAAATTTACGGGTAGCTGTTAGGTGGTCTTGAAGTAAGAAAGTTCTCATTTGGACAAAGTTGAGTCTAGATTATAGCAAGAACTGTGGGTTATTGTCATCAGTCAACTCTGAGGGCAGCTAGGGATGAGACACCAGGAAGATGGAAGGGTCTGCTTGGTACACCAGCACCACAATACAGCTCTTCAGAAGTAGGTCCTGAGACTGTAGTTCAAACCAACTTCTAGGTGATGCCAGGGTGGTTAATCCAAAAACTATCCACTGAGTGGCACGGAATGGAGATTTTGTTTTTAGATTTAATGTTTACTTTTTTAAAACATTTTTTATAATTTTATTTATTTCTGTATGTGTATGGTTGTACTGTCTGTATGTAGGTCTGTGTACCTTTTATCCTTGGCATTTATTATTTTTCTTTTCTTTTCCTCATCCTTCTTCTCCTTCTGTTTCCTAATTATCCAGTTTTATATCTGATCTGTCAGTTCATTTACAGGATACCCCTTAGACTCTAAACAAGACCTAAAGTGTAATTTTTTTTTCATTAGAAAAGGGGAAAAAAACCCTCAAAGGATCTGCTTTTCTAGTCATGCATTCAGGTTCCCATAATTGACTTTAAGGTTTTCTTTACATTAATAGATCGTTCTTTTTCAATTTTATGATGTTAGGAATTGGTTGAAAGATAAGGTAGCATCCTTAGCATTTTGGAAGCAGGCCAAGAATATAAAAACTACCTTTTAGATAAGAAACACAATCAGACTTTTGATTTCACTGGTGCATTAAAAAAGTCAAAATCTTAATTAACCATGACTCATCATTTGGAAATACATAGATACCAAAATGTTCATGGATTTATTTATAGCTAAATTAGAAGTAATAAAGTTTAGATTGAAGTCTAGACCCTGGTTTTAGGCATGTGTGCACTTCTATTAATTTGTATTTGTATTGCTAATCCTTGAAAGCAGTGTCCAAAATAGAAGTGTTCACCATCAGCTTAATATTATTGCTTATGTGTCTCATGCTGAGTATACAATGGACCAGAAGATTAACAATACAATATTAAAATAAATAGAAACACTGTCTAAAGAACCATACTGGAAATGTAAAAGACTTACAGAGTAGACTAGAAGGTTTCAGCTCTGAATGGTTCAGAGACAATTTTCCATTGTTACAGTATCATATTCTGTACCACAGAATTAGTTTTTGTTTGATGTTGCATTAGGTTGTTTTTTATTTTTATTTTTTTTTTTGAGATAAAGTTTTCTCTGCATTCCAGCTTCCTTAAACTTATGACTATTCTGCCTCAGCTTCTCCTGGATATACCATCATATCTGACCTGACACTCCACAATATTTTTAATAAGACTTTGAAACCTGATTTAGATTGGAGAAGATGACTGTGCTAGATAAGGAAGGGATAGGCAGGAAGTGAGTGAATTAATCCTTTATAAGCATATCCAGGGAAGCATGGATTTATTCAATATACTGTAAGGGGTCTTGGAAGTAACGAAGATGACACCTGCAGTCTAAGGCAGAGGGGGTCTCCATTTTGGAGAGGTACTTGTTCTGTTAGTGTGAGCTACTTTGTATACAGTTTTCTGGCATGCAATTACTAACATGTGAATGAAGTAGTTCTGATTAGTCAGTGTGAAAGTCTGGAAAGTCAGTTTGAGTCATATGTAGTTTCAAGTTATACAATATCTGCCATGTAAACAAAGCTATCAAAATTTGGTCCTAGGTAGAGGCCTGGGCTATAGGGCAGAGAGCCACAACTCTTTTGATGCCAGGTTACAGAATTCTGTGTTAGCCAATTTGGCTGTAGATAAAGTTTTCTAGTTTGGACTTTCTGGAAAAAGGTTGTAAAAGTTGCCTAAAGGGAATGTAGTCCATTTTTTTCTGGTGTCTTATTAATAGTCTTCCCTACACTTTCATCCTCACAGAATAACTTGGGAACTTTGTTGGGGAGCTCTTCATAGAATTCCTTCAAACTGAGTCTCTATAGATCATTTACTACTGCAGGGATTCCATTGGGTTCCATGAAAATAGAACTATATTTAGGAGTAGTTTTGGTAGAAAGTCCACATTTTATGGTCCAAGAGGCTTAAGGGAAATGGGCTCACAATGATAGGAACTGGGAGTTGTTGCACCATCATCTGAAGAAGTAACTAGTGAACCCTAGAAGACGTGGTGAGCAGGCTAACAATCAATGGCAGGAAGGACAGAGGTAGCTCTCAGTAGTCTCAGAAAAGAAAAAAGCAGGACAACCATGACCAGATAGTGACTGTAAAAATCCTTGTTCCCCCAAATTGCTGGCATATTTAATGACATCTTGAAGATTTTATTTTTCCAGATTTGTTCATATGAAAGCATAGTTCTTCACTAAGTGTGTGAGCAAAATTCAGAAAATATATAGTTGGCAGGGATTTTTGTTGTTGTTTTTTGAGATAGGGTCTCCATGTAGCCCCAACTAGCATGGAAGTTGTTATGTAGACCAGGCTGGCCTTGATCTCACAGAGATCCTCCTGTCTCTGCCTCCCAAGTACCGGGATAAAGGCATGTGCCACCACACCTAGATGAGTCTACGATTTTGAAGTACACAAGCTGCAAGTGAAATTTACAGTAACTGTATTACTGAGAGCTTTGGGGATAATTATCTAACTATGGAGCTGTGAGGATAATCTTTGCATAATAATAATATAATAATACAATAATAAAAAGCAGAAAGAAAATCGCCCATTAGGGAAGAGAGAGAAGAGCCTACTGAGTTATAAAATTTGGGTTTCGGGGCTGGAGAGATGGCCTAGTGGTTAAGAGCACTGACTGCTCTTGCAGAGGACCCGGGTTCCATTCCCAGCACCCACATGGCAGCTGAGAATCGTCTTTAACTCCAGTTCCAGGGGAATCTGACACCTTCTTCTGACCTCTGTGGCATTGCATGACACGGATGCACAGACGTACATGCACACAGTACACTCATACACATAAAAAATAAATAAAATTAAAAATAAATAAATAAGTAAATAAATAAATAAAAATTGGGTTTCGAACATCCCAGTGAGGCAAGAGATAAGAAAGTTCAGAGTTTATATGGACCAATTGTCCAATGAGGTCCTGGGAGTTCTATGACTGGAGCTGAGTGGAGGTCCTGGGAGTCCTGTGACTGGAGCTGAGTAGAGGTCCTGGGAGTCCTGTGACTGGAGCTGAGTAGAGGTTCTGGGAGTCCTGTGACTGGAGCTGAGTGGCTGCCTTTGTAGCCTTTCAGATTTCAGGTGCTGGCCTGAACTGAGTTCAGATAAGAATCTTGGTTGGAGGCTAGTAGAAATTTGATTTGTAATACTACTAATTATTTTACTCATTGTTTTTATTTTATGATAGGTATTATGAAGGTGTAGAGGATAAAAGTTGCCTTGTTTTGTTATAGTCGATTGAGACTGCTCAAGGGATAGACATGGGTCCTTTTTGTTCTGCAAGTAGTATCACCTGCCAGGATGAATTCTACTGACCCTGTGACTTTCCACTCTTAGAAACACTGAGGACATCACAGCTATAGTGATCTATCACTTTGTAGAATGCACACTAGCTGGAATCCAACTTCTGTGCCTTTCAAGAGGACAAGTGACTTACTGGAGTTATATAATCCTTTTAGAAGTGTCATATTGTCACCTTTTGGCCTGGCTTATCTAGGGGCAAAAGCCAAAATACTGGGTTTCTTCAGAGCCCTCCAGGTATGGCTCCTGAACACTGAAATATTAGTTAACTAGTCTTAGAGGATGAATAATCTTTTAAATTTTATCTTGTATAACACTCAAAGATTGAAAAATAAAGTCAGATTTTTAACTAAGTCCAGATATTTTTTTAGGATTTAGTTTTCAGTAGTTAAAAACCGGACAGAATTAGTTGAAAGCATTAGTAATTGTTTGATAAGCCACAAAATCTTTGTTCTTAAAGCTGATTAACATTTTATGAAAACCTTATTGCTGTAAACAGAGAATCAGGCTCCAGTTTTACATATAAGAATATTGAATTTTGACCTCAGGAATTTTTAATACTCCCTAATTATAGCCAGTTTATTTAAATCGATACCATCTTTAACTTCCATAAGTCTTCTTGTAACATGCTTTAACCTTTTTATTTTCATTCTTATATCTATCTGGGAATAATATTTTAACTTGGGGCAAATTGAATTCTTCATACAAAATCTCTTATCTAGAAACAAACTTGTTTCTCTACCTATAACTTTTAAAAAAAATTTCACAATTGTTGGTTTCTTTCTTTAGTACTTTTCTTTCTATAAAATTTACAATGTAATTTGGACTATATTTATAGCTTCACCCTGAAAAAGGCCAAGAACAAAAGATCAAAGTGAGGCTTTTAATGTAGACCTAGGTAAAGAACTAACACAGTTCCTGTCAGTAGGAAATGATTAGGCAGAGAGCCAGAACTGGGACCCACTCATATGGTAGCGAGAGACTTGATGGTATTTTCAGGAAAGCAAAATGTTTTATTTTCAGGGTCTGAAAATCAAACCGGTCCAATTTCATTATGATATATCACAGTGTTTGTATGGAGGGATAGAAAGGTCATTGCCCATGCACATGAATGATCACTCGCACATGAATGGTAACTGTACAAAGCAAAGGGTCCTTGGTATCTGCAAGCAACTTGAGCTGTGACTTTCAAAACTGTCACTCTTTGAAAGGAACTCCTGACAGGGCATCTGCAAGGAAGGCTAAATGCAACTTCCAAGAAGTATGTCAAAATTTCTGAAGGGGCTTCAAGAATGGGTGTCCACATGGGGTACCTAAAATACAACCTTGGAAAGGGAGATCTTGTCCCTCAATAAGACTTCCTGGAGGTATCTACAGGCGATGTAAATTTGAAGAGGAAATCTTTCCTTTTAAAAGGACCTACTGTTGCTGGGTCAGTCACTAAGGGCAGAGGCACTTCCAGGAATTTCAGACTTAACTTTCAAGAGGATTCAAGATTTGAAAGGACTTCCTCAGAAGGTATAGCAGCTAAGGAAGGGGAAGACTTAGAGTATGCCACTGCAGATCCTCAGATGGCTGGTTAATGCTATGTGTTTCATAAGGGCCAAACTAAAGAGAAGAGGAAGAAAATAAAGGGGTAAAGGAGCTTCTGACATAAGGTACATTTTGGAAGTTGGTGAGGGTACACTGGTTGACTATGGGAACATCAGTAATGTCCACCCAGAGGCCTTCAGGCTTCAATAAGCTCCTTCAGTGGACTCTCAGGATCCTAAGTCAAGAACTGGAGCAGAGCACACAAGATGCAACTGAGAGAGCTTGGAGCTCCAAGGACCTAAAATTTTCAGGGATCCAGACTGACATTTGCTCCATTCCTCAGGCAGAGGTCTTGAGCCTAGGAATCAATCCCTGGAAGCAAGGAAACCTTCTTGTCACACTGGGAGTGCCTGGCCAGAAGCATTCCGGGATAGGGAATCATACCCACACAGCTGAGAAGGTTCTAAGCCAGAGGGAAATGGAAGGGGAGACTTGAGGGTCCCACACCCCAGAACTCCACTTACAAACTGGGGATGAGTGGTTAGTGGAGGAATTCAACCTTTAGACTAAAGAAAAATGGTTTTATTGAGTTGTGATAGTTAATGTTCTTTTGAAAACTTTGAAAGTATTTAGAATCATGAAGCACACCTCTGGGCATGTCTGTAGGGGAGTTTCTAGACTGAGTTGCTTGAAGTGACAAGATGTATTCTTTTTTTTAAATTGAAGTCTTGTTTATTTCATACAACATTTCTTAATAAAATTTAGACCTATTTCCCCTTTCTTGCCCACCACCCCACCAGAGCTCATGCATTCTGCCATACATGTCTTTCATCCTTTTTTCAATCTTTTTAAAATTTTTGATTGCAGAAGTTTACTGTTTGGGGCAGAAGTTTGCTGCCTCAGTCAGAATTTTGACCCAGTCTTTTTCATTTTTGTTGTTCCTTCCAATTTGTATCCCTCCAAAATATGCATATATACACACAACACATATACCAAGATTATGACATCTGAAAATAAATTATAGTTTGATTCCGAAACATGTTTAGGGATTCACATTTTGACAGTAGAGTTATATGCAGGTAAAGGAAAAATATTACTTTACATTCCTACACATTACAAAGCAAGTTGATAAGTATTATATGTACTACAGATGAAAGAAAAAATAATTATTCATTTTGCCTTACAGATAGAGATTTTGTGCTAGGATCCACAAATGAGCCACACCATATGTCTTTTGTTTTTCTGGGACTGTGTTACTTCACCTAGCATAATGGCTTCTAGTTCCATCAATTTACCTGCAAAGTCCATGATGTCATCTTTCTTTACCACTGCATAGAACTCCACTGTGTAGATGTACCACATTTTCTCTATCCATTCATTGGTTGAGGGACACTTAGGTTGGTTCCAGCTCTTTGCTATTGTGAAGAGAGCTGCAATAAACATAGATGTTCATGTATCTCTGTGGTAGGATGAGTCTTGTGAGTATATACCCAGGAGTGGTATTACTGGGTCAGGTGATAAGTTCATTTTGAGTCTTTTAAGAGTTCTCCACACTGCTTTCCATAGGGGTTGCATGAATTTATATTCCCATCAGCAGTGGATGAGTGTTCTCCTTTTCCCACAACCTCTCGAACATTTGGTATCCTTTGTTTTCTTGATTATAGCCAGCCTTACCAGAGTAAGATGAAATCTCAAAGTGGTTTTAATTTGCATTTCCTTATTAGTGATGTTGAACACTTTTTAAGCTGTTTTTCAGCCATCTTTACTTCTTCATTTGTGAAGTCTCTGTTCAGCTCTTTACTCCATCTTTTGAATGGGCCATTTGTTTGCTTGCTCCTTTGTTTTTTGAGTAGTTTATATACTCTGGAATTTAATTCTTTGTCAGATGTATCACTGGTGAAGGTTTCTTCCCACTTTGTAGATTTTCTCTTCATTTCTTTTATTATTTCTTTCACTGTACAGAAGCTTTTGAGTTTAATAATGTCCCACTTGTCAACTGTTGATCTTATTTTCTGTGTAGCTGCTGTATGATTTAGAGAGTCTTTTCCTAAGCCTATGTCTTGTAAGTTACTGCCAATGTTTTCTTCTATCATAAAGAGTTTCAGGTTTCACATTGAGGTCTTTGATCCATTTGGAGTTGATTTTTGTACAGGGTGAGGTAGGGGTTTAATTTTATTCTTCTACAAGTGGTGATCCAGTTTTGACAACACCATTTGCTGAAGATGCTGTCTTTCCTCCATTGGGTCTTCTTGGCCTCTTTGTCAAATATGAGGTGGATGAAATTGTATGTGCTCAAGTTTGAAGTTTGGATCTCCAATTTTGTTCCATTGGTCAACAGGTCTGGTTTTGTGCCAATACTTAGCTGTTTTTATGACTATATCCCTGTAATGTAGTTTGAAGTCTGGTATAGTGATCCCATTGTACTGTTCTTTTTGTTCAGGTTTGCTTTGGCTATCCTGGGTCTTTTGTTTTTCCATATGAACTTTAGGATGCTTTGTATCTAGATCTGTGAAGAAGTTTGTGGGGATTTTAATTGGGATTGCATTGAATCTGTATATTACTTTGGGTAGGGTGGTCATTTTTACTATATTAATTTTACCAATCCATGAGCACGGGAAGTCTTCCCATCTTCTGCTGTCTTTTTCAATCTATTTCTTCAGGGATTTATAATTTTCATTGTAGAGATTTTTAGTGTCTTTGGTCAAGTTTGTTCCTTGATATATATATNTCTTTGTTTTCCTTCTCCAATTGCTTTTTGTTGGTATAAAGAAAGGTTACTGATTTTTTTTTTTTGGTTGATTTTGGATCCTGGAAATTTACCAAAACTCTTAATAATTTTCTTAACATAATCAAAGCCATATACAACAAACCCATAGCCAACATTATCCTAAATGGGGAAAAAATGGAATCATTCCACTTAAAGTCAGGAATCTGGCAAGGCTGCCCCCTATCCCCACACCTTTTTAATTTAGTGCTTGAAACTCACTAGAGCAATAAGGCAGGAAATTAAAGGAGTACTAATTGGAAAAGAGTAGGTCAAACTATCCTTTCCAGATGACACGATAGTTTACCTAAGGGAGGCCGAAAACTCCACAAGAAGACCCATTCTTAATGTGAGCAGAGCCATTGCATGAGTTGTAGTCCTAACCTGAATGGAAGGGAAGAAGAAACTTTGCACCAGACTTCTGCTTCCTAACAGCTGACCCTAAAGGACCAGTGGCCTCAAGCTTCCACAGCCATGACTGCCCACTCTGAGGGACTTCACCCTACAGCTGTACTCTAAAATAAGCCCTTCCTTCCTTAAATGACTTTTGCTAGGTATTTTGTCACAACACTGAGAAATAAACTAATACATGAGTGCAATACAAGAGCAGCAATATGTACTGTAACAAGAGTATCACCTGCAGCCTAAGGCAGGGAACAGCAGGCCCACACACACTCTTCCCCACACACAATTTCTGGCAAGTCGATGAAAGCAGTCCGAAGTCCTTTGTGTTAAGTTTTGTGAAGTTAGTGTGAGCTGTTGTACATGGAATTTTATGTGTATGACAGAGATTGCCACACACATAAGGGCCATGAAGATAAGGGCAGTCCTGGTTGACAAAAATATGGGTTGGGGGGATCTCTCAAGACCACCTGAAGCACAGGTCTGTGCACCCATGTCATGCAATGCTGCGGAGGTCAGAGGAGGGCGTCTGATTCCCCTGGAACTAGAGTTAAAGATGGCTCTTGGTTGCCATGTGGGTGCTGGGGATCGAGTCCAGGTCCTCTGCAGTAGCGATCGGCACTCCTGGCCACTGGGCCATCTCTCCAGCCCGCAAATTTATTTTTAATCTTTGATAAATACTAAAATTTTGTGTATACCAAAAAAAGAAAAATCTGGGTTGGGCCAGAGGCTTGAGCTGGGGGCTGGGGCTGCAATTCTGCACAGCATCAAGTTACGAGCCTCCATAACTAACTGGCTGAGGCGGTTTTTCTGCTTGGACTATCTGGACTGAGTTTGTGCAGGCCCCTGATGGCAGTTGTTCCCTTTCTAGTCTCTGGTTCCTTGCTTTCCGATTGTCCTCAACAGTGACTTATTTTCTTTTTTTATAATCATCTAATTTTTTGACCTGTTACCATCATTCATGGTTGGCAGGTTGCTAAGAAAGTGAATGTAGTTAGTGAGGTACCAATCATTTGTCATTCATATAAACAATTCCATTGAAAGTATCATGGGTCTGGAGAAATGGATCAGTGGTTAAGAGCACTGAATGCTCTTGCAAAGGACCCGGGTTCAGGGCCTAGCACTCACATGGCAGCTAACAACTATTTGTACTCCTGGTACAGGGGATCCAACACAGCTCTTCTGGCCTGCATGGGAATATACAGGTACACTTACATGCATGCAGGCCAAAAACTCATATACATAAAAGAAAAAAATAATCAAATATTTTCTAAAAATAAATGATTCACAACCTTCTTTCTCAGAAAGACAAACGGAGAATGCTTTCCCTCATTTGCGGATGCTAACATCAAATCCCCCACACGAAAGGCAAGCTGAATGACATTATGGTTATGTTTCTGTTTATCTGAAAGCAATTATGTTATTATAATGTAAATCTCTCAATGGGCTCTAGAATCCACCCACCAATTATTTTTCAAACTCTGTGATTACTGTATATGGGTGGAGAGTATGTATCCATATTTTAGGGTAATATAAAATTAATGGAGGAAAAGACTGAGAGAAAGATGCAGGACAGTTATGGCAGAATGCATGATCTGGGATGGGGTGGGGTCGGGGGCAGGGAAAGAGGAATATGCCTGAACTGAATTGAAAAATGATGTATGAAATACACAAAACATCAATAAAAATAAATTTAAAATAAGAAAAAAATAATCAAATATTTTCTAAAAACAAACGATTCACAACCTCCTTTCTTTAGTTGTATTAATTGTACAAAGGAATTTCATTATGAGATTTCTATAGATGCATAATTGTACTGAATAGCTTCTGTTTGCCAACTTGACACACCTGGGAAGAGGGAGCCTCAGTTGGGGAATTTTTTGTATCACACTGGCCTATGGGCTTGGCCATGAGACCTTTTCTTGAGTGTTGAATGATGTGAGAAGGGTAAGGCTCAGACTATTGTGGGTGATGCCACCCCTAGGCAGGTGGTCCTGGGTTATATAAGAAAGCAGGATGAGTACAGAGCAGTGGAACAAGCCAGAAAGCAGTGTTCCTCATGGTCAGTGCTTAATTCCTGCCCACAGTTTCCTGTCCTGTGTTTTTACCTTGGATCCACTCCAGGATGAATGGAAAGCTATAAGGTGAAATATATCTTTTCCTACAATGTGTGT
The DNA here is from genome assembly GCA_009823505.1 of Rhizomys pruinosus. NCBI lineage: Eukaryota > Metazoa > Chordata > Mammalia > Rodentia > Spalacidae > Rhizomys > Rhizomys pruinosus. Next base: position 5,048,472 of record VZQC01014352.1, on the reverse strand, counting down.
GTTTTGGCCAGTGTTTCATCACATGAGCAGAATGTAGGACAATAATGGACTTCATTGATCTGTTTAAACCCTCCTCCCTGTCTACCGTCTTCCCTTTAATAGCAAGCGGCTTTTCAGTATCATGCCAGTTTTCCACAGAGATTCCACAAGTATCAGAAATATTAACATATAATTACTATCATCATCACCACAAGCTCCATTATTAATACTAACATGGTTAATAACTCTTGAAGGCTAACTATGTACAAGACAACAGGTTATAATCTTTATATCCATTTGTTCCTGAAAAAATTCTTATAAGTCTAGTACACTTATTTTATACACATATACATACATATAACATAGATTAATTATATATTAAATATAATATGATAGAATATATAGAATATATATACATATTCTACAGATGGAAAAACTGATACATTGAAAATTCTAGTGCTTTTCCCATAATGGCACATTGATTTCAACCAATGCTGAGTCATATGAGAATTTCTTTTTTTTTTTTTTAATTGATGCTTTGTGTAATTTTCATACATCATTTTCCAATTCAGTGTCAGGATATATCCCTTGTCCCTTCCCCCCACCCAACCCCGACCCATCCGCAGATCAGTGCATTCTGCCGTAAGTTTTCTGGATCTTTCTCGCTTTTTTGTGTTTGTTTTGTTTTCAGTTTTTTTAACAATAATGATAATTGGTGAGTACAAGCATCCTTCCATGATGCAAAAACCAATTTGCAAGCAGTTGTACCAAACCCACACAGCTCATGGGTGTCCCACCATCAGCAGGGGGGGCTTGTATGTTAAATCAAGTTGATCAAAAGTGTCCAGTCTATATTGTTGTAGTTTCACCATTCACACACCCCAATCAAAGCCCTTACATTCTACCATCCCCTCTTTCCGCAGATTGTTCCTAGCGTGCTTAGAAAAGGGGCACACTGGATGAGAGAAAAGACAAACACTCTACTTTCTATGAAGCTGATGTCTTGGTCTCTAGTCAGTTCTGGCGTTTTTTTCATGGGCTGCCAGCGCTTGCAGGGCATAACCTTTCGACCTTACTAATGAAGCACATGCAATTAGATATTTAGGTATTAAACAGTATAATATATAGCCTTTTGATCCTGCTAATGAAGCAAGCACACACATATTTAGATATATAGGTATTTAAACAGTACTAATTTATATGTTAGGTTATTTTGGTATAGAACAGATGTTGTGATTAAATATGTTATTCATGATTTACAATTTTCCATTACTGTCAGTAGGCAGGATTCTTCTTGTGGTTTATAACATCGCCTAACCTATAAGGATGTAAGCTTGTGGCATCAGCCTGGGTTATTCCTCCAGGAGAGAGCTAATAGCCAATAGATTTGGGATTATACAGACATATGGCTGCCACTGCTGCACAAATCATTTCCAGGCAGATGAGGTGTAGTTGTGTGCTGATGGAGGAGTCTTTGCTTGACTCAAGGAGACCTTATATTTGCTTTATTAGTTTAGTGGTCTTTGGTACACTCTCTGGCATCCCAGAGACCATCTGTATACTTGCAAGTGCGGTCTCATATACATTTTCCCTTGCTTTATATCAGGTCTTCAAACAGCAGGGCCTTATCGCTCTCTCTTCCTGCAGATATCCCGTTGGAGGCAAGAAGCCTTTACCATTTGTGGGGGCTTGGATCCCCTGGCCGAACATCTTTGGTAGAATAATCCATTTTGATGTCAGAGCTCCTGTATAATATATTTTGTTTAAGTCAAGCTTAAGGAGACTTTAGCATTATATTGGTTCTGAATAGAGAATAATCCTTTTCACAGTTGTTCTATGTCCATTAGTCAATTAGAAGGGCAGTTTTACTAGATTTTAGTCACAAGGAATACCTCTATAACAGCTGCTCCAATCTACAGCTGGAGATGACCTCATCATCATCTTATTTCTCCTTATTCTATGGGGGGAGTTAAGAAAGTCTCTTATATAAAACCTTTGCGGCACCTAGAAGGGTAAGCTTCGTTAGGAATCATTAAAATAGTTGTTACTAGTACGGAATCCACAGAGAAGCTGATTGTCTGCAGCAATTCTGAGGCATTTCTTCCCTATACATAGCCGAGAGAGTATCAATCCTTCTGCTGGGCAATTTCTGGTACATCCTACTCACTGCAAAGCCTGCATTTTCTTTCTCAGCCATTAAGTTGGTGATACTCTGGCCTGTGGATCTAAACAAATCCTTTCCCATAGTTAGTTTTTAAGATTTAGGTTGCAAGGTTTTTTGACAAAAAATTTTTCATATCTTATCTATATCCCCTTTTTATTTAAGGTTTTTATTTTTGACCATGAGTCTCAAAAAAGAGTTGTTTTATCCACATACCTAGTAGGGTGGGAATCAAGGCACAGATTTCATCAAGTTCACCCATGCTGTTTTGGTTACTGTATGTGATTACTTGGGAAACAAATTTTATTTTTGAGTTAAATCACCCTATAGTGAAAGAGATTGTACCAGGTGATACTGATATGATAACAGCAAAATTATAGAGAACATTTGTTTATACCAATCCCAAAGTAATTGTTATACAGATCTTAGTTAAAGCTAATGTGGACAAGAGCAATTTATACCACCAATTAACTCAGATGCATTAACGAGTTTTTATCAAGCCTTCAAACCAATGTTGTCCAAATGCATATATTTACTTTTACTAAGTCCTAAACCCATGTATCCTGTAGACAGAGTCTGGGCAAAAACTGGATACTTGTTGAACTCAAGTACATTAAGCATGCACCAATCGATATACACCCGTGTCCCCTCTCCACCCTCCCACCCTTCCCGAGTCACCATTTCAGTCACGCCTTCTAGTTGCAATCTTTCTGTTGTTGTTCTTTTAATATGCATCTTTCTCACAAGAAATTTTTTTTTATTTTTTTTACTTACATTTGTATTTATTTCTGTATGTTATGAACTGTCTGTCATGCATTGCAAGTTTGTGCAACATTCCGGTCGTGCATGCCGCGGAGGTCAGAAAGCAGGGTCTCAGAGCTCCCCTGGAAGTGGAGAAGTTCTCCGGAATTGAGAGTGTTCAGACGGTTCTCTGTGGCCACCAATGTGGGTGCTGGGGATCAACGCCGTGTGTCCTCCTGTAAGAGCCAGTCTGGTGCTCTTAAACCGCTAGGCCAATCTCTCCAAGCCCCTACAAGACAAGTATTTTATAAACTGGTTATTGGTACTAGATCACATATGAGGATCACCATTTGTCGTTGTTTTCTGGGACTGTTACTTAACTCAGGTTACATTGATGTCTCAAGCTCCATCCCTTTCCTGAAAGTCATGGATGTTGTCTTTCTTTACTGCTGCTACAATAGAATTCCACTTGTGTACATGTACCACATTTTCTCTTTACACTCTCAGTTGAGGGGCATTTGGTTGATTCCCGTTTTTTGCTATTGTGAACATGAGTGGAATAAATATACCTGTGCATGCACTCTCTGCAGTAAGATGAGTCTTGTGGGATATTACCCAGGAGTGGTATGACTGGGTCAAGGCAGGATCATTTTGAGTCTTCTAAGGGTTCTCCACACTGTTTTCCATAGTGGCTGCACAAGTTTACATCCCACAGCAATGGATGAGTATTCCCCTTCCCACCCACACCCTCTCCAGCACTTTGGCATCATTTGTTTTCTTGATCCTAGCCAGTCTTACTGGGAGTAAGGTGGTATCTTAGGTGGTTTTAATTTGACATTTCCTTAATTATTGAGTGATGTTGAACTTTTAAGGTGTTTCTCAGCCATCTCTAATTCTCTCCTGTGAAGTCTCTGTTCAGATCTTTTGCTCCCATCTTCTTGAGTGATTCATTTGTTTTCTTTCTTCTTTGTTTTTGAGTAGCTTGTATACTCTGGAGATTAATGCTTTGTCAGATGTATCTGCTGTGAAGGTTCTCCTCCCATTCTTGTGGTTTTCTCTTCACTTCCTTTATTGTTTCCTTTGGATGTACAAGAAGCTTTTAAGTTTATGAGGTCCATTTGTCAATTGAGACCTTATTTCTTGTGCAGCTGCTGTCTGATTTAAAGAAGTCTTTTCCTACATCTAGTCTTGTAGTCTGCTGCCAAGTTTTCTTCTATCACCTCCAGAGTTTTGGATTTCACGTTGAGGTCTTTGATCCATTTGGAATTGACTTTTGTACAGGGTGAAAGAGTAGGGTTTAATTTCATTCTTCTACAGGTGGTGTACCAGTTTTGCCACCACAATTTTTGAGGATGCTGTCTTTTCTCAATTGTGCCTTCTTGGCCTCCTATCAAATATGAGATGGCTGAAATTGTATGTGCAGCCAGGTTTGGATCTTCAATTTTGTTCCATTGTCAACTGGTCTGTTTTTGTTGCCAGTACCAGCTATATTTTTATTGACTATAGCTCTGTAGTATAGTTTGATATCTGGTTTAGCGATCCCCCCTGTATGGCTCTTTTCACCCAGAGTTGCTTTTGCTATTCAGGGTCTTTTTTTTTCCAAATGAAATTGAGGATTCTTTTATCCAAACATGTGAAGAAGCTCTTGGGGATTTTGATTGGGATTGCACTTAAATCTGTATACAAGTTTAGGTAGAATGGACATTTTTACTATATTTATTTCCATTTTGATATCGCATGGCTGGGAGGTTTGGCCCATCTCCTGATGTCTTTTCAATTTCCTTCTTCAGGGTTTAAAATTTTTTTTTGTTCTTTGTTTTTTGTTCTATATTATTATTGTTTTTGAGGCTATTGTGAGTGGGAAGGTTCTTTTTTTTTTATTTGTTGCTATGTTGGTGTAGAGAAAGGCTACTGATTTTTCCTAGGTTTATTTTGTATCCTGCCACCTTACTTGAAGCTCTAATCATTTCTAGGAGTTTCTCGATGGAGTCTTTTAGCATCCCCTTAAGTAGACATCATATCATCAGCAAAAAAGGGATAGCTGACTTCCTTTTTCCTATTAGAACTCTTTAATTTCCTTTTCCTTGCCTTTTTGCCCTAGCAAGGGATTCAAGGCACTATGTTGAAAAGGCAGTGGTGACAGGTGTCAAGCCTTGCTGAGTTCCTACCCTTAAGGGGATGCTTCTGTCATTTCCCCATTTAGGATGATATTGGCTCTGGGTTTTCCTAGTATATGGCTTTGATTACATTAAGGTATGATCCTCCAATCCAATTCCTCTACGGGACTTAAACATGAAGGATGTGGATTTTGTCAAAGAGCTTTTTCCGCTCAATTGAGATGATGTGTGGTGTTTTGTTTTCAGTCTATTTATATGCTTGATGAATTTATTGATTTCATATGTTGAACATCACTGCATCTCTGGTATGAATCCTAACTTGGTCATGTTTTGATCTTCTTGATGTGGGTTCTGTATGCGATTTGCCAGTATCCTTTTAGAATTTTGGCATCCATGTTCTTAGGAGATGGATCTATAGTTTTCCTTTTTTAGTTGCATCTTTTGCCTGTTTTGGTATTAGATTGCTGGCTTCATAAAGGAACTTGTGGGAGAACTCCCTCCATGTTGTATCCTTCTAAACCAACTTGGAATATTAATGGTTGTAAGTCTTTTGAAATATTTTATAGAATTCTGCTGTGAAACCATCTGGGCCTAGGCATTTTTTTTGGTTGGGAGGTGCTTTTTACTTCTTTCACATTTCTTCACATAATTATTGGTCTGTTTAAGCTGTCGATCTCTTCTTGTTGAGCTTTGGTGATTCCCAAGATTTCAGATATTCATCTCCATTTCTTCTAGGTTTTCAAACTTGGTAGAGTATAGGTTTTTAACAGTAATTCCATACGATTTTCTGGATCTTTTCATTATCTGTTGTGGATATTTCCCTTTTCATCACAGATTCTATTGATTTGGTGTTGTTCCTTCTTTTCTTTTGGTTAACTGGGCTAGAGGTGTGCTATTTGTTTATTCTCTTCAAAGACAGCTTTTGGATTCATTGATTTTTTGTTGGTTTTTCTTTGTTTCTATTCATTGATTCTGCTCTGATTTTGTTATTTCTTCTTTCCTGCTGCTTTAGGGTTTATTTTGTTGTTGTCTCTCAAGTTTTTACTGTTTTTTATCGTTTTTTGTGTGCTCTTTCTGTTTTTTTAATGTAGGCACTTAGAGCTATACAACTTTCCTCTTAGGACTCTGCTTTTATAGTGTCCCATAGGTTTTTCTGCATTGTATTGTCATTGTCATTCAGTTCACGGAAATGTTTTATTTCTTTCTCTTATTTTCTTCCTTGACCCATTCATTATTCAGGAGAGTGTGTGTTTAGTCTCCATGTGTTCTTGTAGGTTTGTAGGGCTTTTATCTGTGTGTTGATATTGAGTTTTATTGCACTGTGGTCTGAAAGAATGCATGAGATTTATTCATCCTTTTTGTATTTGTTGAGTTTTTCCTGTGTCCCAGTATATTATCTATTTTGGAAAATGTTCCATGGGGTTGCTGAGTAGAAAGTATATTCTCTGGTTTTGGGGTGGAATATTCGATAGATGTCTGTGAGGTCCATTTGGTGTATTGTATATTCAGTTCAGATGCTCTCTGTTATCCTTTGTCCTGTTGATCTGTCTAAAGGACTTAGTGGGGTATTGAAGTCCCCTACTATTAGTGTGCTGGGGGTTAATCTGAGCCTTGAGATCCTAAGAGTTGTCTTTACAAGTTTGGTGCGCCGGCATTTGGTGCATATATATTCATGTGTGAGATCTTCATCGTTGATTGTTCCTTTAATGAAGATAAATGGCCCTCTTTGTCTCTTTGATTTCTTTGTTGCTTTGAAGTCTTTTTGTCTGATATTAGGATGCGACTACCTGCTTTCTTCTTTTGGTACCCTATTTGCTTTGGAATATTTTCTTCCATCCCTTCACCTTAAATTGGTGTCTGTCCTTGAAATTGAGATGGGTTTTCTTGCAGACAGCATATAGATGGATTTTGTTTCCTAATCCATTCTCTCAGTCTATGCTTTTGATTGGGGAGTTAGCGCCCATTAATATTTAAGTTTATAATGAAAGATGGATGTGTTTTCCTTTCACCTTATTATCATTTGGACTTTTAGTCTCTGATTCTACACTCCTATGTTTTATTTTTTATTGTTTCTTTTCCTAGGTGCTTTGAGGATGTTGCTCCTCTCTTTGCCCTTTGAAGTGCTTCAAGCATTTTCTGGAGAGTTGTTTTCTTGGCATGTATTCTACTCATCTTGTTTTTGTTCTTGGAGGCATTCTTCTCTCTCTTCACTGTAATGACATTTTTGCTTTGTAAATTATTCTGGGTTGGCATCCTAGTCCTTAACACTGGGATGCTTTGCTCCTGTTCTTTCTTGCTTTCATGGTTTTGCGAGAAGTCAGTTGTAATTCTGATGGGTTTCCCTTTGTATGTGACTTGTTTTTCTTCTTTTGTGGCCTTCAGAATTTTATCTTTGTTTGGGTATCTAGCATTTTGACTATGATGGGGCGTGGGGAGTTTCTTTTCTGATCTTGTCTATTTGGAGCTCCTGATGTGCTTCTTGTATTTGAATGGGTTTTTCTACTTTTAGTTTGGGGAAGTTTTCATCTCTATTATTGTTGAAGATCTGTTCACATACTATTCTCTTGAGATTCTTCTCTTCCTCTATCTCCCATGATGCGGTTTGATCTTTTCATAGTGTCCCAAATTTCCTGGTTTTTCCAGTTTTGTGTGTATTTTTAAATTTTTCATAATCTTTATTTGAGTTTTTTAGTTGCTCTGTGTTATCTTTCAGTCTGATATTCTTTGTGTCTGCTTCCTCCATTCTATTTCTGAGGCTTTTTCCTTTCCTTTCTTCTGGTTGGATAAGTGTTCTTTTCCTTTTTCATTTCATCCTGTGATTTCCTTAATATATCACATTTCCTTTATGAGTTTCTCAGTCTCTTCTTGGTGCTCCTTCACTTCTGGTTGCCTCCTTTTTCAGTGTTTCTACTTTCCTTAAGGTGTTTGTTTTTTTCCTCTCTCTCGTTCTTTCTGGAGTTTGGTCAATCTCTTCCTTTAGTTTGTTATTGTATCCTCTAGGTCCTTTTTGAATTTTTCATTCTCTCTCTTTACTTCTTTGAGTTCTTCCTTTAGTTGTCATTGTATCCCTCTAGGTCCTTTTTGAGTTTTTCATTCCTCTCTTTACTTCTCTGAATTTTTTTTTATGTTCTTTAATTTCTCTGCATAGGTCTGCATTTATTCCTCTAAGTCATGTTCTGGGGTCACCTCCAGGGGATCTGATTGTTAGCTGTCCTCTTACCGGGTTGGTAGAGCTTGGTGGGAATTATCCTGTTTCACTTTCCTCATGTTGTCTCTTCGTCTTCTCCCTGGCATGTGGGTTTCCCTTTTGTGATTCAAATCCAAATGCCTTTTCAGTTTGTTGAAGGCTGAAAGCTTGTTTTATTTTGCTTGTCTCCTTCCAATGCCTTTTTTCCCCCCCTTCTTCCCTCCTCTCGTTGTTTATGGAGGGCTGACTTGTCTAGTTTTCAGGCTTTCACTTTTGTTTATATATTGGATACTGGAAGTCTCTTCCTTTCCTGTTTTGAATCTTCTCTTAATCCACTGGATACTTCTCCTCATCAATTCCAGTTGTTGGCGGGGGAGGGGGGGTGTCCTATGACTTAGCCCGTGGCCCGCACCTTTCTGGAGCAGTGGCTGGGCTGTCCTGAGCCCTGCCCTGGACCCCAATGTGGATGCCTGTGCCTGACTCCAAGGCCAGGATCCCTCCCACTTGTGCTCACGGGGTGGGGGGGGGGCCCCCAGCTGGGTAGCCATGCTTTGGCAGGAATTAGGAGTTGGGTCTAGGTCCGCCAGTCACTGGGCCCCTTCTGCCCAACTCAGCAAATAATTGTCCTGCACCCGTGGGTCAATGCCCTGATTATACCTTTTTGGAGCAGTGGCGGGCTTGTCCTGAAGAGAATTTCTTATCATGGACATAAGTGCGTATATTTGGGAGTTATATTGGAAGGCAAACCAATTTCAAAGTGAAGATGAATGTCTATGGCTTAGTTTAGAAATGTATTGGAATTTAATAGATTCAGAAGAAAGAGTATAAGCTAGTAAGAAGTCACAGAAAAAGAGAAGGTAAGGAACTTTAAAATTTTTTTTTAAGTATTTTTTTAAATTTTTTTATTTTTGTATGGTATGAGTGTACTGTCTGCATGAGTTTGTGCAGTTCGTAATGCCCGAGGTCGAAGAGGGTGTGGATTCCCTGAATGGGAAGTTCTCCTGGAATGGAGTTTCAACGGTTCTCAGCCGCCATGGGGTGCTGGATCGAACCTGGGTCCTCTTAAGAGCGGTCGGGCTTTACGCTAGGCCATCTCTCCGCCCAAAACTTTAAATTTTTTATTATTTTATTTTATTGTAGAATGCTACGCTTGCATGTGTTTAAGTGAAGCCATATTGTGTGGAGCCCATGGAGAACACAAGGAAGTATTGGATCTCCTGGAATTGGATTCAAACCCAGGACCTCTGCAAGAATAGCCATTGCCCTTAACCACTGAGCCATCTCTTCAGGCCCATATGAAGAGCTTCTTATGGTAACAAAGATGACTTTGTTTAAAAAATTAATTTAACTTATGTGTATCTCATACACAACATCTCCTTTATATCCCCTTCCCCATTGGCACCCTCCCATTGGCTGGACGGATTGCATGCATTCTGTCATTTATGTTAAGGCCTATTAAGTCAAGTTAGTGTCCCCTAAAGTCCTGCAGTGCACATTCATCCACTGAAGTCTAATCACCCTTTGATTGCTGGGCGTGGTGGCGCATGCCTTTAATCCTAGCACTTGGGAGGCAGAGGCAGGCGGATCTTTGTGAGTTCAAGCCAGCCTGGTTCTACAGAGTGAGTTCCAGGACAGCTGGGGCTACAGGGAGACCCTGTCTCGAAAGACCCAAAAAAAAAAAAAGATCAACCCCAGGGCTGGAGAGATGGCCTAGCGGTTAAGATCACAGACTGCTCTTGCAGAGGACCCAGGTGCCATCCCAGCACCCACATGGTGGCTGAGAACCGTAGTTAACTCCAGTTCCAGGGGAATCCAGCACCCTCTTCTGACCTCCACAGCATTGCACGACACAAGTGCACAAACCTACATGCAGACAGTACGTTCACACATTAAAATAAATAAATAAATAAATAAATAAATAAAGATCAACTCTGGGGCTAGAGAGATGATGGCTCAGTGGTTAAGAGCTCTTGCAGAGGACCAGGGTTCCGTCCCCAGCACCCACATGGCGGCTAAGAACCATCTTTGATTCCAGTTCCAGGGGAATCCAACACCCTCTTCTGATCTCCGCAGCATTTTGCAACATGGGTGCACAAACCTATATGCATATAGTACACTCATACACATAAAAATAATAAATACAAATTATTAAAAAACAAAAAGATCAACCCGTCCTTGCCCAGCAGTAATCAGCTGTCCAATAGTTCTTTGGCTAAAATTATGGCCTGCTGCTCATTTCCACAATTCTACGCTAGGTTTTGTCTGCCTGTGTTTGCATGGAGCTTGTGCATGCCATCACCATTATACTAAGTTCATTTGTGCAAGGCCCCAGGTTCCTGTAAGACTCTGTATCAATGTTGTTATGCAGAAATTAATGAAATAGAAACAAAGGAAACAGTACAAAGAATCAATGAATCTTAAAACTGGTTATTTGAAAAATTAAACAAGATAGACTCTTAGCCCAGTCAACCTAAAGGAAAAGAAAAAAATAAAAAAAAAAGAGCAAATCATTTCAACTCAACAAAATCAGAGATAAAAGGGAAAACATCACAACAGACACCAAAAGGTCCAAAATATTATAAGGGAATACTTTAAAAACATATCTCTATTAAATTTGAAACCTAAGAGAAATGGATGCATATCTAAAATAATGGGAACCACCATATTAAACCAAGAAGTGATTGACAGTTTAAACAGACACATAACATATAAGGAAATGGAAATAGCAATACAAAACATCCCAAGTAAAAAACTCCAGGCCCGAATGGTTTTACAGAAGAATTATACCACACAATTCACTAAGAATATATTACAATCATGAACATATATGCACTAAACTCATATTTAGCCAACTTCATAAAAACAGTACATCAAGACCTTAAGACCTAGAATAACCCTGATGCAGTAATAGTAGAGAAGCTCAATAGCCCACTATCTCCAATAAAGAGGTCAACTAGTCAAAGAACAGAGACACAGAGAGCAACTGAATTAAATGATAGCATACATCAAATGGAACTATCAGATGTCTACTGATTATTACATTGAAGCACCAAAGAATTCTATTCAGTACCCCTTGAAACTTTCTCTAAAATTTTCCACATATTGGGGCCCAAAACAAACCTCAACAAATATGAAAAAAATGAAACATTTCCATGCATTCTATCAGACTACAATGCAGTAAAGCTTTAAAACAATACCAAAGGAAGCTCTAGTAACTACATGAACTCATGGAAATTAAACAAGACACTCTTGAATGATGAATGGGTTAAAGAAGAAATTAAGAAAGCAATAAAAGTATTAATGGAATTAAATGAAAAGTATACTACATGACAACAAAACTTCTGGGATACTTAAAAGCCATCCTAAAAGGAAAGTCCCTACATTAAAAAAAAAATCAGCAAAAAGGCACAAATAAAAGATTTTTCTACTGCAACTCAAGAATCTGGAAAGTCAAGAACAAACTAACCCCAAATCCAGCCTCATGGATATTGCAAAAATAGCCATCTTATTCTGAGTTGTTAGCAGCATTTATAAATAATTATGCATTATACTGCCTTATCAGTTATCTCTTGGTACATCTGAGGACCAATGACCTATTAAACATCATGGCATTGCTATTTATAATATTAATAATACAACATTCAGATATTTGTTCCCTGAATTATTGTGGGATTGCATCCTGCTAAATTCCTCATAAATTGACAGTATATTAAATAAAAATTCATTAATTCATCTTTCTTACCAAAGAGCACAATATTCTATAGAGTAACAGCTATTTGGCTTTAACTGTCACTTGCTACTGACTAGAACTTTGAGAAGAATGTTATCCTACTTATTATCAACACAGGACGAAAATCAAATTTTTAAATCCATATTCTATTTTCCAACAAATACACACTGCTTTTGCATTTTTCACAAGGCTTTGCACTTTCATAAGTTTCATAAATAACTCTAACCATCATAAGTTAGGAACCATCTTTATCTGTACACCTCACTGCTTGTATTAAGGAATGGGAGGGACTGGTTTCACGGTTTGGAAGTGAAATATCCCACACACTCTCATGTACTTGAATACTTGCCCCCTCTTCCCCCAGTTCATGGTGCTGTTTTAGAAGGTTGCACAATCTTTGGGAGGAGAGGTCTCACTGCAGTGAAAGTGATGACATGCTACAAATATGGAAGTTTCTATTAGAAATGAAAGAATAGGTGCACACGGCTTCCAGATACGGTGCCGTGCAGAGCATCATGGGCTATGGAGGAGGGATAGAGATCGTAGGAGACTTCCATTGTTGGAGTATCACCATAATCCAAGCTAGAGAGGATGGAGGGCTGTGGGGAGGCAGTGACCACTTCTTTGAAGTTCAGTGATAAATGGAGATTGACTAGAGTTGAAGAAGAAGACAAAAACTCAAAACCTGCTGATTGTAGCTCTGTTTACAGGACTTAACAATTTTGTTTTTAAAATAAATGTTTTAGGATCTAGAGAGATGGCTCAATGATAAAGACTGCTCACTGCTCATTTAGAGAACCAAGTTTCAGTTCCCAATACCCACACCAGGCTGCTTATACTCACCCACGGCCTATAACTCCAGTCCCAGGAAATACAATGGTCTCTGGCCTCTGTGTGCACCTGCATATACATGGTGTACATAAACTCATGCAGGCGTACGCACATTCACCATAAATAAAAATAAATTTTTAAAAATTAAGTTTGGGGAGAAACAAATGAAATTGATAAGATGCCCTTGGGGTAAATATCAATAAGCTCCATGATTTCCCCTGTTCTCATATACCAGGTTATGTGCTAATTGTCTCTTGGTCCTTTAACCATGAAAGTAATGATGGGACAGAGGCAAGCATACCCAGCTGCTGTTCCCTATAACTTTCCTGAGATGACCATCCTGGGGTAGAAGATGAGGGCATATGTTTTAGAGAAAAGCAAACAAAGAATGTCTGGGTGGCCCAGAATAAGAATCTAATAAATGAAAGGAACTAACATGATCTAAGACACAGCATCCATTTGCTATGCTTGCAAGCTGACTTTCTTACAGACTGTGGTAGGTTATTAGGGTAGACAGTGACAGATCATTTTCTAGGGCCTGCAGAGAGCTACATCCATCTGCCTAGGAAAACAAATAAATCCCAGTTCAGAACAAAGGTTAAAAAAGATCTGCCAGGTGCAGCGATGCACACACCCTCTCTGGAGGCTCGCAGATGCTGGCCTCTGGGGGTTATCCTATTGCTGCACACATCCTGCCAGGGGCAGACAGAAAGCCCCTGGACTCTTACTGCAAGACATTTTCCCATTTCACTCTCTATGTTCTACTTTGGACAGAAAAATGGATGACAGGGTAGAAGAGGATAAAAATAAACAAGGGAGGAAAAGGAGTCTCTCTCTCTGAGAAATCTCATAAAACAAAGCATAAATCTTTTAACAGCCTGACCTTTCAGCCCACATGGTTCTTGGTGCAGGAGGATAAATCAGACCTCATATTCAGGCTTCAGCAGTTTGGGGGAGGGTGGCTTTCTGCCCTCCAACAGGAAGCTTCTATTTGCAGAAAGCACATAGATGTGTCATTGTTTTTAGTAGAAAACTCAACTGATATCCTAGAAATTGAAAATTCTGTTGGTTGGAAAATAAAATTTCTACTTGTCTGTCTTACCTCTGGCAGCCCCTTGGTGTAGTCTGCTGGAATTAGCAGAGAAAGGCCAGGGGAAAGTTCTTGGGGACAGACTTCACCTCAACAGGGTGCCCTCCTAGCTGCAAAGGTTGGGGATTGTACAGATGAAGCCCTATAGTACACACAGGGGTCCTAAGTTAACCTTCTCCCTATAGTACACACAGGGGTCCTGAGTTAGCCTTCTCCCTATAGTACACACAGGGGTCCTGAGTTAACCATCTCCCTATAGTACACACAGGGGTCCTGAGTTAACTTTCTCCCTATAGTATACACAGGGGTCCTGTGTTAACCATCTCCTCCTTCATCATCTCCCTCAACTCACCACCAGAGACAGGGCAACAGAGACAGGGCAACAGGGCAAACTTCTGTACTGAGCAGTCAACATTTAATCCACAAGCTTTAGTTTAGTCAGTCTCTTACCACAGATATTAACACTTGGGAAAAAAAAATCTGTGTTTGTGGTGTCACTCCTCCACATGTGGAAGTGAACGCATGAACCTCGTCCAGTGGATTACAGGGAAAAGGGAAAACTCAAGACAGCCACAAGCAGCTGCCCTAAACCTTGGGTCCAAAGGCTGATAACCTTTCCACTGCCCACCTGTCTCATCTACCATCTACACCAGGCAATGCCCTATTGGCACTCCCAGATCCTACAGACTGCTGCCTGCTAGGCACTCTACAGTCTAATGCCAGGCTGTCACCTGATAGGTGCTCTACAGTCTAATTCCCACCCAGGCACTCACCACATATCACAGCTGGTGACCTGATAGGTCTCCTTCCAGCACCACACCAGATTCCCAGATTGGTGGTGTGCTGGGCTGCCATCCAACCCACTGGGCACTACTACACAAGCCTGATGAGCTAAGATTATATGTGCAAAATAAAAGCCAGTAGTCCCTGTCTGTTGGTAAAAGGGACTCATTTGGGGCTGGAGAGATGGCCTAGCGGTTAAGAGCACCGACTGCTCTTACAGAGGATCTGGGTTCGATCCCCAGCACCCACATGGTGGCTGAGAACCATCTGTAACTCCAATTCCAGGAGAACTCCAGTTCCAGGGGAATCCGATACCCTCTTCTGACCTCCGAGGCATTGCATGACATGGGTGCACAAACCTACATGCAGACAATACATTCATATACATAAATAAATAAATAAATAAATAAATAAATAAATAAATAAAATATTTTTAAAAAAGAGGGACTCATTTATTCATAACAGCATTCTGGATGTCTCAGTAGTCCCAATCTGGTACTGAAGGCCCGATGGATTCCAAGAGATCTGCTGTCTCAGTACATGCTGGGATCCGAAGGATTGATCACAGCAGCAAGACAAACTCCCCAGTGAGAGAGAGGCAAGCCACAGGAAAAAAGGGAACAGCTCCCTCTGCCATGGCCTTTTATACTGCCTGCCGGCAGAAGGTAACACCCACATTTGGGGTGGGCCATCTGCGTTCAGGTAGTCAAATCTGAAGATCCTTTTTCTCTTATTTGTTCCTTAGTCCAGTCAAGTCGACACCCAGGTTTAACCATCACATACCCAGAGTGACATCATTTCTCAGAGCCTGATTTCAGACCCATGCCTCATGTTCCATAACATCAGGAGTACTTGTCAATGCCTTTGATCCCAAGGTGTCACAGGTTTGCTAATGCACAGGCAAATCCTGCCTAAGGCCAGGTTTCAGTGTAAACAGACAAGCAGGTAATTTAGCACAAAAGGAGCCGCAGGTGGCATCCTTTTCCCCTACATGTGTTTCTTAATTATGTGGAGACAGAAGCATGCTAAATTTTTTAAGTAGTCTGGCAATGTGTTCATGATCAAATATTTTAATTTCCTCCATATAAGGGAAATTTTCTTTCATTGTGTGGCATCTCAGAGGGTGGCTGGATGGTGCCCAGGATCAGACACACAGTGAATCAGTTACAAGTGTCAAATGATAATATTCCAACAATTGGGTTAAAAGATCTTTATTTTTTATTCTAGAATTAGTAACATTTCATTGTATTAAATAGAAAGCATTCTGATAATCTTGGCACCCATGTGGTGGCTAACAAACATCCTAATTCCACTTCCAGGAGATCCGATGCCCCCTTCTGACCTCTGCACGCATTGCGCACCTTGGTGCACTTACATTCAAGAAGGCAATACACTTATGCACATGAAATAAAAGTAATATTAAAAAAAAGAATTAATGAACCTTCCTCTTGGAAGGCTTGCTATTTCAAAGTTACTTAATTTATAGGATTAAGGAACAAGGACACAGAAACAATATAAAAATAACTGATTTGTTTAACATCAGTGCACTTTGTTTTTGTGTAAGAGTTGAGTCAGAGGAAGCCTCTTTATTATGCCAGTTGAAGCTTCCTAGTTGGGATATTTAGCTATTTTGCTTCCTAATTTCTCTGAAAGTCTGGTAACAACTTGGTTTAAAATGTAGAACCTCTGAACCATTTTGACTTTTAGTCCTGAGGAGGCAGAGCAGAGCTTAATCTAAAACATGGTCTCCTTTCATTTCTACTTAAGAAGGACAGGGACCAGAACTAAAGTTCAATGAAGAGGCCCATGACTCTACTTCATAGAATTGCCTGTTGTGTTGAATACGCCACATGATGGCCATGCCTTAGTAAGAATAGCCTGAATTTCAGCACCCATTTTAAGACCAAGTATGGACCCAAGATGCTGAGAACTTATTCCTTCAAACTTCTCTTGGAACTGAGCTTTAGAATAAGGGTTTGATTTTTGTTTTATTGAAACAGTATCTTCAGCATGAAACGGGGAAGTAAAGTTCAAACCCTTCCTGGGTGTGGTGGCACATGCCTTTAATCTCAGCACTGGGGAGGCAGAGGCAGGCTGATCTCCATGAGTTCAAGGCCAGCCTGGTCTACAGAGTGAACTCCAGGCCAGCTGGGACTAAAGGGAGACCGTGTCTCAAAAATACCCACCCCCCCCCAATTCAGATCCTTATGAAAGAAGAGTTTTGCTCTTTCTGAGCCCTACAGGTTTAGAATGGCATACAGTCACAAAGTCACAAACCAACGTTATTAATTTAATACCATCTATTGCTTGCAGCACAAATGGAATAATGATTTCATTCTTTCCAATGGTAAAAGCACTTTTTGCAGAGCTTTTTTGTGTAAAACACATGCACACATTCACATACTATCTTGGGAAGAGAGCAAAGAAGCGCCATGAATGATTAAGGTCTTATGCCTAGGTCTTGAGAGGATCATATGGCTCAGTGAACTTGCTTACAATAAAAAAGGTAAGCTTACCTTTTGGGTTGCAAGTTTAGGTAGAAGTCAACATTTGTCCATATCGGAAAAGTCATTAGTACAACTCCCAACACAAAAGCACAACTCTCCCCTCAAGGGGAATATGTGACAGTTTATTCTGGGGCCAAAAATGAATAGGAACCCCAAATTCCATGTTCCAGTGTAGAAGCTTTCCAGTGTAGAGTTTTTAAAGTAACAGAAGAAAGTCATGAATCAGGAAAACTCAAATACATTGGTGAAGACATCAAAGAGATATGTTATAACAAAGTAGAAACCTCAGCTATAAGACTCAGGTGCATTCCAAAAATACTGTTAG
>VZQC01014352.1:4996021-5026021 GCA_009823505.1 Rhizomys pruinosus | reverse complement strand
GACCTGTCTTTAATAGGTCAATGAGGGACACAGGTGATGGTGGCCAGACTGGAAAGAGAAACAAAGGGTTCCAATGTCCCAATGCCCCAAGTCCATCTTTGGATCCCTTACATAAGGCTTAAATCTAAACAAAAGGAAAGATGTATGCATAATTAAGCAATTCTGGTAAAGGTGTGGGTTCTGCCCTCCATCATTTTCTAATGAGGAAATGGGGTCTCATCTAAGGGAATACAGAAGAAACTGTAAATGGACTTTTAAGGCAAAACTACCAGGTCTGGGCTACCCATCCAAGTGGGCTGGCCACGTTCCTAATATGCTAATTAAAGACACCAATGATAAAAAGCAGCAAAGTTTAATTAGAACAGCCACATTCAGAAATACAAAGGAACACATTAACTTCAAGTCCATCTGGGAGGTACTGCCATGAACGTTACGTTTTAACAGAGATACACATAGCTAAGCAGTCATGGTCAAGACAGCATCTGGTTGATCCATGTCTCATGTCCAGTTCTGTAAAGCACTCTGATAAGTCTTTAATGCTTGAGGGGATGAATCAGTTCCACTAAGATGACTCTTCTTGCTTGGGGACTCTTGTGATGGGGAGATGGATCTGCAATGCTCAGCTGTTCCTGGGATAAAGGTGAATGCAGGCTTAGGATATTGTAAAAGTTGACAGGAAGACCCCTATTGTTCTCTTCTATATGCCTTCAGCTTTGGGGGTGATGAGATAGGATATTTATCACCTAGCATCAGACAAGTGGACCTCAAGACAGTAAGTGACTAACTAGGGGACGTACATCCTGGTTTCAGTTACATTGTGGTTCTGAAGACGTACATTTTAGCAAAAGTGGTTTCCACCTACCCATTCCAGAATGCACTCTGCTCACTGGAGGTGGTAAACTCAGTAGGAAGGATTTTGAGCTTTGTCATCCAGAACACAAGAAGCATACACCTCTGTGATTATTGGCCACTGTATTTAATTTCTGATGAATTGGAAATTATTTTAAATAGCTATTTGCTTCAAACAAGAGATAATATGTGACCCAATGTACTTACCGGCTTGTGTAACTGTATCAAAATGATTAGTGTTAGGCTTGTGACTAAGCATGTCTGAGTTTTAAACGCAGGTGACACTAATACAAGTCACTAGAGTGTTTGAATGTTCAACCACAGACAACTCTGATTTTTTTCTTTCATTCCTTTTTTATTTCATTTTTTAACAATAATTAATAAGTTATGAGTACAAGCATCCTTCATATAAAACCAGTTTGCTGGGAGCTATGCCCAAATCCACACAGCCCAAGGCTCCCACCATCCAGTTGGAGGGGCTTGTATGTACAATCATGTCGATCAAATAAGTGTCCAGTCTATATTGCTGTAGTTTCACAATTCACCCCAATTGCAGCCCTTACATTCTACCATGTCCCCTCTTCCCCAGATTGTTCCCTAGGCTTAGAAAAGGGGCACACGTGGGCAAGAAGCAACAGTCTACTTTCTCTGGAGATGTCATTTTGGACTCTGATCAGTTCGGGCTGTTTCCTTTCATGGCTTGACAGTTTGTCCAGGAATAACCTTTCAATCCTACTAATGAAGCACAAGCAATTAGATATAAAGGCACTTAAACAGTACTAATTATTATGGTATGTTACTTTGGTATAGACACAGATGTTGGGATGGTATGCTAATCCATGAATTACAGTTTTTCTGTAAAAGATGACCAGGTCTTACTGTGGCTTATAACATCTCCTACCCACTAGAGAATGTAAGCTTGTGGCATCAGCCATGGGTTATTCCTCCAAGGAGAGAGCTAATAGCCAATTAGATTTGGGATATACAGACATATGGCTGCCACTGCTGCACAGTATTTCCAGTCAGGTGAGGTGTAGCTGATGCTGACGGAGGAGTCTTGCTTGACTCAAGGAGACCAATATTTGCTTTATTGGTTTAGTGGCATTTGGTAACACTCTCTGGCATTAGACCAACTGTACACTTGCAAGTGTGATCTCAATACATCTTTTCCATGCTTACATCAGGTCTTCAACAGCAGGACCTTACCACCTCTCTTCTTGCAGGTATCCCAGTTTACAGGCAAGAAGCCTTTACCTTTTTTGCGGGGGGGTCTTGGATCCCCTGGCCAACATCTCCTTGGCAGAATAATCCATTGCTGATATCAGAGCTCTCCTGTATTAATATTTTTTGCTTAATTGCACAGCTTAAAAAGACTTTAGTATTATATTTAGCTCTGAATAGAAAATAATTCTTTTCATAGTTCCTTTGTCTATTAGTCAATTAAAGAAAGCAGTTATACCAGTTTGATAAGAGATTTCCTCTGTAACAGTCAGCTCTAATTTACAGTTAGAGAATGACTTCATTACCATCATGTCTTTCTTTGTTCTATGAAAAAGAGGTAAGAAAGTCTCTCATATTCAAACTTTGTGGTACCTGGAAGGTAAAGTTCATTAGGACCCATTATAAACAGTTGCTACAAATAGGATCCACAGAGATTTTTGATGCCTGTAGCAATCTGAGGCTTTTCTTCCTTTTAATGTTTAGATGGGCTAACTTCTCTGCTGGTATTTCTTAGTACATCCTGCACAATGCAAAGCTGTATCTTTTCTTTCTCAGCCATTAAGTTGGTGACATTTTGACCTGTGGGAACATACAAATCTTTTCCCATAGTTAGTTTTAAGATTTAAATTGAAAAAATTGACAAAAAGGATTAATATATAACTGTATCCCCCCTTTTTTATTTTAGGATTTTATTTTTTTTGACCCATGAGTTTCAAAAAGGCAGTTGTAGTACACATACCTATAGGCAGGAATCAAGGTGTAAATTTCATTAAATTTACCCAAGCTGTTTTGGGTGACTGTATGTTATTAATTTGGGAAGCAAACTTAATTCCTTAAGTTAAATTATCCTACAGGTAAAAGAGAATGTTACAAGATGATACTGTATAATACATAAATTATAGAGAACATTTGAATACATTAATCCCAAAGTTATTGTTATACAAATTTTAAGTAAAACAAATGTGGACAGCAATTTATATTTCCAATTAACTTAAATGTATTACCATTTTTATTAAAACGTTTTAACTAATTTTGTTTAATATAGACATTTTTACTTTTACTAAGTCCTAAAATACCATATAATTTGTAGATAGAGTTTGGGCAAAATTGGATACCTGTTAAACTCACATCAATTAAATATATATTAATCAAATATAGGCCTGTGTCCCTCTTCCAACCCTCTCACGCCTCCAGATTCACCATTTCAGTCAGTTTTCTGATGCAGTCTTTTCTGTTGTTGTTCTTTCCAATATGCAAACCTCCCCACAAGAAATATTTACAACTGGGTTATTGATGCTAGCATCCACAGATGAGGGATACCATTCGTTTGTTTTTCTGGGACTGTGTTACTTCACTTAACAAAACATCTTCTAGCTCCATCCATTTACCTGCAAAGTTCATGATGTTGTCTTTCTTTACTGTTGCATAGAACTCCATTGTGTACATGTACCACATTTTCTCTATCCACTCATCAGTTGAGGGGCATTTGGGTTGGTTCCAGCTTTTTGCTATTGTGAACAGAGCTGCGATAAATATAGCTGTGCATGTATTTCTGCAGTAAGATGAGTCTTGTGGGTATATACCCAGGAGTGGTATGACTGGGTCAAATGGCAAGCTCATTCTTTGGAGTCGTGTCCAGCGTTTCCACACTGCTTCCATAACATCACTGTACAAGTTTACATTCCCACCAGCAATGGATGAGTGTTCCCCTTTCCCACAACCCCTCCAGCATTTGGTATATTTGTTTTCTTGATCCTGGCCAGTCTTATCAGAGTGAGATGATATCTTAAAGTGGTTTTAATTTGCATTTCCCTAATTATTAGTGACTTTGAACAGTTTTTAAGAATGTTTCTCAGCCATCTTTAATTCATCCTCTGTGAAGTCTCTATTCAGTTCTTTACTCCATCTTTGGAGTGATCATTTGTTTCTTTCTTCTTTGTTTTTGAGTAGTTTTTATATATTCTGAGAAATCAATGCTTTGTGAGATTGTATTCTGCAGTGAAGGTTTCCTCCCACTCTGTGGGTTTTCTCTTCACTTCCTTTATGTTTCTTTTGATGTACAGAGACTTTTGAGTTTCATGAGGTCCATTTGTCAATTGTCAATCTTATTTCTGGTGCAGCTGCTGTCTGAATTATGGAAGTCTTTTCTATGACTAATGTCTTGTATGCTGCTGCCAAGTTTTTCTTCTATCACCTCTCTAGTAGTGGGTTTTTACATTGAGGTTTTGACCATCTGAAATTGACTTTTGTACAGGGCAAGAGTAGGTGGTTTTAATTCATTTTTCTACAGGTGGTGATCCCAGTTTTGCAACCACCATTTGCTGAAGATGCTGCTTTCCTCCATTTGTGTCTTCTTGGCCCCTGATAGAATATGAGGTGGCCGAAATTGTATGTGCTCAGTTTTGGATCTTCGGTTTGTTCATTGGTCATCAAGTCTGTTTTTGTGCCAGTACCAGGCTGTTTTTATGACTATAGCCCTGTATAGTATGTTGAAGTCTGGTATAAGTGATCCCCCATTATTGCTCTTTTCAATCAGGGTTGCTTTGGCTATTCGGGGCTTTTGTTTTTTCTAAATGAAATTAAGGATTTTTTTTCCAAGCCTGTGAAGAAACTCTTGGGGATTTTAATTGGGGTTGCATTAAATCTGTACAAGAGTTTGTGTTTACTATATTAATTTTTCCAATCCATGAGCATGGGAGGTTTGTCCATCTTCTGATGTCTTCTTCAATTTGGTTCTTCAGGGATTTAAAATTTTTGTTGTGGAGATACTTAGTGTCTTTGGTTAGGTTTGTTCCTAGGTATTTTATTTTATTGTTTTTGAGGCTATTGAGAGTGGGAAGGTCTCCTTGTATTCCTTCTTCAGTTGCTTGTTGTTGGTGTTTGTAAAAGATGTAAAGGCTCTGATTTGTCTAGAGTTTAATTTTGTATCCTGCCACTTTACTGAAGCTGTTAATCATCTCTAGGAGATTTCTGGTGGAGTTCTTGGCTTCCCTTAAGTAAATGTTCATATCATCAGCAAAAAGGGATAGCTTGACTTCCTCTTTTCCAATTAGAACTCCTTTAATTTCCTTTTCTTGCCTTATTGCCCTGGCAAGTGTTTCAAGCACTATATTGAAAAGGAGTGGTGACAGGGGCAGCCTTGCCTAGTTCCTATCTTTAAGGGGAATGCTTCTGTCATTTCTCCATTTAGGATGATATTGGCTGTGGGTTTCCTATATATGGCTTTGATTACATTGAGGAATGATCCCTCCAATCCAATTCCTTCTAGGACTTTAAGCACGAAGGGATGTTGGATTTTATCAAAGGCTTTTTCCACATCAATTGAGATGATCGTATAGTTTTTGTCTTTCAGTCCATTTATATGTTTGATATTTATTGATTTTTGTATATTGAAACTCTGATTATTTTTTAATGCTGCTTTTTTTGTATTTGAGACAGGGTCTCCCTGTAGTCCCAGCTGGCCTGGAACTCGCTATATAGACCAGGCTGGCCTTGAAATCACAGAGATCCTAATGCTGCTTAAAAATTATTGAATTTTTGTGATTTTTATACAATATAGTTTGATAGTACTTAGCTCTCTTCCCCTATCCACACCTCCCACTCCTGATGGATTTAATGTACACATTATACACACACACACACATTATATATATATATATAGATATAGATATAGATATAGATATAGATATATCTATATATCTATATATATCTATATATAGATATATATCTATATATATCTATATATAGATATATATAGAGAGAGAGAGAAAGAGAGAGAGAGAGAGAGATAGATGTGTGTGTATGTATATATAATATGGCCTGTAGAGTATGATTTGTGTCCCTAAATGTCCTTCATTGTGGGTCCATTCACTCAGCCCACTAAGAGTTCCATCTCTGTAAGATACCATCTCTCTCCTTCACAGCAGCCATTGATTGGCAAAAGTTCCTTAGTCTGGGTTGGGATTTCTTCCCCACATCCCCACTTCTTTGCTGGGATCTTGTCTGTTTGAAGATTGCATAGGATGAGTGAATGCTGTCAGCATTGGTGTGAGTTCATATGCGTAATTGACCAGCTGTCTGAAGATCCATTTCCTTGTGGCCATCCACCCACCTGAGACTTGGCAGGCAGAGGTTTGAAATAGCTGTCTTCTTCAGGGAAGAAGCTGGCCTCTGCACATTGGCCAATTGTAGGTTTCTGCGTTAATCACCATCTGCTGCATCTCTCTCTGGTGAGAGTTGAGAGGTGCCTTCATCTTATGTGCAGAGGGTTCACTGAAGATGTACCAACTAGGGTTAAGCGTCTCACAGACACTTATTCTCTGCATTTGACCAGTTCTGGAGCTCTGAAATAGTTTCCATTCTGTCTACTTAGGCCAGACTGTGGTGGTTTTGATGGTTTATTTATTTTAGCTCTCCTAACCCTAGAAGGTCAGTAATTATCAGCTCCCTTCAAAGCTTAGAAAGCTGAAACTTGAGGAGAATTAAGTAGCTTGGTTACATTTATGTTTTGTGACAATGACACTTTCATTTACTAATGTGTCACTTTTTTTTCATATTGGGAATTTATGCTAAGAATTAAAAACAAATACCACTTTCCTCTGGAGCCAGGGGGAGTCCCTAGAGCTGCCCCCCATCAGCCATCATGTTCCTCTTTTAGTTCTGAAAATAAACAGAAGAGTACATGGGAGTGATTTTGTGTTTATTCTTCCCAGGTGGGATGCAGAGGTGATGGTTGTATATGGCTGTCAGTCACAGTTCACTGTGCATGAGCTATAAGCATAAAATGCTTATTAGCAAATGGCCAGCTTAGTGGACTCGAAATTTTCAGGAGATCTAGAAGGTCATCAATCTTTACATGCAGTAGCTTCTCGTTAGCATCCACATTAAGAAGTAGATATGGACTATAATTCCGTGCTTGCCACTCTTCTTACTGCTGATGTGCAATTCATTTACCTGGTAAGTCTCCTGTGCCATTGAGTATTCATTGGATTGTTGGGTGGGCTCGCTGCACAACTATTTATTAATCCCTCTGTGCCCTAGGGTACCCAGCATTATTTCTGCACAGCAATGATTTTCTAGCTGAAAAATTTAGCCAAAGGAATGATTTGTGGATTGGGAAACTCTTCCTGAGAAACAACAGGCAGCATGTGGCTTTAGGTTTGGATGTAAATCCCCATGGGCTTATCCCTGACCTTCTGTATGCCCCTTTCCTGATAAACTGCTTATTGGCATTGCTTTCTCTTCTCACACCACACGTGTGTTTCTTGACTAAAGACAGCTGTATTTCAGAACCAAAGATCAGAGCACACATTTAAGCAAATGTTTCAGCATACATTGGGACAGTGGTACAGACCTGGAATTGTGTTGACTCAGAAATTGACCTCTTTCATCACCTCAGCAGGCTTGGGAGAAATTCATAATGTCTTTTGCTTGGTGCAGAGACTGCTACCTGCTTTCATCTTCTTATACTTCCTGCCTCTCAGAATCCCACCTCTCCCCAAAATGGTAATTCTTCCAACCTTGCCACACATTGCAGGCATTGGGGAGCTTTAAAATAGCTGTTCCAGGGGAATATGACGGCCTCTTCTGACCTCCGCGGCATTGCACAACACAGGTGCACCAACATGCATGCAGACAGTACACTCATACACATAAAAATAATAAATTAAAATTAATGTAAAATAGCTGTTCGCAGGGCCCCACTCCAGACCTATTAAATAAGAACACTGAAGGAGGAGGACCCAGGCTTTATGCATGCTAAAGATTTCTAAATTTTAGTGGGCATCTATATTTGGGGGCCACAGTACTAGCCCCAAATGGATATCTGCTACGAAGCCATTATTCCCATCCTTCCTAACCCTGCATCTCCCCACCCAGGGGATCACATAAAGTTCATAAAGCTGCCTTCAATGCCAGTTTCTAAATCTCATTTTCATCTTCATTACCATTGTCTAGCACTTTCCTTTCTGATGAAGGAGTCAGAATTGGCAAATTCAAAACCTACTCTTGGTAAACAGATGATTTGGGGTTAATTACATCAGAGATTCAGCAAATGCAGAAACAAAACCCTCTTGGAGTTGCTCTTTTCTGACTAAAGCAGTGGCATCATAAAGTCAGACTGCCACAATTTGGGAATGAAATTGACCCCAAATCCCTTCTTCAGAGAATGTCATGCCCCAGAGAGGCTGAAGGACCTCTCATAAATGAACAGGCAAATATCACAGGCTTCCTTAGCTCCTGGAAGCTTGTTTATCCAGTAGAGGTCTACTGTTCTGTGTATTTGTTCCCCTCTCCTCACCTGTTAGGGCAGCAGACATGCCACATGTTCTAATTATCCCTTTAAGTGACTCATCACAAGCACCGTGTGTATAAAAGTCATATGTGTGAATAAGTCCTGGTTGTTGTTTGCTATTGATCTGTCTTTTTAATAGTTTAATTTGAAGACTGAATTAAACCAACAGAGAGAAAGCAAGCTGTCCCGTGTCCTATGCTGGGACATCCAGCAGTTCTGTCTTCTGATCTTCCCTTTCTTATTACTATGTGCTGCCCTCACTGTCATTGGGGTGATCTTTCCAGAATAGAAACATAGGCACGCTATCCATCTTCTTTCTAAAACATTTTAAATGATGCGTCAGACATACAACCTGTTTATTTTCTGGCCATCTCCTGCTTTCCTCACTTCATCTTCTACCTCTCCTACTCTTCACACCCCATAACCCAAATGGCTGGGATTCCTTCCTATTTCATTGCTGTGCTCTGCCAAGCTTCCATCTCAATAACTCTTAAGCTATTGTTCTTCCCCAGCTGAGGAAGGGCCCCTCATGCTCTCTGCTCTTCTTGTAGCTTCTGCCTAGCTCCATCCTGGGAGAAGAGACATCAGGCTCCAACCCAGGATCAATCTTCTAGAGGCAGCCTGGTAAGTTCCTGGGTGTCCAGACACATCTGGGGAGACTAGAGAGATTGTACACAATCCCTGATCTAGTCTCTAGGGGAAGAGAGGATATGTCATCTGACCCTCTTTAATTTCTGGTTCAGACATGGGAGGGAATAAACTCAGCTAAGACACCCCTTGGTTATGTACTGAGACATTTTTAGAAAGGTTTCCCTGAGGGTCAGAATTTTGGAATGAAACTCTTCCCAGGAAAACCACAGACACTTTGTGAATCAGAAAGGCCCACTTTTGACATTGGGTGGCTCAATGTTGGGTCCTTTGACACACAGGTTACTCGTCCAGTGTGGCTAGGTATCACAGGGACTCCTGGCCACCCAAAGCATTACCCTTATATTGACAGATGTCTTTCTCTTCTCCAGAACACCCCTCATTGGTTACTGACCTATGCTCTAAAATTGGAAAATTGCATTCTGGTTGCTCATTCCAATCCTAGACAGGTCCCAAGAGAACTCCTCCTCCTATCCTCCAAGGCACACCTTATGACCCAGATATCCTGGTGAAGGTCACCGGCATTTCCTCCGAGTTACACTACACTTATCTAAAAGGAGTCACACTGAAGGGTAAAAAATGGACTGTCTCTAAAGACTCCAACAAGGCACTAAATGTCAGACTCACCCACTTGGCAAATCTGAGCATATGTAACTGACTGGGATCCCAATACTGAAATCATCATCCAAAAGAACCCCCAATGTGCAAGTCTAGCCCTGTTGGCCCTGGGACGAATTCAATGCTCCATCTAAAGGAGAAGTCCATTTACCCAGACTTCCTCACCTGGGGCCTGCATATACCACCCCAATTCCCACCTTGGTGCCACAACTGAGCACCTTTGAAAAACCTAGTTCCCCACCCCTGGATGAGGTCCTTGAGGCCCACCTTCTACAGGAAGTGCAGAAATGGATCAACCAATCTTCTCTAACACTGGGGGAGGATTGTTGGCTATGATTGGATCCACCCCCCCCCATTATGTGGGCATAGGGGCTAATTGATCTTTGACCCCCTACTCCTACTACCTCATACAGGTCTATATATGCAACTGGGAGAAGGCTAGGCTCACCCTAGGACACTTATAAAGACAAGCCACCTGCGTAACATCATCAACTTACAACTTGCAAGCTCCTCTATGTGTAAACTCATGTTCTCAACAGTTAAGGACTAACAGTTCTGAGGAGCTATGCCTATACCTTGAAGTCCCCAAACCAGCTAGTGAGCCTGTATGTTCAGTGTGCCCAGATGTGTCACTGCTGAATGACTAGAATGGGACTCAATGAATTGAGACATACGTGTTTTAACCCATATCCTTGCACAGGTATACATCTATAATGGAGGAGGGAGGGAAGAGAGCACCTCAATGTGTATTTTAAACTTATAAGGACAAAGAGGGCACCCCAAACCATTTTAGTTCTCCTGTTAGTAGGCACTGGGATTGCAGGATCTGCAGCCTTAAGAGTCTCAGCCTTAGCCTTGGGAAATGAAAATTATAAGCTCCTTAGTTCTCAGATAGACCAGAATCTGAGACATCTGCAGAATTCTATTGGGCAATTAGCAAGGCAAGTAGATTCATGGGCTGAGACGGTACTCCAGAACCACAGGGGAATGGACCTCCCTCTTTTTTCTTTTTTTTTTTAAAGGAAGTTTATGTATGGTGTTAGGAGAGGCTTGTTGATTTTATGCTAACAATTCTAGGGTGATCAGGGAGACAGCCCTGGTTAAGAAAAATCTAGATCAAAGAGAAAGAGAGCAACAAAACTCCTCTAACTGGTATCAGTCACTCTTTTCATGGTCACCATGGCCAACTATTCTGCTGACCACTTGCTACAGGACCCTTTATTATACTGCTTATACTGCTTTTGGCTTTCCTAGAAGATCCTGCCTTATACTGCCTAACTAGGTACATTAGTAAAGGAGTTAATTCCAATAAAATCCTGGTTGAACAAACCAAATATGAATAAGTGGGAGAGAATGAGTCAGTGATTTGACCCATATGTCTATGGGAATGTGATGGTGTACAAAGCCTAGGTAACTACTTTTTGTTTTGGTGACTCCATCTTAGTGGTCAAACCCTGGCTTAGAAAAACAAGTCAGGAAGAACCAGCTATGTATATTGACCTTTGGAATCCCCTATCCACAGATGTTTTGTGAATGCCTGTTAACTACCTGTCTTAACTTTTGTAGATGTTCTACAAGTACCTACAGCCTGTCAGCTGTTTATCATAGTTTTTCTGTTGTCTGGCCAGAATACCAGAAAAATATCTCAGGGTATGTTTTTTTTTTTTTTCTAAGTCTACTAGAATACATTTTCTACAAAGGATATGGTATTTGCCTTTATAAACGTAACCTGCGTCTGTGTCAGCACTGCACCCTGTGAATCCTGACCCAGGTCGTAGTCACTGGCCAGTTCAAATAAAACTAATTTGGTGACTTGGAATCCTGGAGTCTGTGTGATCTTTCACCTAGCGGTCTCAGCATTGTAACAGATGGCTGCATGGATGGAACTGTGCACCTTTTATTTTAATTTACAAGTAGGTAATTTCAAGAATTGTCTGAATAACTTAGGTGTCAGTATTTGATAAGAAACACTATTCAGTGAACAAATTATTATTTCAAATTATATATGTATAATATATAATAATATTATATATAGATATATATATATGAATGTACTGTCCTGGCAGGTAGGTTGGTGCACTTGTGTCCTGCAATGCCTTGGAGGTCAGAAGAGGGCATTGGATTCCCCTGGAACTGGAGCCAAAGACGGTTCTCAGCTGCCATGTGGGTGCTGGGGATCGAACCTGGGTCCTCTGCAAGAGCAGTTGATGCTCTTAACTGCTAGGCCATCTCTCCAGCCCCTCAAATTATTATTTTAAAAATTTGGAGTCATTTGTTCATATTTTTATTAATTTATTAACAGCTTCATACATTTATGTGGTGAATTTTAGTTATATTTATGGCATCATTCTCCTCTGTCATCCCCCTTCCTCTCTTGCTGGGATCCTTTTCAACAAGTCCCCCTCCTAAATCAATGTCTTATTTATGTGTGTGGTCCACTGAATTTAATAAGTTACTTGCTAGACCATGGATAAGAAGTTATTGAGTGGGACAAGGGCAACCTGGTGGCTACACCACTGTATAAAGTTATAGCCCTGCAGCCAACAGTTGTCAGTAGTCTCTCTGGAAGGAGTGGGGTCCTCATGGAGTCCACCCCCATCCAGATGAAATGATGCTACAACAGTCTCATGCAGGTCTTGCTCAGACAAGCAACAGTTGCAGTGAGTTCATGAATGCAACAGCATGTCAGGTCCAGAGTTCTTTACGCTACAGATCTCCCCAGGTTTGGCTCTTACATTCCTTTCATTCTCTCCTTTGCACTGGTCCCTGAATCACGGAGAGTGTGATATAGCTATCCCATTTAGGATGAGCATATTTTTGAAATTCATTGCTTTTTTTTAGGGGAAGAACTAATCTCTAAAAATATCATATGAATACTTCATATGGAACAAGAGATAGATAGATAGATAGATAGATAGATAGATAGATAGATAGATAGATAGATAGAAACAGGTAGGTAGGCAGGTAGGTAGGTAGGTAGATGGACAGACAGACTTATTACTGTGTTGCTTCCAAATGTTCAAAATGTTGTTTATCGACAAGATACATGAAATCTGTTGTGGAAGCTATGTGAAGTGTACATGTGTAGAGTCTAAATATGATTAAGAAGAATTTTATGAAATACACAAAATTCAATATATTGTACTTAGAGAAATAAAAATAAATAATAATCATCATAAAATAAAATTGAATTATTTGAGTAAACTGTGTCCATATCTGTTTAATTAATGTATGGTCTTCTGCATACATAGCAAACTGCAACCCAACTTGGTATGTAAACAGCTGGTAACATACCATGTCACAGGTAGGCACATCCTAGCCAAAAACAAGTATCCAAACATTAAAACAAGGTTCAAAGAACACCAGTAGAAGATAAAGTCAGCATAGCTGTTTCTTTCATACTTCTGGTCCATAATATATTCCTCTGGCTAAAATTATGTCAGAATCTGCCCAATGGTCTAAACTTATACTTGAGTCTTGAATCCTAAATAAGGTGAATTAAGATTTGCAAAATTAAATTTCTTGTAAATTTCTGTTTTAACAAGAGAAACTCAGATTTGGAAGGAAATATTAAATGATCTTTGAGGCTACTCATCCCTGATTCAAGAGCTGTTTCTTCAAGTATGAGCAAGAATGTCGCCGTCTCATCATACGTGATTTTGTATTATGTAAATTTTATAGTTGCTCAGTTTTATCTATTAGAAAGTCCTTTCTTGCACTACATGTCAGTAAGAAAAATCTAAATAATTCAGCGTTTTATTCTGCCTGTGATCATAGCTGCAGCAGGGCATAGAATGATGTGTAGATCACCATTCAGAGAAATCGCTACTCCCTCAATGTCACCCTGAGTGCTCCCTGGAGCAAGGAAGTCTCTGAGTGGAAAACCTCAGAATGAAGGAAATAAGCAGCTTCTTTATTATTCTAAGGCTAAGGAGAAATTTAGCTTGGGCCTCAAAGTAGAAGAATAGAAAGACTTTCATTCATGTAACAGAAAGTAAGCTGCCTGGGGCCTCATGAGCAGATTGTCTATATGGTCCACTGTTTGGGGCCTCATTCAGCCACGTGCTGTTGTAATGGCAGCTTGCTGTAGAATTAGAGAAGAACCATATCCTTAGGGCATGGGAAATGGGCTGGGTGGGATGAGAACATTGTCTTCTGTCTTTGTGGTGATGCCTTCAACGATGTCTTCCTGCTCTGAGTGCTGCACTTCTGTGCTTTGACTCTCTATTTTTTTTTGAGACAGGGTCTCTCTGTAGCCCCAGCTGTCCTGGAACTCACTCTGTAGACCAGGCTGGCCTTGAGCTCACAAAGATCCGCCTGCCTCTGCCTCTCAAGTGCTAGGATTAAAGGCATGCGATTTGTTTTTAAAGTTCTCCCATGTTCTTTTCTGTCCCTCTCTTTCCAGCAGCTTTCATGCAGGCTAATCCAGCTCTATTCCCTAAATGGAAATTCCCAGGCTGTGATGTTGAGGTGGTCAGTGTCTAGCTGCTCAGTAGATAGTCCACATCTATATGCAAAGTAACCCAGATAGATATGTCATGTTCCAAGTGAGCAGAAGCAACAATTGTCAAGACGAATGACCTTAGCAATGCAAGCATTTCCCACCTGTGCTAGTTGAGGCCTGACAATATAGATGCTTCCCTAGAGGAGCTGGGAAGTTTTCCTGGGGTTATGAAGAATGAGCCTTGTTTGTTATATTCTAAGGTGAAAGCTACAGGTCTGCATACTTCTGTCACCATCAGGCAGCTTTCCTGATTCCTATATCCAGGAACTCTAGATTTCTAATCATTCTTCCCTTATCTGCATAGCAAAGGTCTCACTCATTACATTAACACAAAAGGAGTAGCTACAAAAACAAATCCCTTCCTGAGCACACAGAAATCTCTACTAGGACTACACATAGATCAGCTGACATAATAGATCATGAAATAACCACAAGCCCTAGAACAGGTGCTGAAGTTTTATTTTAGCCCCCAGCCTCTAGTGGCTGATCTGAGCAATGCATCTTGAGAATTTCAAGGGAAAATAAATGAATGTCCCAACCTAGAAAAAGTTTCTCAAATGGGTAGAGAAAGAAGGACAAGTCCTATTGTTAAAAGGAAGAAGGAACCAAGACACACAGTCAGTGGTGCTGGCTTATATCTATTTTTATGACATGAACTTGAGGATCTCCTTTCTTTTTTTTTTTTTTTTTTTTTTCGAGACAGGGTCTCCCTGTAGCCCCAGCTGTCCTGGAACTCACATTGTAGACCAGGCTGGCCTGAACTTGAGGATCTCATAGCATGCCCTGGGCAGGCATGGTGACGCACAGGGTTTGTCTGTACTCTGAAGCAGAGGAGACATTCGGGCAAACAAACAGGCCTGCAACTTGTGCTCCCAGACACAACTGATGTCACAAATATGTCATCACTTCTTCTCATGGATGGTGGATCATCTGATGATCCACCTCTTGCTTTTCCAGGACCAACCTGAAGTTGCTGGCCACATCAGAAGAGTTGTATTCTGGGCAAGGCAACCAGTGGCCTGGGTAGAAATCACTACAGTTTTTTCTATCTGCTTGCACTTGTTCAACAATGTTATTGAAAAATAAGTTTTGGGGTGTTTTCCAGGGACACTTTAGAGTTGTTTTGACTTCATGGACTCTGCTAGTTATAGAATAAGCATAAACATCAATAATTTGAGACAAGTTTTTACATGCTTTTCATATGCCTAAGAATGAGTCAGGTGTTGAGTGCTAATGGGGTTAGCTAAGGGAAAGGCAGGGCTGGAATACTGCACATTTAGTAAAGCATTTGGTGTGTAAGCAGGGGAACCTGAGTTCTAGTCTGAGAATCTATGTGAAAAAAGGCTAAGCATGTTATAGCTCACGTTTGCAATCCCTGACCTGTGTGGTAGGAACTGAAAGATTCCTGGGGATCCTTGGCCACATAGCCTAGCCTGCTAGGCAATTTCCAGGCCAAGAAGGGGACTCAACGACAACAGCCAAAAAAGATGGATGCTGCTTGTGGGTATGCTTTGGCCTCCAACACACACATGCATGTGTGCCTGTGTACCTATGAGCATGTAGACAAACACCACACACATCAACATCTACAAAGGTAAAAATTTAGTAAACAGGTTTTCTGTAGGATATAATTAAACAAGTCAAGAATTAATACCATTTTACAAGTTGTTAACTTTTGAAATAAATATATTCAATGATGTTATGAAAATTTAGGCTCTATCAAATGACACTACCTTGTCTAGGTTATAATATAATGAAACAGCCGTTCCTTTTGTACTTGTTTTCTTTTTTCTCAATTAACTTTTTATTTAATTTTTGT
The DNA here is from genome assembly GCA_009823505.1 of Rhizomys pruinosus. NCBI lineage: Eukaryota > Metazoa > Chordata > Mammalia > Rodentia > Spalacidae > Rhizomys > Rhizomys pruinosus. Next base: position 5,010,070 of record VZQC01014352.1, on the reverse strand, counting down.
GTATTTCATACAGAACATCTCAATCATGGTTAGTCACCTCTATACTTCCTTCCCCACTGGTACTCTTCCACGCCCCCCCCCCACTGGAATTCATACACTCTGTCTTTTGTGTTAGGGGTCAATGTGCAAACTTAGTGTTCCTAGTTCCTCAGTGCAAGTTCATCCACCGAAGTCTAGTCAGTCCCTCCAGAGTCTAGGTCAGCCTGGTCTAGATTGCGGCCCACTACATATTTCCACAGTTCTATGCTGGTTTTAGTCTGTGTGATGGTTAATCCTGGGTGTCAACTTGACTGGACTAAGGAACAAATAAGAGAAAAAGGGTCTTTGGATTGGACCACCTCAACCCAGGTACCAGGAGACATATTAATCTGCTCAAGTAAGGACACCACATCTGGTACAGTGGCTCCAATTGGTGTCACTGCTTGGTTGACCTGGGTTGAGCTGGTCCAATCCGAAGATCCTTTTTCTCTTATTTTTCCTTAGTCCAGTCAAGTTGACACCCAGGATTAACCATCACAAGTCCACCCCTTGTCAACTGTCATTCTCCATGATCCATCTGTCTTTTGCACAGGCCAAATTGGAGAGTTAAATGGAGATGTGGTAGGAATCACCACCCCTGCATCTTTCAAATCCTTGATGGTGGCACTAATTTCTGCAAACCCTCCAGGGATACAATACTGTTTTTGGTTCACTATTTTCCCTGGAAGAGGCAACACCAATGGTTTGCATTTGCCTTTCCTGCACATAATGCTTCTGCCAAAGCTACCGTCCAGAGACTTACAGAATGCCTTATCCACCACCATGGTATTCCTCACAGCATTGGTTCTGACCAAGGAACTCACTTCACAGCCAAAGAAGTGAGACCATGGTCATGGTATCCACTGGTCTTACCATGTTCCCCACCATCCAGAAGCAGCTGGCTTGATAGAATGATGGAATGGCCTCTTGAAGACACAGTTACAGTGCCAATTAGGTAGCAATACCCTGGAGGGCTGGGGCAAGATTCTCCAGCAGGCAGTCTATGCTTTGAATCAGCGCCCACTATATGGTACTGTTTCTCCTATAGCCAGAATTCATGGGTCCAGGAACCAAGGGATGGAAGTGGGAGTGATTCCACTCACTATCACCCCTAGTGACCCAGTAGGAAAATTTTTGCTTCCTGTACCCACGACCTTGTGTTCTGCTGGTCTAGATGTTTTGGCTTCAATGGGGGGAGTGCTTTTGCCAGGAGATACAGCAAACGTTCCATTGAACTGGAAGCTAAGACCTCCCCCTGGCCACTTTGGGCTTCTACTGCCCTTAAGCCAACAGGCTAAGGAAGGAATAACAGTAGTAGGAGGAGTGATTGATCCAGACTACCAGGAGAAAATTGGACTTTTTCTCCACAATGGGGGCAAGGAAGATTATGTTTGGAAGGCAGGAAATGCTGTAGGGTGCCTTCTGGTGCTAACATGTCCTATGATTAAGGACTGTGGGGCTTTTAAGATTGTACTGTCTTAGGTTGTGATTAATGTTAACATCATACTTTGTGGATAAGAACTGAAAAGGTGGTGGTTTAATAGTGATGTGTTTTGTGTGTCAAGTTGACAAGGGGTCAATTGTGCTGGATAGCTTTAGTGTCAACTTGACACACCTGGGTTGAGGGAGCCTCAATTGGGGAATTGGCTCCACTAGATTGGCCTGTGGCCACATCTGTGGAGTATTGTCTTGATGGTGGAGCAGTGTGGAAGGGCCCAGGCCATAATGAGTGGTTCCACCCTGGGCAGGTGGTTGTGTCCGGTATAAGACAGGCTGGGCATGAGCCAGGGGAGCAAGCCAGTGAACAACATTCCTCCATGGCCTGTGCTTCAGCTCCTGCCTCCAAGTTCCTGCCCTGAGTTCCTGCCTTGGGCTCCCTGAGTAATGAGGTATGACCTAGGAGATGTAAGCTGAATAAACCCTTTCCTCCCCAAGTTGGTGTCGGTCAGAGTATTTTGTCACAGCAATGGAAGACAAACTAGAACAGTCTGCTTAACCGTTCTTGAGTCTTGCACAAGTGACACCATCACTCTAGGTTCATATGACCAGGGTCCCAGAAACTTGCAGAACTCTATTTCCATATGGTCATGCATCTCCTCCCTGGCTCTTAGAGTCTTCTTCCCCCTCTTCCACAATGGTCTCTGAGCCCTGGGTGAGTGAGCTTAATATAGGAGTTCTGTCCAAGGGCCCAAGCTGCAGATTCCTCATCTCCACAACTTGCCATTTGTGCCCTTTGTGTTTCTGGCCTTCTGTTGCCTGAGGGAGCCTCTTCAGTGAGGGTTGAGATATTCATTAGTGTCCTCGTGTCTTATGTTACATGAGCCTTAGGTGTAGAGGTTGCATTTTAGATGTGCCACTTAAGCTTGGGCAATTCACAGACAATATCTGTGTGAGACCAGTTTGGGTATACTGTAACAGTCTCTGTCTGGTGCAAAAGAAGCTTCTTTTAGAGGGATGACAGATACTTGACTGTAAATATGAAAATACATATTTTGTACTTCTTAAGAAATGACATTGGTCTGGAAATGTGGCAGCCTTCAAGTTTTCTCTAACATCTATGATTTTTCCACCCATGTTTATAATTTGGCTATGTTTACAGGACCACACATGAGGTTCCTCCCACTGAGTGGGCTTTAAGTCTAATTAGTTAGCCATTGATTTCCCCCAAGATAAAAGTGCCACCATTGCACCAATATCATATACGGTGCCAATCATGGATGTGGTTATTTGGGCTTAAAGTTGGTGATGGATCATTGACTGATGTTCTCCCTTAGCAGCTTGGGAGTGCTCTCCAAATCTATGAGAGCTAGGTTTCAGGGGAGGGGGCGTCCAGGTCACTTCCAGCTCCACTGCTCCAAATCCATTCTCAGGAGAAAATCCTGTGTTCAGCAATAGGGCCTTACTTTCACGTTCTGGGAAGCAATCAAGGGCTATGGCAATAGCTTGTGTAATTTTGGAAGTCTCTTGGACTACCGAGGCTAACAACTCAAAGGAAGGTTTCTCCTGTCTGACACTGTTTCTTGTTTTACATAGCCTTCAGCTATGCACACGGACTCATGTAGAGATATTGTATATGTAATTCGTAATTAAGTTGTTAGACTAATATGATTCCTTCTGTTTTTTTTTTTTTATATGAGCTAGGCATTATTTACCCCCCCACACCCCCACATTCGCTTTCTTAGGATCATAGGTTTTTCCTGTCATTGAAGAATGGGAATTTTTTTTCAGTAATTTTATAGGAAAACTGTTGTTTTCTGTTTGTGCTTGGTTTTATTTATTTTAAACACCAACTTATTCAGAGTTTAGAAGTTTTATGAGCTCGGTGGCTCAGATTACTTTCCTGACTTATTTGAAGACCCTTTCTGAGGGACACTGATTCTCCACAAAGAGCCATGTCTGATGCAGGGAGCTGCACCCAGTTGTCGGGGAGCAGCTGTTGGTCTGGTGTTCTGTGGGTAAGATTTCCTTCTTTCCCTCTTCACAGGGAACTCTAAGGGGTCTATCTTGTTGTCACTAGTCAGCCCTAGGGAATCTCAGGTATATGGGGACTACTGAACACTTGTGAGGTGGCTGTCATGCTGAGGTAGAAACTTGGGAAAATGGAAAGGATCTCTTCTTATATGGAAACAGGATGAATGAAACCAGAATTTAGGCTGATGAAAGCTATCAATGGAAACAAGGTCATTCCAACAAGAGCTCTAAAATTCCTTGCAGTTCTGTAACCAAGAATTAAATAAATCTGGAATAATACCCTTTATGCGATCTACGTGCTGGAATGAGTCATCACAAAATGTATGGCAGTTACCAGTATTTCCATAAAAAGATAAAACCAGATGTATTTTACCAACTTGAATATTTTGTAGATATTGTAACTCAGTCAAAACTATGTCTTGATTACACTTCCAGTCTCTGTGACAAAATGACATAAGCAACTAAAGAGAGAAGTGGCTCGCCATTCAAATGTACCATCCATCATGTCAGGATAGTCTTAGTTGTGTATCTGGAAGCATCCACAGTCAGAAAGCAGAAAGGGATCAATGCTTGTAATCAAATATCTTCCACTTTTTTCCAGTCCAGGACACAAGCACAGAGAATGTACTTCCTCCTTCACAGTGAGTCTTCCCACCTCAAAGTACTTAATCAAGATTGTCCTCTACAAATCTCAACAGTCCCACCTGGGTGTGCCTGAAGGCTTGTCTCCTAGGGTATTCCAGATCCTTTCAAGTAGAGGACCAACACTAATTATCACGACATACATTTAATCTCAGGTAAAAATATACTTACTGAAAAAGATTTCTCTTTTTAGCACATTTCACTTCTATGTGTATTTTTTGTGTCATTTAATACAATTTCTAGAGAATATTATCTTGCTTTTGCTAAGCAATTTTAGATAGAGGGTTTTTAAAGCTCTGTCAAATATCATGGAAAAATTCATTAAAGCTACATGTATCCATGCAAATAAAGTTAAAGTAGCCATTTTGCCTCCAATTTAGTATGAGTCCATTGTAATTTGTATACTGTAATTGTTTAATTTTGATTTTATAAGCTGTATTCTAAAATAATTTGCCTACACTGTTAATATAATAGTTAATATTTGCAGTTATTTTTTCACATCTCATATATCAACTTCAAGCATGGTCCTGCCATGTATCTAAGGGATACAGTGGAACTTGGTGCTTGCTTCTAAAGTTCGCTCTTTACTCTTTGAATCCTGAGGTAGCTATTGACTTGTTTTGGCCTGTATGTCATTATAAAAGGTGATATAAGAGCTTTAAATTTGAATTGGCTCTATTGCTACTCTTGGAAGCTATGCAACCTACCCTGTTATAAATATAGCATGTGAGCCACAGCAATGGCTAGCCAGGCAAGGTATCCCCTACATTTACCTTGAGGGTCACCAACAGCTGTGTGACTGGCTCAAGATCCACTCAATAGGAGAAAATACTTGCAAATTCTTCTACACGGAATTCAAACTAGCTTCCTTGTTGACCTGCCCTATAGCCATCTAACTGCCAGATACATGCACCCCCCCATTAGCTGACCACAGGAGATGAATAAATCCATCTCAACATGACTGTATGTATAAGCCCCTCCAGCTGGACAATGGGGGCCTTGGGCTGTATAAGTTTGGGCATAGTTGCTTGCAAATTGGTTTTACATGAAGGATGCTTGTATTCATTACTTATTATTAAAAAATAAAATAAAATAAAATAAAATCCATGATAAACCATGTCATCTAAGCCCAGTTGAAATTATTATGGAAGCTTCCTCATAGGAAACTGTTCTTGTTTCCAGTTACTGATACTTGTAGTTGTTACATGGCCAAAGGAAATTGGTCAGCTTCAGATGTTATTTACTGGTTTCCTTTTATGATAGATGAAGATTTGGCTTTCTTAGATCTACCTAAAATATTTAAATAACTTATTTGAGCCCAAATCAGTGATTGTATTGCTAGGATGTATAAATATTATTTATAAGTAAATGATCAAGCAAAGAACATTTCCTTCTTTAAATTTAAAGTACATATTTTTGAGAATTTTTACTTACATATTGTTTTTACATAATTGGCACCCCCTCCTTTCACCCTTCACTTCTCTGCCTCTCCAAGTCCTTCTCGATCTCATGACCTCTTCTCCTTTAATTATTAATGTTACATAGATACATAATGTATATTTATATTTAATACCTACTGAGTCCATTTGTCTGTACACATCTTTAGGGTGAGTACTTGGGACTGGATAACCTATCTGAGATGCTTGTCCCTAGAGAAAAAAAAAAAAACTGATCTTCTTCACATTAGCCTTTGATTGTCTGCAGGTCTTCAACTACAGGGGCACTGTGAAAATTCTCCCATGCATTTCTTCATTCCAACTGGTTGTCATTATGGAGGTCTTACATAGGCAATCATTATTGGCTTTTCATGATTGTACTTTTTCTGTCCTGTCTGGAAGACACTGTCTTGAGCAGCATGTACCCCAGTCCCTCTGTCTCTTACAATCTTTCTACCTCCTCTTCTGTTATATTCCCTGACCTTAGGTGTGGGGGTTGCATTTTAGATGTGTCATTTGGGGCTAGCTACCCCACAGTCACTTATTCACCACAGTTTGACCACATGTAAAACTCTGTAACAGTCTCTGTCTCCTGCTGTTGGTGCCAAAAGAAAAAGAAAAACAAAACAACCCCAAATACCCACTTCCTTAATGAATGTTGAGAGATAAGCCTATCTATGAGTAAAAGGATAAGTTTTTAGAACACAGCGATTATATTACGTTAGGTAAATGGTAGTCATAGGTTCTCCTTTTCTACATGGGTATTTGGTTAGGTTTCCAGTACCAGGCAAGAATTTTCTCCTATTGTGTGGCCCTTAAGTCCAATTAGACAGCTGTTGGTTACCCTCAGATAAAGTAGGGAATATCTTGTCAGGCTACTCATGGGTGTGGTTCATATGCTTTATAACAGAGTAGGAAAATTTATTCATTTTCTCCCTTGGTATCTTGAATAGCACCATCTGAAACTATGAGACCTGGTCCTCAAGGAAAAGGCTTCTGGGTCAGTGCCAGCTCTGTTCCTCCAAGTCCTGTGTCTGAGGTGTGTGGTGTCATTAGCAATAGGATCTTACCTACAAGTTTGGGAGGCTGCCCACTGCAATAACAATATAGTCCAAGGAAATCTCTCGGACTGCCCTGACCAATAACTCAAAAGAGAGTTTCTATACCTATAAGCAGGGTTTTCATTTGTCTATAGCTCTTGGGGGGAATCATTATTGCCCCATGTGGCATAACTTTTAAAGTGTGTGTGTGTGTGTGTGTGTGTGTGTGTGTGTGTGTGTACTGTTAACAAGAGAAGGGGAACAGAGGCTAATACAGGAGGACATAAATAACACTTCCATCTGAATTTTTTATTATTTTTAGTTTATGTGTATGAGTGCTTTGCCTGCATCTATGTAAGTGCACCACATGTGTGCAATACTCACAGAAGCCAGAAGAGGGAGTTGCTAGTGGGTATGTAGAACCTAGGTCCTCTGCAAGAACAGCCAAGAGTTCTTTTAACTGCTGAACCATTTCTCCAGACCCTCCATTTGAGTTTTAGCTGGGAATAATTACTGCCATTCTTTTAAAAATTTTTACTTAAATTTCTGTCTTTTCTTTTTATTCAGAATTCTTTAATTTCTTTATGATTGCATGTATATTTGTGTGTGTATATGTACACACATGCACATACCACTGTATGAATGTAGAGTTTCGAGGACAACTTCTTAGGAGTCAGTTCTCTTATTTTCACCCTGAGTTCCAAGAATTAAACTCAAATTGTCAGGCTTGTTTGGCAATTGCTTGTTACCTGCTGAGCCAACTCATTAGCCCAAGTACTGACTAATATTCATTTATTAATGATCAGACAAGTGATACTAAAAGATTTTAGCAATCAATGCAGGCCAGTACTGGCATAAAAACAGATAGCTAGCTCCAGGCCAGCTGGGACTAAAGGGAGACCCTCCTCTCAAAAGTACCCCCTCCAAAAGAAAAAAAAAAAAAACAACAGATTTTTATAGTGGACAGAATAAATGGTCTAGAGATAAATCAATATGATTTCTGTCAATTGATCTTTGACAACAACCACACACCTTCTAGTTGGATTCAAAGCCCACACCACAGGCTATAACATATTCCTAGCACTGTTCTTGGCCTGTGGCTAGATAGGCTGTAGACATTAGTGGGGATCTTAGCACTGTTATTCCACAACACTGACACATTATTAAACAGACTCCTAATGACTTATGCTTATATCCATGGTGATAAGAATGAAAAATCTGGCCAGGCATGGTGGCGCACACCTTTAATCCCAGTACTTGGGCAGGAATATCTCTGTGAGTTCAAGGCCAGCCTGGTCTACATAGAGAGCTAAAGGGAGACCCTGTCTCAAAAAAAAAAAAAAAAAGAATAAGAAATGTGTTTTCACACTTGATCCTCAGTTGGTGGTGCTGTTCATGGAGGTTTACAGGTATGACCTTGCTGGAGGAGGCATGTCACTGGCAAAATTTGAGAGTTTGAGTTCATAGTCTTATCCCACTTTGAATCTCTCTCTCTCTCTCTCTCTCTCTCTCTCTCTCTCTCTCTCTCTCTCTTCTTCCTGGAAGACGTGAGTTCTCAGCTTTGTGCTCTGGCTGCCTGTTTCCATGCTTTCTTCACCATTATGGGGACTCTTCCTCTGGGACTGTAAGTTATCATAAAGTCTTTATATCAAATATGAATCACTTTGCATCATAGTGTTTTCAACCACAGCAACAGGAAAATAACTAATCCACTGCAGATCAGTGCATCTCTCTACCCTCATCAGAAAAGCTTCCTTTTACAGTAGATGGTGAATAACATAGAGACCCACAACTGGTGACTGTGCAGAAACTAAGAACTTTGGAGTGCTCAGCCCTAAATGGACATCTCTATCACACTCCTCCCCTCAAAGCTCACAGATCATGGTAGAAAAGGGAGCAGAAAGACTGAATAATCCATAAGTGATGCTGACTAAAACCAAATCAAGTTTCCAGACACAACAGTACAGTTGCACATTAGCTTACAGGGTTGCGATAGCATATATAAGACAAAATTTCAACAAGGAATGGGGAGGTGGCAGGAAGTCATGCCCGTAACTGCGGAGCTATTACTGGTAATTGAAAGCTGCTTGGAGACTTTTCTTTAAAGGTGTGACCCTTCTGGAAGGTCCTTGGAGAATATTCATACACAAGAATATTTGAGAAACAGAAACTATAGATCTACCACATATTTGTCATCCACTAATCTGTTGAGGGGTATTTGGATTGGTTCCAGCTCTTGGCTATTGTGAAGAGAACTGCAATAAACATGGATGTGCATGTATCTTTGTAGTAGGATGAGTCTTTTGGGTATATTCCCAGGAGTGGTATGACTGGGTCAGGTGGTAGGCTCATTTTGAGTTTTTTAAGTGTTCTCCACACTGTTTTCTGTAATGGTTATACAAGTTTACATTCCCACCAGCAGTGGATGAGTGTTCCCCTTTTCCTGCAACCTCTCCAGCATTTGGTGTCTTTTGATTTCTTGATCTCAGTCAGTGGTATCAGAGTGAGATGATATCTGAGAGTAGTTTTAATTTGCATTTCCTTAATTATTAATAATGTTGACCACTTTTTAAGATATTTCTCAGCCATCTTTAAATCCTTGCTGATGAAGTATCTGTTCAGCTCTTTACTCCATGTTTTGAGTAGGTCATTTGTTTTCTTGTTTGTTTTTGGAGTAATTTATATATTCTTGATATTAATGCTCTGTTAGATGTATCAATAGTGAAGAAATTTCCTCCCACTCTGTCGGTTTTCTCTTCACTTCCTTATTGTTTCTTTTGCTGTACAGAAGTTTTGAGTTTGATGAAGTCCCATTTGTTGACTGTTGACCTTATTTCCTGTGCAGCTGCTATCTGATTTAGAAAGTTTTTTCTTATGCCTATGTCTTGTAGGTTGTTCCCAACTTTTTTTTTTTTTTATCACCTTCGGGGTTTCAGGTTTCCCATTGAGATCTTTGATCCACTTGGAGTTGATTTTTGTACAGGGTGAGTGGTAGGGGTTTAATTTTGTTCTTCTACAAATGGTGATCTAGTTTTGACAGCACCATTTGCTGAAGATGCTATCCTTCTTCCATTGAGGGTTTTTTTTTTTTTTTTGCCCCTTTGTCAAATATGAGGTGGCTGAAATAATTGGATCTTCAATTTTGTTCCACTTGTCAACGGGTCTGTTTTTGTGCCAGTACCAGGCTGTCTTTATGAGTATGGCCCTGTAATATAGCTTGAAGTTTGGTAGAGCAATCTCCCCTGTATTGCATTTTTCATTCAGGGTTGCTTTAGCTATTGGGGGTCTTTTGTTTTCCCATATGAATTTAACAATGTTTTTTTTTTTTACAATCTGTGAAGAAGCTCATGGGGATTTTGGTTCAGATGACATTGAATCTGTATATTAACCTGAGTAAAATGAACATTTTACTATATTAATTTTCCCAATTGATGAGCATGGGAGGTCTTTCTGTCTTTTGATGTCATTTTCAATCTCCTTCTGGACTTGATGGACTTTAAAAAAAAGGAGGCAATGAAGTTGGGGTAGGTCCATGGATTTAGGAGAGGACTTTAAATATATTCAAAATAAATTGGATGAAATTCTCAAAGATTTTACAAAATATTACTTCAAAAATAGAACACATAATAAGGGAAATGGTAGTTTTGAACTTATGGCTGAGAAATCTAGGTATTTTCCTGCCTAAGAATAAAATGGTCTCACACTATAAAAAAAAGTAAACAAAAAGTGATTAAAGGCTTGAACATAATGCCTGAAATTGATCTACTGAAATAACCATGTAGGTGAAATCCTTGCTTATTGACATTGATCTAGGTGATATTAGTGCCAATTGCATAGCAACAAGAGAAGCACACTGGACAACTGAGGTTGCCTTAATGAAAGGCTTTCTTCTAAGGGTAGACCAGAGGAAATGACCAACAGAAGAAAGAAAATATATAGAAGGATAACAATCATAATCCATACAGCCAATGAGGATTACATCCCAAGTATAGGAGAAATTTAAACAACTCAGTAACAAAAAATTAATTAAAAATGGGCAAAATATTTTAACACGCATTTATTTTTTCAAAGAAAGGGATTGGCCAAAGACTATGTGAAAAAAATGCTCAAAGTCAGTAATAATCAGAGAAATGCAAATCAAAGCCACAACGAGATAGTATTAGAACAACTAGCATTGAGACAGACAGAAGGGTAATTATTGATGATGTAGAGAACAGGAAATTTCTTTATACTTTTAAAAGAAAGATAAGTTTGTACAGGTGTTATGGAAGAAGGGTTCAGAGATTTACCAAAAAGGTTAAAAAGAGAACTGTCATATTACCTGAAAAATTGTACTCTAGAAAAAATTAAATCAACATATGAAGGACTGTACCTCCAAAAAACTTTGTTTTCAAAGTTATTCAAAAAACAGCAAGATATGGATCTAGTCAAGGTTTCCATCAACAGAAATGTGGATAAATTAAACATGGTATATACATGAATACTATTTAGCCAGAACAAACAAAAAATCCTATCATTTGTCACAATATAGATGAATTCAAAGAAAGTGAAATAAACAGAATTCAGGGAAACGAATATTGCATGATACTGCTTATATGTGGAATATTAAAAATTTAAACTTGGAGAAACTGAAAAGTTGAAGGTGCGAGGCAGGATGAGAAATTAGTCAAAGGGAATATGTTTCATGGGTCAGTTCTGAGTATCTGCTAGCAGCATGAAGACTTTGATTAATAATATGTATTTTTCTTGAAATTTGGCAAGAGGGATCTTAGCTGTTCTTTCATAAAAAATTGCTAAGCCTTTGAGGTGATAAATATGCTAATTAATTTGTTGTAATTGTAAGGTTGTAGCCCACCTGAGTAAGGGGTTTCAGGAAGCCAACTGAAGCAGAAGTCCTGAGAAAAAATTTACCCTGGACTGTGCTCCTGAGATCCCAGGAGCACAATATCCTGCAATCATACCTCACCAGAGACCAGAACCAGTCCTCAGTTTCTCTTGAGTTGCTCCTACTGATGCCAGCCACAGACCCACCTAAGCCCATTTCCTTATCTCCTTGTCCCAATGTCCTTGTAAACTCACTTTCTTGTGTGCATGGGTATAAAACTGCCATTTGGGGGACACTCTAATGCTAATCATCCTAATCCTGACACAGACAGGCCAGTAGCCGTGCCTAAAATAAACCCGACCTCCTTTTCACTGGAGTCCTAATATTTTTTCCTCTCTGTGCAGAGTTTTCCCTCAAAATGAACCTAACAGTAATAACTACACAATATATACATATCTGTGAGCTCAAGGCCAGTCTTGTCTACATAGTGAGTGTCAGGCTAACCCAGGCTACATAGTGATACCCTGCCTCCAAAAATAAATAAAATAAAATAAAATTGTTTATAAATGTATGAGAGTCCTTTGACTTTTCAAGGATAACCCAGTAAAAGGTGAAAAATGATGGTTAGGAACCAGATAACTTACTGTTTTGTTCTGTCTTGTTTTGTTGTGTTTTTGTTTGTTTTAGACTTCTTTCTGCCATTCTCTGACTTTTCATCTAGCCCAGTTGCTGTCTCAAGTTCCCCCTAGTGCTTTCTGGATACTCTTGTGCTTGTCTCCCATATGTTAGCCAGCTATCTGTTACTGGAACTAATACTTGATGTCATCTTTATAAAGATAAAAGGCTTATTTTGGGGTCTCAGTTCATGGTTTAGTGGCCCCGTGGATTTGGATCTGGTGGCAGGAAGCAGGCATTTAGAGCAAAAACAGAAAAAGTAAAACAGCAGGATGCCTTCCATGCCTTTAAGAACACACGCCCAAGGAGCAGAGGATCTCAATGGGACCTGCCTCAAGGTTAAATCACTGCCCAGTGACTAAGCTTGAAACCCTGGCCTCTGGGGACAGACCCTGTTCAAACCATAGCACCTTTCTGTTTTCTGGTTTCTGTACCAGCTAAAGAGAGCAATGTTTGGCCTGCTTTGTACCATAAATTTTCTTTCAAAAGACAATAACATAATGTATGCACTCACACACTGTGACTTTAAGTTCACTTAAAAGTATCATGTGGCTGGGGCTACAGGGAGACCCTGTCTCAAAAAGAAAAAAAAAAGAAAATGAAAAAAAATATGTGAGAGAATTAGAACCCTGGACTGGGAAAGAGAAATTGTTACACTGAATGCAAATGTAGTTGTATATCTGTAATCCCTTTGAAATCAGGCTTCTGGCTCTGTGATGCCATGGAGTGCTAGAAGACTTTCAAATGAAAGATTTCATCTCAATTTTGTATCTTTCACTAGCCATTTGATGTGCCTTTCAATGAATTATCTGGTTTCTTTGGGCTTAGATTTGTTCATTTGAAAATGGGGTAATGAAGGTAGAAAGTTTATATTTCCTCCAGTTTTAAATCCCCCCGTCCTCTTCTCCTTTCCTTTCTTTTCTTTTGGAACTAATAGGATCCAGCCCAGAGCCTTAAACACCCTAGTCAAGAACAGTACACTGAGAGACATAAGAGCCATTCCACTGTTAAAACTCTGTGGTTCTAAAGATACAACCAAAAAGGAAAACTATAGACCCATCTCCCTAATGAACACAGATGCCAAAATTCTAAACAGGATACTGGCAAATCACATACAGACCCACATCAAGAAAATCATCCACCATGACCAAGTTGGATTCATACCAGAGATGCAGGGGTGGTTCAACATATGAAAATCAATAAATATCATCAAACATATAAAAGGACGGAAGGACAAAAACCACACCATCATCTCAATTGACATGGAGAAAGCCTTTGACAAAATCCAGCATCCTTTCATGTTTAAAGTCCTGGAGGGAATTGGTCTGGAGGGATCATTCCTCAATGTAATCAAAGCCATATACAGGAAACCCACAGCCAGTATCATCCTAAATGGGGAAATGACAGAAGCATTCCCCTTAAAGTTAGGAACTCAGCAAGGCTGCCCCCTGTCACCACTCCTTTTCAATATAGTGCTGGAAACCCTTGCTAGGGCAATAAGGCAAGAAAAGGAAATTAAAGGAGTTCTAATTGGAAAAGAGGAAGTCAAGCTATCCCTTTTTGCTGATGATATGATTGTCTACCTAAGGGATGCTAAGAACTCCACCAGAAAACTCCTAGAAACGATTAAGAGCTTTGGTAAAGTGGCAGGATACAAAATAAATCTAGAAAAATCAGTAGCCTTTCTTTACACCAACAACAAGCAACTGAAGAAGGAATACAAGGAGACCTTCCCACTCACAATAGCCTCAAAAACAATAAAATACCTAGGAACAAACCTAACCAAAGACACCAAGGATCTCTACAACAAAAATTTTAAACCCCTGAAAAAGGAAATTGAGGAAGACATCAGAAGATGGACAAACCTCCCATGCTCATGGATTGGGAAAATAAATATAGTAAAAATGTCCATCCTACCCAAACTAGTGTACAGATTTAATGC
>VZQC01014352.1:4943679-4992920 GCA_009823505.1 Rhizomys pruinosus | reverse complement strand
GATTGGGGTTAATGGTGAAACTACAACAATATAGACTGGACACTCATTTGATCAACTTGATTGAACATACAAGCCCCCCCTGCTGGATGGTGGGACCCATGGGCTGTGTGGGTTTGGGCACAACTGCTTGCAAATTGGTTTTACATGAAGGATGTTTGTACTCATAAATTATCACTTATTGCTAAAAAATGAAAAAAAACTAAGATAAAGATGCAGGACAGTTATGGCAGAATGCATGATCTGGGATGGGGTGGGGTGGGGTGGGGGGAAGGGAAGGGGAAATATGCCTGAACTGAATTGGAAAATGATGTATGAAATACATAAAGCATCAATAAAAAAAAAAAAGAAAAAAAAATTAAAAGAAAACAAAACAAAACAAACAAACAAAAAAAAACCCAACTCCGTGGTTCTGCTTTGTAAGGAAGTGTTTGTGTTTTGGGCTAGATATGTTATACAGATCTTTGCAGTCGTCAAGAGCTGGTTAAATGAATCTGAGTCAACGAAGTCAAGTAATAGTAATGGAAGTCTCAGATTTCATCTTCCCGAGCCCTGCTAGTACTGCCCTCCCAAACACTACAGTGGACTGACCCTGTTAGTCACTGACTACACTTATGTCCAGACACCAGGGCTGCAGATAGCAAGCTGTCTCATGCACTGTGATTTGGGGCCACCTGCAGTATGTCTGCCTACTCCTGTCTGCTGCACTCACTGGCTCAGAGATTAACTTTCTGAAAATGAAAAGGACAGAGGGAAGATGAGCTGCTTATCAAATATGCACATTTCAGATGGAACTTCACACTCCATAGAAAGATGTTAGATTGCTGTTAGCTCTCTGGAGCGCTCCTGACAATGTGTTATCAGGCCATGTTTGCATGACAGAGGCAGCCCAAGCAGGAAACATTAAGTCATATGACTTCTAAGACAGAATCAATCAAGTGAGCAGCACAGCTCCTGAAAACTAATTTCACCTTCATAAGGTCTGGTTATCTGTGCAGCTGACACGAAGTTTGTCAGCCCCATTTCAGTCTGACCAGGTTCAGCGCTGCATCAAGAATTTTAATGAACTGACACTGTAATGTGTATGAAAGATGACACTGAGATGAATTCATAAAAAGCCAAGTCTCCATGAAATATGAACAATTACTTGCAGGCTCCTTCGCCAACTTAGCTCATTTGAAATGTCCACTGCAAAGGTCTTTGTCTTCCCTGATTCATTTGCAAGTTTGCACACAGATTTTCATCATATTTAACAACTTTAAAAAACAAAGAAGCTGCTCACAATCAAACAGCTCAATGAGCCCCTAGTTTGATGGGGGCAGACCCAAGACCAGTCAGAGCTTAAATCTTCATTTTTCTATAGACACCCTGATTCCACATGTAAAGTGGAAAGGACTCAGAAGCAATGGGTGTGTGATGACTGGTCCCTGGCACTCAGTGTGGTTCTAAGAAAGCCTTGTTTTCCATATGATGATGCTATCCTCTCTATGGTAGTAAGTTTATGAATTTTCATCTTCAATGGAGCGTAATTATGGTTTGCCTTCTTTGAAAGCCCTTCCCCACCTCCTTGCCTTTCTCTTTTGTGGCCTTAGAGATCCAATACAGGGCTCTGCTTGCCAAACAAGCATCAGAGCACTTGGGATTCAATGTCAGCTCTTAATTCTTCTAGACATGTAGTTCAGGCTGGCCTTCAATTCCGTGGAGCTCAGACTCACCTCAAATTCATGATCCTCCTGTCTCTGTGCCAGGAGTGCTGATACTGGAAGGGTGCAGTTCTACAGCTCAATTGGAAAAATTTGTAAAATGTGTCAGTAGTAGAGAAGTGATGAAATCATATAGAGCCTTTTCAAGATCTTGACTGCATTTGGCATCCCAATCCATTCTTCAGATCCTGTACCTGTTTTCTGAGTCCTACTCACATTGTGGATGTACATTTTCTGTTCTGATCCAGGATCTAGATGGCCTAGGGTAATGTATATGCCACTGACTACAATTGCTACATTTCTCTCTGAGTTTCTAGATGGGCTTTGTTGTTGTTGTTTGATATTTTGGGCTATTTATTATTCATTTTTCCTTTGGTGTCTTTGAGACAGGGTCCTATTCTTTACCCCAGGCTGACCTAGAACTCACTATGTAGCCTAGAGGGGCCTTGAACTTGTGGCAATCCTCCTATCTCAGCCTTTTGCATTTCACATGGATATGTAGTTGGTTTTCTGTGCTGGTTGATGTTTAATTCTAAGGATAGGTATAAACTAAAAACTTTATTGGAGCCTAATTAATATAAAATTATAATTACACATGCTATTAGGTATGTATGTGGTGTATTTATATGTTCCTCCTTTAATTACTTTCTACCTTATTTATTTTAGGGAGAGATTATTTACTTCAATTTATTCACTTTTACATGTATTTTGATCATATTTACCCCTAAGGAAACCAGTCTTGTCCCTCCTCACTCCAATGGACCCCTGCTTTCCTACCCACCCTCATGTCTTTTCTTCTCCTTTCTTTCTTTGTCTTGTCTTTGTTTCCCTGTTCCTTTTTCTTTTTACTTTCTGATGATTCCCAGAAGTTAAGTATATGAGCATGGGTGAGGTGTTATTACAAGAGTATAGGTACCTTACTAGTGATCACACTACTGGAGAAAATGTTTCTCTCTTTCCAAGAAAACATTAACTATGCTTATATCCTCTGAGAGGAATGGGACCTCATGATCCCCTCTTCTCTTTGTGACAGGATGTTAGCAGGCCCAGTCTTGTACGAAACTTATGCTAAGAATCAGAGTTGCTGAGAGATCACGTGTATAAGACATGTTGTCCCCAGAACTAAGTGAATTACTACACTCCTCCCCTTCTCCAACACACCTGCTTTCTTCTCCCTCTACCACAATGTTCTAAGGGTCTAGGCTTCCATGTTTGTATGTTACTGCATTAGGACATATCCATCTGTTGTTTAATTAACATGATACCACATGTGGTATTCAAACTATATTCTTCTAGTTGAAGTATTTCCATGCTCAAATGGAATTTGGAAGTGTTAGAGTTGAGGTTCATAGTTCAGAAAATATTTCCTCAGTTCAGGAGCTAAGGGTGCCTTGTTCAAATTATTCATAAGAGTGGAATCTTAACTGTGAGAATATCATAGCTGCTGAATATTGTCATTATGCAAATGTTGTACTAGCCAATTAACAGAAGTAGCCTCTCTGAATCAAATAACTGTCGGAGGATAAATATCAAGGGTAATAGGGAGTACACAGGGGTCAAGACTGAGAGAGAGGTAGTACAAGTAAGTAAAGGGGTAAGTACAAAACTCATTTTGAAAAGAAAAAAATGCAATGGGCAACAAAGCTGAGAGGGAATAGTTGAGATACTGTTAGGTTCCTCAGATTTCAGAGATTTTTAAATCTATGGAAGGAAGATTATAATTAAGAAGTAAAAAGAGGAGATGATAAGGATGAGACAAAGATGAAGAAATACCAAATGAGATGGGAAATGTAAGAGACAGAGGTGAATGACAGAGAGAAGACTACCTTGCAGTAGAGTGTGACCATAGAGAGCAGGCCTCAAATCTAAGCAAGCAAGAGTGGAGACTGAATAATAGAGAATAATAAGTAAAAA
Source organism: Rhizomys pruinosus (assembly GCA_009823505.1). Classification (NCBI taxonomy): domain Eukaryota; kingdom Metazoa; phylum Chordata; class Mammalia; order Rodentia; family Spalacidae; genus Rhizomys; species Rhizomys pruinosus. The sequence goes on along the minus strand of VZQC01014352.1, from coordinate 4,989,306 downwards.
TACACTTATGCATTGTTGGCACAGATGTGCTGAGTTAAAAGGTAAAGTTCTCATATCTCTCTTGTTCTAACAGACTCTGTGGCTTGGGGAGGGGGGTGCAGGAGAATCACTGGGCAGCAGCCGTTGTGTTCTGTGAGGTTCTGGCATGTGGGGAGAGGTGGCCACAAGTCTTTTCTGGTAATTCCATTAGACGCTTGCATTCCACCTTGGGCTAGGCACTTCCTGTCCTGTAGGTCTGTGTATGTCTTGTTATTGTTGTTGACATAGGGTTTTGCTATGTGGCCCAGGCCATCCTTGACTAGTCAGTCTTCCAAGTTCTGATTATGGGAGTGCACCAACAGGCTCAGCCATATGTATTTTAAGTACATATTTTTGTTATGTTTTACCTATGTTTATATTTATTAAACTATTGTCATGGTCCAGACAATGACCATTTCACCACCCTCAAAATCTAGTTTGCCTGCCAGACTCTCCTTGCTACCCTGACATGTTCCATCTCCAAGCAGTTTTTCAGCTAATTTATTTCCCCCTGCTTTGTGTTTTCAAATAAACAGCTACATGGAATCCTGCAACATGTACACTTTTCATAGCTAGTTTCTATTTTAGTGCATTTATTCACTCAACATAGAACTCTGCTGCCTTTTATTTCTGGGCAATATTCCATTGTATGTATGTACCTGATTTATTTATCTAGTCACAACTAATAACATTTATTTGTTTTTACAAAGTCTCTGTAAATATTTATGTGTAAGTCTTTAGAGGGATATGGAATTAATTTATTTTGAGGAAATACCTATGAAGACATGGGTTATATTTTAAGGGGACGTTTAATTAAATAGCAAAGTTGTTTACAATACTTGGATAGTTAACCTTTTGAGATTTTAGGCATTAAAATAGCTATACAAATTTTGTTCATTGCTTGTTTTTCATACTCGATGGATAGTTAGATTCAAAGGTGACTGTTGTGGATCTGTGTTGCAAAAGCAACGGTCCTTCAAAAACCGAAATGTGAAGAGTTCTTTATAACTGCAAGATATGGAAGGATTTATTAACTAGTATATAATTTCTTCCAAGTATAAAATGAGATTGATATATTAGAATATATTAATACTAAGAAATTCTATTGAGATAAAATTCCATTAATCAAAACGAAGGACATTAAAGCTGAACAATGCAGTTAATTAAAAGGTATCATCGTGTGAGGCATATTTTGGAGGTTTGGAACTGTTCCGCGCATTGCTTGTGGAGGTATGCAGGAGTATGCAAGAGTCAAAATTCATCAAAATATACCCTCTAGCTAGATCTAGCTTTTGTGTATATTCTTCAATAAAATTGATTAAAGAGAAAAGTCAATAACAGCAGCAGTGAGGGGAGGCAGACAGTTTTCAATTGCTTTATTCAGAAGCTTTCCTCAGTGTTTATTCCTGAAGTCTCAATGGCCTGGGACACTGTCTAGCACATTTTTTCTTGAGGCTTCTTTGGTTTCATTTGTGCTGATCTATGATCCTTATCACATTTCTAATATGTTTTTCAAATGGCCACTAGCTTCCAAATATAAATGACTGTTTCCCATATGCTGGGAACTGGGTGCTGGTTGTGGAAGTATGCAGAAATCAGACTTTGCATCATGATCTTGTTCCCAGGCTCCTGCTTCTGATATGATTTGTAAGTTTTGCTAAGACTTTGTGAAGAGTTTATTCTTTGTTCATCTAAAATTTTAACTCTCACAGTTCTTTATACTCTGTCTCTCCAAAATATGGATTTGAACTCACTGAGGTAAACACATGGAAAACTCTACTTCTGAAGTCTTCTAGATTATAGCACTTTGGGTAATTTATATGCTAGCCTGTCTAGCTCTGCAACAGAGCTACCCTATCTATCTGTAAACAGAGATAGTAATAATGGCTTCCTCCATAGATATTTTTTTCAAAAAGGAAATAACACCAGGTGTGGTGGCGCATGCCTTTAATCCTAGCACTCGGGAGGCAGAGGCAGGCGGATCTTTGTGAGTTCAAGGCCAGCCTGGTCTACAGAGTGAATTCCAGGACAGCTGGAGCTACAGGGAGACCCTCTCTCAAAAAGACAAAAAAAAAAAAAAAAGGAAATAAAGTAATTCATGCAGAGTGTTTACCTTAGTGCCTTTATTGTAGACAGTGCTTGTAGAGAGGGCATTGGACCCCATGGAACTGGAGTTTCAGGTGTTTAACAGCCACTATGTGAGTTCTGGGAATGGTCCCTAGGTTTTTTGAAGTAAAAGCAAGTGCTCTTAGCTACTATGTCTCTCGCCTCTTTGTCATCTTTGTGTCTTATCTTTAAAAAAAAGAAGATTTTTAAAGATTTATTTACCTATGTATTATTCATTTGTGTGAATGCTGGTGTGTGCATGCAATGGTGGGCTTGTGTAGGCCCAGGGACAATTTTAGGGTATTGGTCCTTGCCGCCTAGCTGACGCAGGCCTCCATAGTTGTTCCAGCATGGTGGTCCATGAGCTTATGGGCTATTCTATCTCCCATTTTGTCATATGATCATAGATATGTGCCACTGCACCACACTACTTTTTAAAACATGGTCTCCAGGAGCGAATTCAGGTCATCAGGCTAGCATCTTTTCTGCAGAGCCATCTCCCTGGACCTTTCTGGGTTACCTTGCTTCATTTGCAAGTAACACTAGGACTGTATTTCTCCATTTTTAAGACACTTTAGGTAAAAGTCAACCCTATGAAGCACTTATTGTAGGTCTTGATGCTGCACATTTTGAGTAAATTTAGCTTAATCAGTTGAACTTGCATCATGCATATATAACAATGACATCCATGGCAAATGTCCATCTAGTGTTTTGTTTACTATCTTAATCACATTTAAAACTGTTTGAACAAAATAATTTCATTGTAAAGAATAACACAAAAATCAATTCTCAGATGCTCCAAGGAGAAAAACCAGCTTGCAAGTGCTCTGCAGTATGAGAAATGAAACAGCAAAGCAGGAAGAAATGTGAAAAGTGAAATACGTTTATTGGCTCTGGATAAGTAATAAGTATAAGCTGAACACTAATAATTATTACTTTAATTTATTTCACTTTTTTTGAGAGTAGGGTCTCATATTTTAGCCCAGGCTGCCCTCAAACTTATGACAATCTTCCTGCCTCCAAGTGCCAGAGTGACAGGTGTGAGGTAGTATGATCAGCTCAACCTTTTAAAATTAAAATGCTTTTAAGGATAAGATCTGTGGTAATTATTTTTCCTTCTTCAATCTTTGGGCAAATTCTGAGTTTCAAGATGTGGATTTTACTTGATTTGCCCACCGATGACACGGAAGCACCTGGAGCTAGACATGGCCAGTGAATGTTCATTGCCTGCATGGAAATGTGGGACAGAGTTGGCAGCTTCACTTTAGAGAGGAAATATACCTCTGGCTTCAGATCAGGATGTATTTATCCTATAAAGCAGACATAGAAAAACACAAATTGCTTCACAGTCACTGATAGATCTTTTTAAAAATGTCTCTGATGTGGACAACTGTGATATTCTAGAATTTGCTCATCTTAATAATGTAAGAATGCACTGTTCATATTAGCCATGAGTAATCAGAAAATGAAATCAAGACAGCAATTCTACTTACAATAACAATATAAGAATACAAGGCAGGGGCTGGAGAGATGGCCTAGCGGTTAAGAGCGCCGATCGCTCTTACAGAGGACCAGGGTTCGATCCCCAGCACCCACATGGCGGCAGAGAACCGTCTGAAACTCCAATTCCAGGAGAACTCCAGTTCCAGGGGAATCCGACCCCCTCTTCTGACCTCTGCGGCGTTGCACGACACAGGTGCACAAACCTGCATGCAGACAGTACATTCATACACATACAGAAATAAATAAAAAAATTTTTTAAAGAATACAAGGCAGAAATGAAATTAACAAAAGGGTGCAATATCTCTGGATTCCAATGAAAACTATGAAATATCAAAGAGAAAAAAAGAAGATATAATATATAGAAAAATATCACTTGTTTGTGGATGGAAAAACTAGTGCTGCTATACTCCAAATTATACTGCAGAGTTAACAAACCTTTGATTTTTCAGGTGTGACTTTTTCAAAAACCAAAAGTTTAATCCTGAAATTCACATAGAAATGCAAAGGACTCAGAATACCCAAAACAACTTGAAATATAATAAAGTCAGAGGACTCCCATTTCACTATTTCCAAACTTACTGCAAAGCTTGTGTAATCATGATAGCATGGGTCTGGCATAAGGATATACATATTCATCAACGGAACACAACTGAAAGTCAAAAACACGCTCAATTGGTTTTTGATGAAAGTGCCAAAAAATGCACTGGTGAAAGAACAGTCTTTTCACAAGTATGCAGGGATAAATGGGGATGAAGACTGAAACTGTACTTACCTTCATATCATTTTCAAAACCAAAATGGACCAGAAGAAATTAGGGAAATATAATTGTAAGACTATCAGAAGAAAATATAGATATATGTCATTTTGGTTTTGAATGAGGTATTGATTCTTAGATATGACATCTGAAATTCAAGCAACAGAAGAAACAGACAACTTGGATAGTATCTAAATGGAAAACAACAAAAAATATTTATTTATTTATCAAATTTATTTACCATTATTGTAGTGTATGAATGTACTGCCGCATGCGCATAAAGGCACCCATGCTGTGAAATGCCTGCGGAGGACAGAAGAGGGCATCAAATCCCCTGGGATTGGAGTTTCAGATGATCATTAGCTTCCATGTATGGGCTACAATTCAAACTCAGATCTTCTTAGAGAACAGCCAGTGCTCTTAACCACTGAGCCATCTTTCCAGCCCCCTCCAAGTGAAAACCTTTTATAGTTCACAAACCACCATCAGGTTGGAAAAATGGCTCAGTGAGTGAAGGTGCTTGCTACCAAGCTTGACTACCTGAATTCAGTCCCTGGAACCCCACAGTGGAAGGAAAGATCTGACTCCTGCAGGTGTTCCTCTGGCCTCCACACATGCTGTGGCACCTGTATTCCCATGCACATACACACAATGCACATACACAATAAATAAGTGCAATAGTGTTTTAAAGCCACAGTTATGAATATGAAAAGGAGTCAGGAATAATGGATCCTATCTGTCATTTTAACACTCAGGAGACTGAGGCAGAAAGATCACAGGTTTGAGGAGAGCGTGCCCTAAATAACAAGATTAAGAAAATATTAAGGGTGGAGGATGTCCCACATCCTTAGCTTAGAAGGCACAAGGCCCCTCTAGTCCACCAACCAATGAAGCCCCAGTTGTTTTGACTGTAAAATGAAATAGGTACAACTATTTATAAATATCAAATATTGAGCTCATACATAAAAATGAAAAGAAAAAACAAGACAACCATAGTGGGACATATACTGACCTCGCTCTCCACTATTCCTTCAGGCATGATCTGATGACAACTGATAGTACTATAACACTTGGGTAATGACTGCCTTTGAGATTCTCAACTTCTGTAACATGGCTTGCTAGTATGGTAATTTAATTGTACTTTTAAATAATTGTGTGCACATGGTCTCAACCTCACAAGATTGCTATGATGTTTCTATTCGCAATGCCACTCATTCATGGAAACATTTGCATTCTTCTTTGTGTTCACCGATCCCAGTTTTCTGTTTGGAATCAAGATACACATCCTTGCTACAATAGTAGCAGCACTTGATGAGCAGACTCTTGTCTCTTCAGTGATGTTCACAAATGTGGTGTGGACTGATACCAAGTTGGAGCTTTCTGTACCTCTTTTGTCTGTGACTTATACCAGCCCAGCGTTACAGTTTGTTCTTTAGTATAGTGGCTGCTTCAGTAAACCCAGATCTTCGTAATGGAACTCTTGAATTGCATATTCAGAAAAGTTATTTTCATGAGAAACTTTTCTTAACAGCACATGGAGAATCTTGGAGGAAATTTTGACTGCATTGTTTCCTTGTATAAACTCTTTAACACAAAATATATCTGGTTAATATTGAATCTAGTTATCTAAAGCATGGATAGGAAACTAGCATGGTATCAAGACCTAATACCATATCAAGGAACTGCCTGGGATGCAAAGCATGGAAGTGTTGAACAACAAGTGTTTCCTTCCAGGCATGTTACTTTTCTATTGCTATGTAAACAAGAATATGGATAAGAGGCTTTAAGGAACAGAATCTGTTATGTTACCTTTTTTTTTTTTTTCTAAATTTTTTTTTTCCAAGCCAAACTGTATCCAGCTTATTAAAGACACTTCTCATAAACAATCATGGTGTTTCAGGCAGGACATGGGCAGACAATCATGAACAGTATACAAGAACTTTCAAACTCCCTTTTTGTATGGACTGCCCAAATCAGAAAGCCACTGTAAAATCCAATGAACTCTTCTTTTTCTGATGCTCTGAATGGGGAGAGTTTAGAGTTGACATTTCACATTAAGGATGTTGTTTAACAACTTTTCACAAGCTGACCCTGACTTTCAGGAAATGAAATGAACAAGGCAGAATTATCAATCTGAAGATCCACAATCTTTTAGAAAAGGAACCACTGCTCTTCTGAGGAACCTTCCCAGTGATGTCACTGCAGTCCAGGTTATGTCACCTTTCTAGTAGATCAAGTGTTTGGTGTGGTGGGTTGGATTGTCTGCTCAGGATCTCACAAAGCTAAACTGAACATGTTGGCTGGGTCAGTGGTCTAGCTCTGGGCCTTGTATCACCTTCCACACTCATTGCATTTTCCCAGTAGCCAATGCTGCTGGGAAAATGCAATTCTTTGTCATTACAAGACTGTGGATACCTATTTTCCTTCCAGCCTGGACCAAGACCACCTCTGAGAATTTATACTTTTTATCATATAGCCCCCAGAGGCAATTCACAATATAGAAACAGGCCTTCCTTTGGGCCATGGAATTATTTACTAATGATTTTCACTCTGACCAACAGGAAGAAATTTCCATACTTTTTAAAAAAAATTTCATGATTAGGTCAGGGCTAAACAGAAAGTCAAGTTATATATCATAACTTAATATGGAATAAAATGTACATCACAGTCCTAAGGACTAGGCAAGGGCTCACACTGGGGGAGGAAATTCTTTTCTTTAAAAAAGTATTTTATTGGGCTGGAGAGATAGCCTAGCGGTTAAGAGCGCCGACCGCTCTTACAGAGGACGCCGGTTCGATCCCCAGCACCCACATGGCGGCTAAGAACCGTCTGAAACTCCAATTCCAGGAGAACCCCAGTTCCAGGGGAATCCGATACCCTCTTCTGACCTCCGCGGCGTTGCACAACACGGGTGCACAAACTTGCATGCAGACAGTACATTCAAACACATACAGAAATAAATAAAATTAATAAAAAAAAAAAAAAGTATTTTATTATTTTTATTTTGTGTGTATGAACATATTGCCTGCATGCATGTAAGTGCCCCTAGAAGTCAGAGGAGGGTGTTGGATAACTGTAACTGGAGTTACAGACAGTTGTTAACCACTATGTGGGTGATGGGAATCAAACCCCAGTCCTCTGCAAGAGCAGCTAGTGTTCTTAATGACTGAGCTATCAGGAGAGGGAACATTTGAGGTCTGTTTTAGACTTCTGTGTACTATAACAAAGCTGATGCTCTTGAAGAAATCAGATTCCTCCTAATCCTTGTTGACCATGGACTTGATGAGATATTCAGTTATATTTTTGTGTGATAAGAGCCCTGAAAGGCCGGAATTAGGAAAGGGTAGAAGACTGATCAAGTGGAGAGAAGAGAGATGCCCTCTTACCGCTTAAAGTTAGATTCAGGCTGGCTTGTGTCTGTCCTTAAGAAATCCTCACCTGACCAGGTATGCTTGCACTTGCCTTTGATCCCAGCATTTGGTACACAGAGGCAGGGTGATCTCTGTGAGACTGAGGCTAGGAGGATGGGCATAGAGACTGCCAGGCAAGCTTGCATTATCAGAAACACTGATGCAAACAAAATAGCCCAACAACAAGAACAAAAAAAAAAAAAAAGGAAAAGTGATCCATATCAGACCTTTCTGGGATAGAGATTACATGTACTTGGTTACCTTGTCTTAAAATTATGAAATGATATAATTTATTATGCTTAGATACCGCATGTAATATATTATATATACATTCTTATATATGTATTCATTTCTGACAGCCATTTAACCAGATCATTTTGGATTTGGGAACTTTATCATTGATGAAATTTGTATTTGCATTCTTGCAACTCCTGTACCACTAAGCAAAATACATAGCATGCATTTTGGCTTTTAAATAATCTTTAAACATTTCCACCAATAGGAAGATTGAAATCTGGATTTTATTCAGTCTGATTTTTCCAAAGTAATACATAGCTATAAATTATGGAATCTGCATGCAAATATTAATACTGTATAGATGGGAAGACAAATGGAAATTTCCCTCTAGGTATCTTGTTGACTGAACAGGCTGCTTATTGGAATGCAAATACTTCAGTGAATGCACATGATCCTTGGGACTCTTCTCTCAGGATCAGAATTTAAATTCAAAATATACATGGAAGAGGTTTCCTGATAGAAATAACAGAGAAGTAGGTTGAGTACTCTGTAGACAAATGGATCGGTTGAGAAATGGAGTCAGGTAGGGTTTTTTTCTCAAGAGAAATTTAAAACCATTTCTAGGAAAATAACAAATATGAAAATAAATTGTACTGATCTCTTCATTAATTTCTTAAATTTAGAGCCTGTTAAAACATGCCTTCTAAGAAAGCTTGGAATGACTGGTTCCACCCAATTAATTTTGAAATATTGGAAATCAATTAGTTACAGTAAACAGACCTGTTCTCATTATTTTAAGCAGCTAGCAATTAGCTTCATAGAGAGCTAAGTCACATGGCTTTGGCTACAGGACAAGCTGGCACTGACAGGCGGTGCTGTGCGCCCCTCTCCCTCTTCCTCAGTCCATATTTCTTTACACTACTAGAACCAAGTTCTAAGAATATACTCACAGTTTTATCAAGTGACCTGATTTTTTATAGTACAGTTTAAATGTTGACACGTTGGATTTTCTTCCTTCCAATATGCTCAAAGCAGAAATATTTTTGTGAGTATAGGGTGCTACCAGGACATTTTTATACCTGTTTTTAATTGAATTTTGTGTATTTCATACAGAACATCTTTTTTTCTCTCTTTCTTATATTTTATTTATTATTTTTTATTCATAAAGAACATCTTATTCATCTTTGTAACCCCATTGGCATGCCCCCCACACAGTCCCATTACTGGAATTCACATATTCTGTCATTTGTGATAAGATCCATCATGTCAGGTTAGTGTTCCCAGATGTCCCTCAGTACAAGTTCATCCACTAAGGTCTAGGCAGCCTACCTAGAGTCCCTCCCTTTAAGAATATCAGCTCTTCCTCACCCAGAAGTAAACAACTGCCAATAGTTCTTTGGCTAAGATTGGGTCCTGCTGCCCATTTCCCAGTTCTGTGCTGGGATTTTTAGTGCTTGAGTTTGCATAGGTCCTATGCAAATGCCATTGCTGTAGGTTCACATGAACAAGGTTCCCGGGAGTCTGTAGGACTCTATTTCCATATGGTCATAGAACTCCTCCCTAGCTCTTATAATCTTTCCACCCCTCCTTCTGCAATGGTCCCTGAGCCCTGGGTGGATGGAGCTTAATATAGGAGGCCTATCCAAGAGCCCACACTCTGCACACTCTTATTGCCATTTGTCTCCTTTTGTGTTCATAACCCTCTGTTGCATGAAGGAGCTTCATTGGTGAAAGATGCATTAGTGTTCTCTCTACCCCTTGTTCCACTATGTTCATGAATCTTAGGTGTAGAGGTTGCATTGTAGATATGTCACTTAGGCTTGGACAATTCACAGACAAATGTAATGTGTTCACAAAGGTTTTTTTTTTTTACTTTATTTTAATTTTACATGCATGAGTGTTTGCCTGCATGCATGTGAGACACTTGTTCTGTGCAGTGTCTGCAGAGGTCAGAAGATGTTGCATACCCTGGAACTGGAGTTACAGTTGTTAGCTGTCATGTGAGTGCTGGGCACTGGACCCAGGTTCTCTGCAAGAGCAACCAGTGCTCTTAACCACTGCCAGCTTTTGTTTACTGTTTTCAGCCTGCATGCAAGATAGAATAAAAGATGTTAATGCTTCCTTCATTCCTTATCTCCACCTTGACCCTTGCTTTGCCAAGGTGCTCGCAGTACCAGCCTAGGGGACTCATCTTCTCTCATTCATTAAACATAGTCCATTTGCTGGGTGGAATCTGCTTGCTCCAGCATCCTTGATGTGCTGTTTTGTATCTGTACTTTCCAAGGTATTAATTTGCTCACCAGAAGAAAAAAAAAAAAGGATACAAAATAAGCATAATCTGCATATTTTCTACATTAGTACATTGATTCATTATGCCATTTCTAAAAGAGGGACAATATTGTGACTCACAAACAAGGAGAGGAACATGGGACATTTTGCTTCTTTGTCAGTTGGATAAATACATTTGATGGTGTATTAGATTGTGTCAGTTGGACACAAACTAATTGCATAGTTACCATGAAATAACATGCTTTATTTTTCTGTAATAATGTAGTAACTGCATAGTAACTTCTTAGGAAACAATAGTAATTATGTGGTAATGTGATAATGGTACTGTGTTTTCCCAGAAACTATGTGATGATTGTGCAAAAACTACAAAATAATCATGTCAGGACTAGTACACATACATGTCTAAAGGGATTCTTCTTTGATTTTTCTGAGCTCTGCTTTTCTTCCAGTTTCAAGATCCTAACACTATGCAAGGTCTGAACCTGAGTCCTTTCCATATTCTGTCTTTATTCAGGAGTCTAAGAGGCTCTGCTGAACATATTTAATGTCCAATCATCAGGCTTAGAACTGAAGCAGACACTGAAATCCTGCGGGGTAAATAAGCCAGAAATGAAACCAAGAACAGCAAGAGTAAAGCCAGGGACAGATCAGCATCAACCTCCAGGCACCTAAGTGACAAGGACACAACGGCCTCCTGGAAGGAGTCAAAAGGAGCAGCGCCTCACTGAGGACTCTGAAGCAGAAACTCACTCAGTCCCCAGAGTTAAGTGGCACCTCAGGTACAGGTCGCACATCCTCCGCTGGGTGATTCATGAAATACTTACGTCATCTTGGAGAAAGGAGAGAAGGAAGCCATAGAAAGTGGTCTTCCCTGTCTTACCTGCTAGAGATGGCTGTGTGGCTCCTAAGACAACATTTTTTACCTAATAAGGAACATCGAAATAGCATCTATTTTCTGTTTCTGTCTATTTTTGTCTCTCTGTTTCTCTCTCCCACCTTCTCCCTCTCCTTCTCCTTCTCTCTCTCTTCCTCTCCTTCTCTCTCTCTCTCTCTCTCTCTCTCTGAATGAAGAGAGATTCACATAGCTGAAGAGGCATAGAGATAAGACTATGAAAACTACACAGGAAGAGAGACTGAGGCACAGAGGGGAAGTCTACAGAGCATGGGGCAGAAAAGAGTGAGAAAATGCAAAGCACGGTGAGGGAAAGAGAAGATTTCAAAGCAGCACAAAGGAACACAGTTACAGTCAAATATATATATATATATATTTGTGTGTGTGTGCATGAGCATATCATATATATGTGGTGTCTAAATATGTGTATGCATATGTACATCTGTGGAGCCAACCTCTGAAGCTTCTGCACAGGACCTTCCTGATTTGGGGTTGGCCTTGTTCTGCCTATTCTTGGTGTTGCAAGAGATGCAAGGCGATGCTCTGTTCATTATGAAACTACACTATATTTTCAGCTTCTCTCTTGGTACAGGAAATGAATCACACAGCCTCGGAGCAGCACTGTCATTTTTCTCTGAGGTCTAATTTAAACTCTCTATCAAATACCACCGCAGCAGTGACTTTTAACATTTCCATGATTTATGCTGTTAATGAGCAAAGAATCAGAGAAGGTTGAGGTGTTCACCGAAAATGGAATGGAGTGAAATGAAATCTTGCCACAAACCGTGCAGAAGTATTCTAATTTGGACGCACCATCCAAACTGATCACCTTAAGCTCTGCTTCTACTTAATGCAAATGAAATGGCCCTTTCCCAATGACTGGGGTAGCAGGAGAATCCGTGCCCACAGTAGAGAACTAATTGAATGGAGAAATGTCTCAAAGATATAAGACCCAAAATGCCATTTGATTGAACCCAAATGATCGGTATTTCCATTCAAAGAAGACAGCGAAGCCTTGGCAGCTTCGAACTTCAGGGCTCACTGAAGCCAAGGACACTGCTTGGAGGCTTAAATTTCAAGTTCTGATGTTTGTTATTGTTGTTTTGATTTCGCTCTCTTTTGTTTTTGTTTTGCGAGACATAGCCCAGGCTAGCTCCGAACTCACCATGTAGCTGAGCATGTCCTTGAACTCCTGCCTCCACCTCCTAAATGCTAAAATTACAGGTATGAATGACTAGCTAAATTCTGAATTTTCTAAATCTTGTTAGGTATTGTTTAACAATAACATTGCCTGTATTAAGAGATCATTTTTCAGGGGGCTGGAGAGATGGCCTAGTGGTTAAGAGTGCCGACTGCTCTTACAGAGGACCCGGGTTTGATCCCCAGCACCCACATGGCAGCTGAGAACCGACTTTAACCCCAGTTCCAGGGGGATCCTCCAGTTCCAGGGGAATCTGACACCCTCTTCTGACCTCCCAGGCATTGCATGACACAGGTGCACCAACCTATATGCAGACAGTACATTCATACACATAAAAAAATACATAAAAATTTAAAAGATCGTTCTTTAATAAAAGAAAAATGGTTTTCAGAACTCAAATTCCTTAAATTTACCAGTAGCTTATCATGTGAGCCCTGTGTAAAATTTTTGAGATAGTCCTATGCCAAGCAGATTCTAGACTTCACCACCCACACACTTTTCTCTTTGACATAATGATGCCTATTCTAAAATGATTTTCACCTTGAACTGATAAAAAAAAGAAACGAATTGACAATTGACTCAAGTAGAATTTTAAAAAGAATGAGGAACTAACAGGATTACCCAGGGATCTGGTCCTATGAAAGGAAACCCTGATAAGCTTTTACCTTTGTGTTCTGTGCTTCACTGTGATTGAGCAGTGTGCTCCTGGCTGTGGAATCCTCACTGTGAAGAGACAAGGCGCTCCTGGCTGCCCTGTCCTTCCTGTGAGGGAGCATGGTGCCCATGGCTGTTGAGTCCTCATTGTGATTATAAGAGAGTATGTTACTCATGTTTGCTGAGTCTTCATGGTGAGGGAGTACAGTGCTCACGGCTGGTGAGTCCTCATTGTGAGGAAGTGCTCCTGGCTGCTCTGCTGCACTGTGAAGTGTGAGAATAATGTTTCTGGGAATGCATTCTGTTAAAAATTGAGTCTTACCTAATCTCCTAATCAAAGTTAATCTTATGAGGTCATCTAACACTGTCTTATCTTTTACAATGTAAACAAGGTTCCCAGGCCTCTGGCTTCTTTTGTCAGCTAAACATAAACCCAAGGAGCTTCCTTCCTTGCTCCTGAAAGCAGCTGATATCATTGGAAACAAGGATTTATTCCCAGTTTGTGTTGTAAACTACAGGAGAGGTTAAACTGATAACATCTGCTTGTGGTCCTGCATCCCATTCTTGGTCAGTAAGGGTTAGAAATGTAAAGTTATCTGATAAGACAAGTTCATCCCTTCCATTCCCATGTCATGCTCGATGTACTGTTTCAATAAAAGATAGCAAGTCCTTTGTTCCAAGGGAAGAATTCTGAGCAAAATCAGAAGGAACAAGTTCTCAGAACAAATTGGGCTCCCTCTTGGGTCTAACAGATACTGAGGGGATCAGGCTGTCTTTGTTCAAGTGTTGGCCACATTCTGCTGCCCCATGGAGGAAAAGACTCTCTACCTGGAACACACAGATGTGCTCCTGGAAAAGCTGCAAGGAAAATAGAATTATAGGACATCTCTGGGTGTACACAAGCATAATTCATGTGACAATGGACACAAGGATTTCTTAATATTGTGCATTGGTGCCTTACCCTTACTCTTTTTTACTTACTTTCTGCTATCTGGGTAGTCTAATTCAATTCTACAGACTCAAATATTTCAATTTAATCAGCAGCATAATCAATCTCAAATTCATTCCCGAGATTCTGAATCAAGTGCCCCATGGTTGGATACAAAAGAAAGTATAACTGAATAATATTTCAAAGTTCATCAGTTTGTTTGGATGATGCTTTTGCTCCACAGGCAAGAGAAAGCAGAGAGCTAAAGAAAATTAAAAGGGCAGTTTAAGCTTATAAATGCAAATTAAGACTTAAGAAACTTCATTCTGTAGTTACTACTTCCTATCACAGTGTTTCTGATAGAAAAGGCTGGTATGTTGCTGACATAAAGCATGCCAAAATGTTAGCATAGGAAGAACATAAAGCTCAAAATCTGGCAGCAGACCCATGGCTTTCTACACATTCCAAGTCTGAAGAAGGCCATTTCCAAATCCAGTATAAATAAAAGGATGTTAATAAACTTCAGTCTAGTAGACTTCCCTCTAAATTATACCCCATATGTAAAATACTTTCACTGGGTCAAACCATGCCACGTAATTTGGATAAAGAAGAGAATCCAGTTTTGAGAAATGAGACGACTGCCAAAAGCAACTCATGACATAGTTCAACTCTCCTGCATTCACAGCTTGGAATCCCAATGCTCCTGCACTCTACCCTGCTCACCTCTCAAATTAGAAAGACAATAAAAGATTTGCTTATTTCTGATTTATCTAATAATTGAAGACACAAAAATTTATGTAATAGGAAAATAATAACAATTCTCACAGACTATTTGGGGACTCTTCACAACAAAATATTATGGATTATGTAGCCAAGTATGGTGGTGCATGCCTTTAATTCCAGCACTCAGGAGGCAGAGGCAGGTGGAGCTGTATGAAATTGAGGCCAACTTTGTCTTCATAGCAAGTTCCATGCCAGCTTGGTCTACAGGTGGTAGACTCAGTCTCAAAAAGAGCAAAATAAAATGTTATGGATTAATTTTAGGTAATTCAAATTGGACTATAAAAGGAGATTTTGTTCACACATATGTTACTGATTCAGATTATATTAGTCAAATTCATATTGTGGTTTATTTTCATCTACTCAAAGAAATTCTGACTTTTATTGTCACAATTGATTATTATTCCTTATGTAACCCTAGAAACTCTTAATGATGATTGCCAAAATCAGATATGTGATTCCATAGATGCACACTTGGCTAAGCTGATGTTTCTTGAGAAACTTTATATTATAGATTTAGTTAACCAGATCCCCATAAAAGGTATTATAGACACAGACAATGATGTTTCTATCATACCTGAACAATCTTAGCCTTCTCTCAGTCTCCACTTTTAGACATTCAAGGGTTGATAGCAAATATGATCTCCCTAAAGTACTAAAACTTACATACAATTCTCCCAAACTGAGTTGCCAGTTTTCAAGTTAATATTTTGATTAGTTACTTTTCTGTTGCTATGATAAAACCCTGCAGAATTTAGGGGCTGGGGACATGGTTCCACAGTAAAGAGTGTTGGCTCCTCTTGCAGAGAATACTTGTTTGGTTCCCTGCACCCACATTGTGGCTAAAAACTATCCATAACTCCAGTTCAAGGGGATCCAACACCCTTTTCTGACCTCTTCAGACAGTGTACAACACGGGTGCACCTGCCTACATGCAGGCAATACACGAATAGACATAAAAGTAAAAAAAATTAAAGGAAGAGCTTGTTTGTGCTTACAGTTCCAGTGATAAGGGTCCATAATGGTGGGCAAGACATGGCAGAAGGAGGTTTCCAGAGCAGAAATAAGTTAAAGGAAAAAAGAGAATGGATGGAAATCTGGCAAGGTTTAAGAACTGTCAAAGCCCACTCACACTAACATTCTTCCTTTAACATGGCCTCATCTCCTAAAGCCTTTCAAAATAGGGCCAACAACAGGGTCAAGACCTCCAAATACTTAGAACCTATGGGGACACTCTCATTCAAACCACCACAGTATTTTGTCCTAACATTTTTCCTGTTGGGTAGAGATTTCCTGTTTCAATGAGGCTTTGACATCTCTCTAATTGAATGCCTTTTCCTTAGAGGCTAATGATGACACCAAACTTTCCTGGGTAGACCAGTGGTAAATTAAGGGGGACACATTTAAATATTTATATTATCTGATTCAAGGACAACTTCAGGAAAACCATATAGAACTTCCTTTAGTGCCTTGAATATTCCTGTATTCTGTATTTTTTCTAGATCTGGTAAATTGAGACTTTACATACTTCATGCTGGTAATCCATATGTTCATTGAGACTTCTACATGACCTTCATGCCAGTAATTATTGTGTTCATTGAGGATCTACATGATCTCCTTGGTGGTAATTCTTGTATTCATTGAGACTCTGCATGTTTTTCATGATGGTAATTCATGTGTTCTTTAATGCTCTCTATATGATCTCCATGCTGGTAATTATTATATTCTTTGAGAATTCTACATGCTCTCCATGCTGGTAATTTATGTGTTCTTTGACACTCGACATGATCTCCATGCTTGTAACTCTTGTGTTCATTGAGACTCTACAAGTTCTCCTCGATGGTAATTCTTGTGTTCATTGAGACTCTCTACATGCTGTCCATGCTGGTAATTCATGTGTTCCTTGGCACTGGACATGATCTCCATGCTGGTAACTCTTGTGTTCATTGAGACTCTACAAGTTCTCCTTGATGGTAATTCTTGTGTTCATTGAGACTCTCCACATGCTGTCCATGCTGGTAATTCTTGTGTTCATTGAGACTCTACAAGTTCTCCTCGATGGTAATTCTTGTGTTCATTGAGATTCTCTACATGATCTCCATGCTGATAACTCTTGTGTTCATTGAGGCTCTACAAGTTCTCCTCGATGGTAATTCTTGTGTTCATTGAGACTCTCCATGCTCTCCTTGCTGGTAATTCATGTGTTCTTTGATACTTCTAAATGATCTCCATGCTGGTAATTCTTGTATTCTTTCTTTCTGAGTACCTCAAACTGCAGTTTCCTCTCTTGCCATTGTCCTTCAAAACTGCCATGTTACTCATTTAAAAGGTCACATTTTACCATCCTTTCCACCCCGATTATAAAGGCTAGTTTTTTTTTTTCCATGCCTACTCTCAATGATGATGTGCCCACGTGCCATTTTCAGTGGAAAGTTATCTCTCAGGGCATGACCAATAGTCCCATCTGTCAGTAGTAGGTAAAAACAAGGAAATACATCCTGTTAGAAAAAATTCCCCCCCAAAAAGAAAAAATTTCCCAATATATAAATATTTAATGATATGGATGTATTAGCCTCTTCTACTAGATATAATTGTAATTATGTTAAAGCTTTATGAGTTCATTACAAACTTTCATTTAGAGCTTGCCTTAAACAAAATTCAGGTGAATATTCCATACAACTATCTTGGATATATTGTGACTAATCTTTTCATTTATACCTCATAGATTACAGTTGTCTGTTTCAAAAAAGATAACATGAAATTCTTCAACAGCTTTTAGGCAGTATCTATTTGTTTTAAGCTTCTCTGGGAATTTCAAATGGGGTTTCTTTAATCTTTTTGCCTCTCTTAAAGGAGATACTGGTTTAAGTTAACCTCACACTCAAATTCTCTCGCTTTGTTGTAATTATAGGTAGTAGCTCAAGCTTTAGGACAAAGACTACTTTCTTATAGATGCTTAGATTTACTTTTCTATTTGTCTTTCATACTCCCCTTTCTCTTACAAGAGCCATTGGCTAATTAACCCCCTCTTTATCACTTTTTGAAAGGATATTTCTTCCCAATCATTTAAACAAATAATATTTATCACCAAATCAACAAAGACTTACTCATCAGGGTCAAACAGAGTCATCCAACTTACTGGACAAGATTCTACTATTTATCCTTCCATATCTCAAAATAATTTTATCTTTCTTTTACAGAACTTAGAAGAATGATAGATGCTTTTTGTTGATTTAGGGAGGTGTGGGTGTCACAACTTTCCATTTACATCCCTTCTATAAAGATTCCATGTGGAGTTCCATTTCTTCTTCTATGTGTCTTTTCTCAAATAATTACACATCCTATTCCTTAGTTACTAGCAGTATTTTTTTTTTATATGGGGTCAACAACTCAAAGAAGCCATTACCTTGTGTACTGATACTAGAGTGCTATGCACTCTCTTTAGTTCCCAGAGCAACCATTGGGCAGAACTTTTCACTTCTTTTTCTGGTTTTATATAATTCCCCAGTAAATCCTTCAATTTACTAGCCAATTCTCACTATATGGTACAAATCATCTCATTGGTGTTCCAGGGTGCCTTAGCTCATGCCTCAGACTCTTGGTTATCAGAATTTATCTCTATTCAAAGCCTTCCCATAGGCAAACTCATCCTTTTGATTTAACATACTCAATCCAATTCAGAAGAACTTAGCCCCTCTTAAAAGGAAATCAGCCTGCTAATTACCTAGTTATACCTTTTAATGATCCTAAACACTGGCTCAACAAATTATCTGATCCTGTCCTGGCTGACAATCTTCAGGCTGCACCACCTCAAGAAGAGTCAACTGAGATCTTCATCCTAATGAACTTTGTGTTTGTGTTGACACATTTTCAATCTTTATCTTTGCTATAATTATTAACTACTTTTTCTATAATGGAGTTCCTAAATCAAGTAAAAACAGACGATGGTACTGCATATGTATCTAAACCTTCTAACTCTCTTGCCAGCTTTGGGCCATTCATGTCTCTCTCCTGGCATTCTCTACATCTCAAGGATAAGCCCTAATTGAGCAAGCTCATTCATTACTTGAATGTCAATACTTAAACAAAAGAAGTAGAAATAAGGAAATGCCTAGAGCAACTTGCTAAAGAAACTTATGCTTTACATTTTTTTCAGATGTTCCTCTCAGTTTTCTCCCCTAATACCAATGGAAAATCATCATAAGAAACATGAAGTTGTACAGATACATAGGTCCACACAATGATTGGGTCTCAATCCTCTCATTATTGGACCTGGAGCTATGCATCTATGTTTTTTTTTTTTTTTGTCTGACAGGGCTTGTCTGAATTTCAGGGTGACTGGCAAAGTTGACTATGAGGAGGCACCAGAAAACAACAACCTTGCAAGAAAAGAGAGACTTCCGCCTGGATTTTGACCACATGAGTTGCCGTTTTGTTCATTTATTTTC
The DNA here is from genome assembly GCA_009823505.1 of Rhizomys pruinosus. Lineage (NCBI taxonomy): Eukaryota > Metazoa > Chordata > Mammalia > Rodentia > Spalacidae > Rhizomys > Rhizomys pruinosus. The sequence goes on along the minus strand of VZQC01014352.1, from coordinate 4,970,086 downwards.
ACTTCATAGCTCAGTCTTGCATCCTGTGCCGTCTTTTACAGAGAAATGATGCATGTCACTCATTCATCACTTTCTACCCTAACCAGCTCAAAACCAATGACCACTCTAATGGACATGCTTCTCCTTTAGTAAAACAAACACAGGGAACCTGAAACTGGGGATGACTTTGCAAGGAATGGCTACTGTTACAAATGGGAGTACTACCTATGCTTGTAAACCAAATTGATCTCATGTTTTGAAATCATTTAACACTACCTCAGCTTGTTTACAATGTAGGTAAACTTGTTGTCTTGGATTTCTTTTGTAAGCTTTTAATTCAGTTTTAATTCTTCATGATCGTTCTTTGTCCCTGACCCAGAATGTGTGTGTGTGTGTGTGTGTGTGTGTGTGTGTGTTGTAGAAATATCAAGGACTGAAAGAAATGAATAGCTTTGGAAACAATGACTTATCTCTGTTGCTGATGCAAACAATAGGTAGGTTTAGAGTGCTGACATCTGTTTGTTGTTGTGTGTGCTGTTCTGGATCAGTAGGCATCAGAAGGACAAAACACTCTGATAAGACAAGTTCCTTTTTTATGTCATGTTGGGTATACTGTTTCAATATAAGGCAGAGAAATTCTTTTGTTCAAGGGGAAGTGTTATGACAGAATGAAGAAGGAGCTCCTGGTTTTATCCAATACCAAAAGGTGAGGCTCTTTGTTAAAGCACCACTGTAATGTGGCATCTCTACCACAGTGACAGAACATGGTGCTCAGGCCTACTGTGCTTCACTGTGAGGGAATATGGATCTTACAGTTGTTGTTTATTCTCTCCATAGGCACTGTGGGCTGGAGCCTGTGTCCTGCCAAATTCATTTGTGGATATCCTTACATTGTCTACCTCAGAAAATAACCGAATTCATAGAACGTTTAAGAAGGCAATTTTATTTCTTTCCCAACTCATTGTTGCTGCAACAATAAGGAGCTGGGGAAGTCAAAGAGATAGAAATAATAGATGAAATCATTTCAGCAGCATTTGTGGATCCTTATCATTGTCAGAGAAAGAATTGAGAGGAAATTCAAAGTGAGGAGTTGGGAGAAAGCTTTGTAGCATCATGAAAGTACACATTCTGGGGGTAAGTGGAGATGCTTCTTATGGGCAAACTTTTTAAAAAGATTGTGAAAAGTGGAAGAATAGGCTAGGATTTTTAACACAGTAAGGGTTATTCATTTTTCTTTCTTTATGTTAGGTTGCTTAGATATGTTACAATGTCTGATGTAAGATGAGAAGAGGCAATTTTACCAGGCTAAAGTGTAGAGATGCCATAAAGGCTGATCAGTGGTTCTCTCAGTCAGCCATGTGGGTCCCAGCTGGGTTTGGGTGGCCCTGTGTATTCACTGTTGTAGCACTCGTGATGCCTTATTACAAGACACCTTAGCCAGTCTCCAGACACTTTTTAGTTTGCCACCTTCCTCAGTAAGTCTTCATAAGAAAAGAAAAGCAGGACAAAAACTTGGATAGAAACACTTATGTATACCCAGGAAGAAGACCACAACCTACACACAGAAGGAAGCAGTTTCAGAAGAAACCCACTCTACTGACACCTTGTTCAGGCTTTTGATATTTAGGATAGCTTCAAAGTGAATATCTGTTGTTTAAGTCACACCTTCCATGGTACTTGGTTAAGGTAACCCTAAAAAATGCATATTATCAGTTGCCATTGCTTATAAGAGTAGTAATCCTTTTCATTATATAAAGAAAGCTGTACTTCTATCAGTGATAAATGTCTGAGTATAATATCGGTGTGTAAACCATATTACCTAACCATCCTAAAAAAGTAAATAATGTTTTTTTTTTCCTAAAAATATATTTGGTGATTTTTCTCTTTAGTTCTCATCTTTACCTGTACCAGCTCATCTAGAATGTGAGCCCTTCTTTCTTGTAGGAATTATCTTCTTGGATAATATTCAAAAGCTCCTGTGTCTCAGCACAAATACTTCATCTCTCTGTTCCATGGACACATGAACTCTTCCCTGCTCCTCTATGCATCCTTTCGGATCATCTGTCTGTGGAATCTCTTTTTCTTTCTTACCTGCATACACTTTACTTGACACTTTGGTCAAAGCTTCAGAATTTTATCTCTTCTCTTTTGAAATCTGAACCAGTTCTAGTCAACTTATGTTTCCCAGAACATTTTGTTACTTGTTTATAAGGCAGGGGAAAATGTTAACAAGATCATAGATTAAGTTTATTATAAAACTCATTGTTTAGTTTTCTTAGTTTGAATACTCAGCTAAAATCATGATTTTTATCTTTGGCCAGCAGCTGAAACAGCAGTAAGACCTTCTCAGTGAAGAGTAAAGAAAAGAGGGTCAGCTGGGTGTGGTGGCACATGCTTTTAATCCCAGTACTCAGGAGGCAGATCTCTGTGAGACTGAGGCCATCCTGATCTACATACCATGTTCCAGGACAGCTGAGACTACAGGGAGACCTTGTCTAAAAAAAAAAAAAAAGCAACAACAACAACAACAACAACAACAACAACAAAGTATCTCCCCAAATAGCAATAACAGCAGCAAAAATAAAAACAAAGGAGTGTTGAATGTTGTTCACTGTCATTCTAACAGAAGCTGTAGATCTTGTCCTGGCACTTCCTGCAGAGTTGAAGTCTCCTTGCCTCCCTATTCTACACCTTAGACAATTTAATTTCTTCATTTAACTTTGCCCCATGAATCCTTTTCTAAGCTACACTTCTGTGGTTCTCTGTATCAATGAATACTCATGGAACATAGGTTAGGCTGTGTTTGTACCACGTACTGTCCAACGCGCGCTGTAGTCCGCGGCAAAAGAACTTTACGTGGACCACAGGATTCTTCTTGCTAGCAAACTTTATTGTGTACATCTCTCTTGTGAGAAGGACCCCAGCCAAAATGGGAAGGGGCAGACTGCTTATAATACGAGTCTAGAGGGTTTCGTGTATGTTATGATAGGGTCAGCTGTCCCATTCCTCATTTGCAGTGTTAAAAGGCGGAGCTTAGAGAGCGTAGGTCGGAAGTAGTGCATGCGCAGTTTTGTCCAAGTGCAAAGGCAACTGTGGGAAGTGGCTTGTAGTGACTCAGGAAGTTGGCGCCAATCTTTAAGGTGTGGTCGCCGAAGGACACAGCACACTCGTGCAGCCTACCAACAGTTCCCCCTTAATCAATTATATGGTGTGGAGAATGTCCTGTCTTAGGTTGCCACGTAGAGGTCCATTCCTTACCGTCATGGGGACAGCAAACAGTTTATTAATTGGTGATTTCTGCGGCATCCGCCACCAAGAGTTTCGTCCCACGAGCCCTGCTAGATACGGGTGCCGGTTTGCTCCCTGTCTTAGGTTGGTAATACTTGCAGTAGGCTTTACCCGTCATTGACTACTTCTCCAGCATGGAAAGCCATATGTTAGGGGATGAGCCTACCTCTAATGCTGCAAGAGCCTGTGCAATGACTACTTTATCCCGCTGATGTTGGGTGTGGAACCGGCACATAATCCAGAGCATAACTATAATCCCTCCACAAAGCAAAAGGCCAAACCCTGCTACCCCCGCCCATTTTTTAAAATGTGAGGCGGTGGCGGCGATCCAGGAAGACAGTCCTTCAGCAAGGGAGACATCCACTCTGGTCGAATTTGCGGTGACAATCGCCATGTGGAGTTGATTCATCTAGCTGTCAAATTCTCCAGTCCAATTACCTAAAAGATAGCTGGACAATTGTTTAGACAAATTTGCTGCCCTTGTGAATTTTTTATATTGGATGCTGGTTACACATAAGCCAGAATATTTCCACTCACAGCCAAGCTGGGCTAGCTGCCACAATACATCTATTTGTTCTTGGACTAGGTCTATCCTTTGGTTTACTACCATAAGTTCGCCCTTTAGCTGGGCATTAGCCTGGGTTTGTAAATCCAGGGCTTGTGCTACAGAGGAGGATAAATTGTTGAGTGATTGGGGTATGCAGACAACCAAAGCAAGAGAAAATTGGGAGGCATTCCAGCAAAAGGAGTAGAAACAATTATCAGGTCTGCATCTGAGTGTACTATCCAAGTAATTACTGCCATTATAGATTAGAAATAGGAAAGGTGGATGGAGGCAAACCGGAGTGGGTTCTAGGAATCGAACCTTTTACGTTTTGGCTGTTAGTCTTAGCCTTTAACGGCCTGTACTGGGAACCGAACCTTTTACATTTTGGTTGTTAGCCTTAGCCTTTAACGGCCATGTTATCTCTCAGGCCCCGCTTTCACGGTCTGTATTCGTACTGAAAATCAAGATCAACTGAGCTTTTGTCCTTTTGCTCCACGGGAGGTTTCTGTTCTCCCCAGTACTGGGATTAAAGGTGTGTGCTGCCACACCCGGTCCCAAGGATCAACAAAACTGCCCCACCCAAAACAAAAGCTAGATAATTTCAAAGCAAGCAAGTTACTCTTGTTGAAAGCAAACACAAACCAAAATGGGATCTTTAAACAGTCAGCTCTGAGGCTGATTTTAATAAACAACTATCACCTGTTGTGAGAAACTCAGAGACAATAAATTTAGATGTTGCATCTTTGTTTTAGACGTTGAAAGAGTGTAACCAGTGTAGATTTATTATTCCAAATTTTTGATAGATAATCCATAACTTTTGTTGAAATCGAATCATGTTTTGGCTGTTTAATATAAATTTGCATCTTAAGATGGAAGGGCCAGTTCCAACTTAGAGGCAATGTTCTTATATTATCATGTCTGTTAACATAATATACATAGAACATAAAAGTACAAAGAGTTAGCGGAGTCTGTCCGCGTCTTATGGGGTTAATGCCAATTTTACTGTATCACAAGTAGAACACCTGGCCAGTATTGCCATGAACACCAACAGACTGGCAGTATGTTGCAAAAGCTTGCCTCCTAATAATGGGGCAATATCTAGAATGGAAGGCGCTCTTGGCATGAGCCTGTCAGCGCAAGCCGCTCTAACGCTACAGCTCGGAGCGAGGCAGCCGATGGACATTTGACATGCTTACTGGTCAGGGAGAATAACATGCTGCTGATCAGACCGGCTTCCTGCTTGCGTCTATAGCCAAATATCAACTGCAGCTTTGCGAGCCTGGAAAACATTAACAAATAAGGGAGAAGTCTCGGGCAATTTAACAAAAATAATTCAAGGCCTGGAGTGAACCCTTTTCTGACTTCGTTGCTAGACTATTGGAACTGCAGGGAATTTTTGGGACCAGGAACAGGCAATTAGTAAATCAATCCAACTTTGGTGGACTTTGAGTACAAAAGTGTTTTTAATGGAGTTAACTAAAAATGTCATATGTCTATGCTAGCTGTCTGTGTGTTAACTGTTCTCTCATATGTCTGATTTTTGCTATGTGTGTTCCTTTGTGTTGGTTTCTGCTAAAAGTGGCCACTTCAAAATTCTTTCATTCTATATCGTGCACATAAATTAAACTTACTTTCGACATGCCTCTTAAACTTTTTCAAAGGCCTAATTTGAACCCGGGTTCCTAAGTTCCTACAAAAACTTTAAACTGGTTTCTAAAAGGTTTTATTTGTTATCTGTTAAGACTAAATGGAGCGGGCCGTGGTGGCACACGCCTTTAATCCAGCCCTTGGGAGGCAAAGGCAGGCTGATCTTTGAAAAAGCCAAAACTGTCTACAGAGCTAGCTCGTAGGACAGCCCGAGGCAATCGTTGTGTTTTAAAAGTCAGCTTTGATTCCAATCCTCTGGAGACAGACTGTGGACCTCCACCCTACCAAGCCGTATCAGTTAAGCAATTCAAATCCATCTCAGCATGTTAGTAACTTAAAGTAAAAAAAAAAAAAAAAAGAGATTGAGATCTCCTGAGCCCAGGCGGCAGGAAGAGGGGAAGACGGTAGGAACTGGGTGCCTTGGGAGCGTGATTGCTGATCGTTTGGTCCTGCGGTCTTTGGTTTGATTGGCCTTGTGGCTGTGAGTTGGAGTTATCCCCCCAGCAGGGATTAAAGGTGGGTCTTTGGCTTGATTAGATCTAATGGCTGTGGGGCGGAGTTATCCTCCCAGCCGGTATTAAAGCACGCTTGTGTGTGACTCTTGAGATTTGAGATCTCCTGAGCCCAGCGGCAGGAAGAGGGGAAGAACAGGTAGGAACTGGGTGCCTTGGCGAGCTATTGCTTGACCTTTGGTCCTGCTGTCTTGGTTTGATTTGGCCTTTGTGGCTGTGAGGTTGGATTACCCCCCAGCTGGAGTTAAAGGTGTGGTCTTTGGCTTGATTAGATCTAGTGGCTGTGGGGGCGGAGTTATCCTCCCAGCCGGTATTAAAGGCACGCTTGGTGTGACCTTGAGATTTTGAGATCTCCTGAGCCCAGCGGCAGGTGCCGGGGCGCGGCTGAAGAGGTCCCCCCCCAACTGAGATTTACGAACAAGCGGACTTGAAGGAGGCAAGCAGCAGCCTTCAACACATTGAAGAGGCATTCAAGGGATCGCATTGGAATACAGGCACGAGAAGCCCATTTAGCCAGGATCACGAAGAAGAGACTAACTACAGGAAAGGTGCAGATAATCCCACGCCAAGCGTTTACCAACCCTATGGATGACTCCTGCAGGGATCCCCCCGGGGATGCCCCAGGACACAGACATCAGAAACACAATTGGAACATACTTAAAGAACTACAAATCATAAAGAACAAATTAAAAGAACTAAGAAAAGAGAATGAGGGACCGAGAGAGAGAGAAGAATGACAAGCGTCTGGAAGGAAGTAGAAACACTAAAAGATCCATCTGAAAAAGAAAAAGAAACCAACCAGCAAACAAAAGAGCTACAAAAAGAGATCGAGAAGCTCCAAAAAGAATAGAAACCTAAAAAATCAGAAGAGAAGAAAAGGAAATCAACCTCATCCCTTCAAGAGGAAAGGATGAAAAAAGCCTCAGAAGCAGAATGAGGAAGCGAACAAAGAATATAGACCTGGAGACACACAGAACAACTAAAAACCTCAGGGAAAGATTATGAAAATTTAAAAATACACAAAATGGAACAACCAGGAGCTGTGGGACACATGAAAAGATCAAACCTCCGCATCATAGCAATAGAGGAAGGAGAAGAAGCCCAGAGAAGGAATTGATCAGATCTTCAACATAATATAGATGAAAACTTCCCTGAAACTAAAAAAGGACAAACCAATACAATACAAGAACACATAGAAACTCCAAACAGACAAGATCAGAAAGAAATTCTCTCACGCCCATCATAGTTAAAATGCCTGGACACCCAAAAAAAAGACAAAATGTCTTAAAGCGACAAGAGAAAAACAACAAGTGACCTATAAGGGTGAAAACTATCAGAATAACAACGGACTCTCAACATGCAAACGAGAAGGCAAGAAGAACCTGGGAGCAAAGCATTCCCAGTGTGANTGCATTATAAAATAATTACTATTTCTTCCAAAGTCCTTAGTAGCAAGACAAGATGGATCATGTCAAGACTATAAGCAACTTTGGCCTGTTTACTTTTGGTACTCCTCAATGTTTATATTTGTAAATAATACAGGGTCCGGTTTAGGCTTAGGACAGAGGGACAGCTTTAGGAGTAATTAACCAAAAGGACATGATAGGGAAAAATAGTAAACTTTAGGTTTAGTTCATTGAAGGCAAGTGGTTGCAAATTGGGCTAAGAGGTGGCATATTGGGATCTCAGCTGTTTTATTGAGTTACTAGAACATTCATTCTAATTATGTAAAAATAACCCTATAACAAATTATAAAAATTCAGGTTTCTCATTTGGAACTTAACGATATGTCTTTTTCTTATCTTACAGGTTTAACGCTAACAAATGTTATCTTATTATGTTTATGTGTGTATTGTATGCATGTGTGCGCACATTGTGTGTTATGATGAATGTTATAACTTGTTTGTGCTCTACGGCACGGTGGCCCCGACCACCATCTTCATTTTCAATGACCGGGAACATTTGCCTCATGGCGTGGCGTACCTCTGGGGAACAAAAGGAGGTGGAGCATTTCCCAGTTGCATAAGGCGGAGGAGCCAAAGGCACAAGGGTGGGACCATAAGGTCCATCTACTTTAAATTTTACTTTGACCTTACGCCCAGTAGGGCGGATATGATCATTTTTGTAATGGGCTGCTTGTTCCTCTAAAACTTCCCCGTCAGATGGTGATAATTCGTCATTAGAATCTGAGTCATCTACAGTTAAAGCTTGCAAGTCTTTAAAAGGGTATAAAGTCTCCTTCCTAGCGCTATGAGCTCTGTCTTTTCCACGGGTCTTTTCTGCCCGTAAGTTTCTCTTTTGGGCGCCTAAATCCTCACTCCGTTCTGTTTCTGACATGCTTTCCTGGAGGTCCTTAAGGGCCTGTCCTTTGTGTTCAAGAAACAATGTTACAAGGACAATTACAACAGCCAATAAAATGATTAGGCAAGCTTGGAATCCCTCTAGATCGTCAGAGAAAAGCATATCTCTCAGAACTAACCTTAATACTTTATGAGCGCAGTTCTGAATCCTCTTCGAAAGCGAAGGGTCCTTCTCGGCGCCAGCGATGGCAATGTCCCGGGTCTTCGGCACCACTTGTCCCGCGCGGTAGTCTCGCCGGCAAGAACTTCACGCGGACAACAGGATTCTTCTGCAGCAAACTTTATTGTGTACACAGCTCTCTTGTGAGAAGGACCCCAAAATGGGGAAGAGGCACTGCTTAAATACCAGTCTAGAGGGTTCGTGTATGTTCTGGATAGGTGCACTGTCCCATGCCTCATTTGCATGTTAAAAGCGGGAGCTTAGAGACTAGTAGTCATGCACAGTTTCTCCAATGCAAAGGCAATGGCGGGAAACGGCTTGTAGTGACTCAGGAAGTCGGCGCCATCTTTAAGGTGTGGTCGCTAGCGACACAGCACACTTGTGCAGGCTACCAACACACTACACTGGAAGAGAGCTGAGTCTTTGACAGTCATAGAACTTATCTATAAGAATACGGAGTTGGGACTGGAGAGATGGCCCAGCAGGTAAGAGCACTGGCTGCTCTTTCAGAGGACCCAGGTTTGATTCTCAGCACCCACATGGTGGTTAACAACTAACCTTAACTCCAGTTTCAGGAAATGCAATTCCGGCTTTTGACTTCCAGGGGTATAGCATGGCATGGGTGCACTTATGCACATGCAGGCAATACACTCACATACATAAAGTGAAATAATAACTAGTTTTTAAAAATAAATGCAGAGTACAGTATTCAATTTCTCTTCCCTTTCTGCAATTCAATTTCACATTTTATTGTTTGGGCACTGCCTGAACTTGTTCATTGTTATCACTGGAATCAGTGATATGCTACAAAATGCCTTAGACTTTTCAGAGAGAGAGAGAGAGAGAGAGAGAGAGAGAGAGAGAGAGAGAGAGAGAGAGAACACCTTGGGAGTGTTTTTCATGGTGAAAGGCTGTTAAATCCAATGCTTCCTTCCTTTTTCCCCCGAACATGAGCTGTGGTTCAGCCTGCAGAGACCCAGAATCTCTGTACTGTCTTTCTGCTCTCTCTTTCTTGCTCTTGGGTCTTTTGAAGGCCGCTTTCTTCTTGATCCACTCGTCAGATTCTTCCTGGCATCCCTCCTCTGCAGCTCCCGAGCCTTTTCTCCACAGTCTTCCTCAGCTGTCACCTCTTAGGACATTTCTTCCAGTCTTTCTCCTCTACTTTTTGGTAGTTGCCACCTGCACTGCTGTGGTTTGCATATGAAGTCTTCCCCCTTAGGCTCCCACATTTGACCAACAGCTCTTAGTGAGCTGGAAATGCTGCTTGGAAAGGTTGTAGAACCTTAGGATGCAAAGCCTCACTGGAGGAAGCTGGTCATTTGGGGCAGGCCTGGAGGTTTTAGAACACAGCCCCACTGAGTACAGATGAATTATGTGTAGCCAGCCGCTTAGTCCTGTAACCATGCCCTCTCTGCCTGCTGCCACGCCTTCCCCACTGCTATGGACCACACTCTCTGGAACTCTAAGCTAAGGAAATCTTTTGCCTTTAATTTGCTTTTTTCTGGGTTTGTTATCACAGCAACAGGAAATGAAACCCATTGTTTTTTCCAAGGTAAATTCTTCTTTTCTCTTAAACAAGCTATTTATATGTAGGCCAATTTAAGGGAAGGCTAGATGTTTTCAATTTAGCTTATTATGCCTCTGCTTGCTAGCTGGAATTAAAATTAGCATAACTGGAGGGGAAAATATAGATTTAAGGTTCCAGCGCTCAAATTTTCCTTCTCTTTTTTTTTTCACAGTCTTCCAATAAATGGGACTGGTTGACTAGGTAGAAGTTTCTGGAAGTACTGATTCTTGCCATTAGACAGAATGAGATTTGTACAATAAGATGGCCCAGCTCAACTCTTAAACTGAGATAACCGAGATGCTCAGTGATATACTTAGTTTCAAGTTCTTGTTTATTCTGTGCTCATTAAGGTAAGATAATGATTCATCTAATTCATAACACACCAATTTTGTTGAATAGTGTTTCTTACAATGAAGTCTAGGGCACTAAGCATCCTCAGAATTTGAGTGGCCTTCTCAACCTTGATTTATCACTTTCCATGTATGAGAACAGGGTGAATTATTTAATCACAACTGTTTTCAGGACTTCAACTATATAAATAAATTTAAGACATGGAAATTCCTGCTGAAAAAAATATGACTTGGAGCATATTGTGGTATGACTCAGAGCAAACCTAGGCTATATGGTTGATGAAAATATAATTTTTAGAGACCTTGGGGGAAATACAGACTCAGTCAGTCTAGTAATTTTCCAGACTATTACTTCACTTCAGTAAATAAGCCCATATATATATGGGGGGCTTTTTACTTGAAAAAAAAAAAAAACCACACACAAGGCAAGTAAAAAGTAGTAATTTTAAAAAGAAGCTGTAATTAAAGTTAGAGTATTTAGTATTATACCAATTAAAGCTATGCCTATACTTTCACTTACTTATACGAACTTGAGTAGCTTGTCACTAGAGCAATTTCATGTATGGTTTTAGGAACCAGTGGCCTAGGGGCTATTGTAAGAGGGCATGTTTGATGGTATAATGGCATCATTAAGTTGGAGGCACACTGTCTAGCATATGGAAAATTCTCAAAAAAATTGTAGTTATGATCATATTTAGCTAATGTTATAGTTTCAAAAAAATTGTAGTTATGATCATATTTAGCTAATGTTATAGTTTCCCAGACTTTATCAATGTCTTCTGAAATTGCATACTAATTATTTACAGGATGCATGTTTCTAACCATTAGAAGATTCATTCAATCTAATTCTTTTTTTTTTTCAGTCTAATTCTTAGATGCTTTTCCACCACTCAGCATATTTTATTTTCTGTTCCAAATGGGGAACCCACCTAGAACGTCTCTGCATCTCTGATATCTGAAAGCTGATAGTAAATATGTTGAATTTCACAGAAGAATCCAGATACACATATTTGATAAACAAGGGCAGAAAATGAAACTGGTCTACAGTTGAGATCTGCAAAGTTGAAGACATGTGAGGCTGCTAGTTTAGGACCAGTTAGTACACTCCTTCCTGTTTGTCCAAGAAGCAAGATAGGTATTTATTTGCTTTGTGATCTGACAAATCCAGGGTCCTTCATTCCCTGGTAGTACTTGAAACTGGCAATTGCCAACAGTTAAGTGATGAACCTTATTACTTTGGGGTATACATAAATATCATACATGGTTGCTTTTAGACATTGCACATTGATCCTAGAGTATTGAAAGCTCAAATGACAGTTCATTTACCCATGCATTCTCACATTGCCCGATGGCCTCATCTCATTACATAGATATGCACCCTACTAAGATACTGAACTGTGGTGATACTTTTTATAGGGGGTAACCATGTTTTTTCTTTCCATAAAAGTCAGTTTACTTCAGAATTGCTTTTTCTACTCTACCAAGCACAGGCCTCACTAAACCAGCTTGGATTTTTTTTTAAACAGTGTTACAGTCCCAGAGTTTTGTTTTTTACTCATATTTCATTTTTTTCAACTTTCAGTAGTAATTTTCTGACATGATACATTTGCTGGCACCTTGGCTAACTATGTTCATGCATTCTTTTACACCTTCTAAAAGTGTAAATGCGATCCAACACACTGCTGTCTGAGGAGTCCAGGAAGTGGGATGCTGAAAATCAGAGGTGTGGTGGGAGAGACAAGTGCATGCAGCAGATAACTGTACTTGATTAGTTAGATTTAAATAGTGTCAGATGAATTTGCCAGGTGAAAATAAAAATTGTCAGTTCAGTTTAATTTCATGGTAAATCAAACAGAGAAATTAGATTCTGCTACTCTGTCAGTTTGACATCCACAGCAAGTGACAATTAAAGATGATGAGAGAACTTATATTTACTCTGAAACTCATGATCTTCGGGTAGGCATGTGATTTTTGTTTATTCTTGCATTGCAGAAGGATGTGGTGTAACAGTAGCATTAGTAGAGGTTGCTACACTGCTCCAGATCTAGGCTGAAAAGGGAGGTGGAAAAGCCAGGGCTTGCTTTCATAGGGGCATAATCAGACTGAGAAGTATGCTAGAGAGAAGGCTCCTGGGCTGTTAGGCCAGAGGAGTGTGAGCTTCATTGCTTATCATAACACAATGGTCACACCTCTGGCTTCAAGCTGATGTGATTACCTTAGAGCAAGCCAAGCCTGGAAGGAAAGAGTGAAAGTGACTCTGACTTGAGCTGTAGCAGCCAGGCCATTCAAGTTGACTTTAATAAGCTCAAGACCATACCACTGAGCAACTTGGACTCACCTTAAACATAAGTGTATATCCAGATAGTCTTCTCTGTCACTCCTAATACAAGCAAATGGAATTTTAACCCCAAATTAGGGTTCAAAGAGCAAAGAGAATCCAGCAGAACTGAAAAATGAAATAACCACATGGGAAGTTGCTTCCTTGGTTTGTAGCAGAAGTTTGGAGCAAGAGGTGGCTCTCAAAAGTGTGAGAAAATCATTTTCCTCTGATGTTGTTCCCAAAGAAAGTTTCTGGGATGACTGACTACCTTTGGATAGCAGAGCCAGCATTTGGGCACTGCAGATAGAATGAGAGGAAAAGATGATGTTGCTTAGGGGCAAAGATGAAAATGATAGCTCCTGCTTCAGTTAGTGAAGACATGGACATTTTCAAGGGCTCCTATAACGTGGGGTATACAGGTGACAAGAGAGACCAGGTGAATCAATTCATAACTCCTTCAAATCCTTTCATAAACCTGGACATTGATAAGTCAGTTCCCTGCTATCTCCCCTCCTCTCCCCTCCTCCCTTCCCCTTTCTTCCCCTCCTCTTACTTCTTTTTTTTTTTATTAATTTTTTTTTATTTGTTTCTGTATGTGTATGAATGTACTGTCTGCATGCAAGTCTGTGCACCCGTGTCGTGCAACGCCGCGGAGGTCAGAAGAGGGTCTCGGATTCCCCTGGAACTGGAGTTCTCCTGGAATTGGAGCTTCAGACGGTTCTCAGCCGCCATGTGGGTGCTGGGGATCGAACCCGGTTCCTCTGTAAGAGCGGTCGGCGCTCTTAACAGCTAGGCCATCTCTCCAGCCCCCTCCTCTTACTTCTTTATCATTAATTTAAGAACTATTAAGTATCTGTTTTATAGTAAATAAAATTTCCAGTAATACTCTTTCTTCCCTCTATGCCATACTAACTTCTTGAAGGTTTTGTAATTTAACCTACCATATTCCAACATGATTTAATGGGAGCGTCAATATGTGAACATATGACTGGATACTTTTGGAAGTTTATTTGTGAAGTTTATCCACTGGAAAAACAACTTGAGTTGAATCTTGGTAGGTAAGAGGGATGTATCTTTATAGTTGCCAGTGATTTTTACTCTCTCTCCTTACCTATCATAAGCACCGGCAAGTTAGGCTAAAAGTAGTAGGATGATTCCAACTGCTTCTAAAATAGGATCATATCAAAACATATCTTAACTATTTGGAAATGTGACAATTCATGGAGTTCAAAGAATAGAGAAAGTAAATTATATATATATATATAATTATATATATATATATATATATATGGGGTCATAGGAAGTGCATCCATGTCAAAGGGCAGAATAAGACTTCAGTGTCTTCTGCCTCCTCTCCAGCTGTCTGCATTCCTTCTTTGACAGGGTACTGAGCTGAACTACTGACCTGGAAGCTCACTGATTTGGATAGGTTGGTTGGACAGTAAGCTCTCAGGATCTGTTGTTTGTCTCTGCCTCCTAACGATGGACCTACAGGCATTTACAGCCTCCTCTGCTTTTTATGCAGATGTTGGAGATTCAAACTCAAGTCCTCATAGTGGCAGAGCAAGTGTTCTTATCAACTTGTCCAGCCCCGACCTTCCTTGGTACAAATATAAAACCAGAAACTGGAGCGGTGCACCTTGTCTCAGCTCTATAAACTGCCAATGATTTGATTAGTACTTCAACAAGAACTCTAGGTAAGTGGAACACTCTCCTTCTAGAGCCCTTGTTATATATAAACTCTATCTATATAAATACTTGTCAACACTTTAAAAACGAGGTACAATAATGATAAACAACTTGAGCTATAAATGAATTAGCAGCGCACAGCTTGGCAGCCTTATGTAAACCCTCACATTTCCAAGCCTTGTCTTTTATTGGGAGGCTAATTGATGCTTGAGTATATCATCTGAATCCTACAAGCAAGATAAATATTCATAAGTGAAAAAATGTGTAATGTTGGAGAAGCCTAGAAAAGGACTCCCTGCTTGGTCTTACCCTGCACCACCTCCTCCCTTGCTCGGTCTACACTGCCTCCCCACCTACACAGGCTTATGGAAGGCATGTTTATGTCTACTTTTCTTTCCACTCCATTTCTTTTTCATTTCTACCAGATATTTTTCAGGGCAGTTAAATCTTTAGCAGATCATAACTTTCAGTTCTCGTTTATTGATGACAAATACTTGAAACTAAAATTTAATATATATTCTTAGTTAATATTTTTGAGGGGTCCCTGAGGAAAGTAGAGATATAAGGCTGTATGAACTGTGCCTTTAAATAATTACTTGCTGTGCAATGCCAGAGGGCTTTTATCTTTGAACTCCTCTATACTCACCTTGAAATCCTTTTTGAAGATATATATTTGGCAAAATGTGATATAAATAGTATCTCTGTGGTTTACAAAATATTTTAAATTATGATCTGACTCTCCTAAAAGAAATGTATTTCAGTGTGACCATATTAATTGCCAGTTGGAACATTCTCTGGCTGGACCATAGCACAGAGCCATGGTTCATTACCTGCAGATACGCCACTCGCCCAGCCAGTGGCTCATGCAAATCTTCCAAATGACTTCATAAACACAGAAGCACATACTGTTAAGCAGTGATTAATTTCTACAAGACCATGTGATGCCCTGTAATTCTTTAACGATGGCAGCGTGATCTACTGTGTGTGTACAGGCTTCAGCCAACTCAGCAAATGCCCAGGGGAAGCATCACACACCTCTCTCCTCACAGGCATTTGTGGGAATTTCACTCACCTTGGAAAAGGACCTACAGCTTGTTCTGCAAAGACACTTTAGGAAACATCCATGTGCAGTTGCTCAGGGCGAATAAGAGGACAATTTTTTCCCTCTTAAAGATGTGTGATTGTTTTTATGATCTCCAAACTATCATTTTACCCCACAGAGCAGGGAAGGACAGCTGCCCTTTCTGTTTCTCTGGCACCATTGCTTGAGAGATGGCAAGCCTTTTTCTTGTATTTTGAGATCCTTTATTTATTATACAAAAAGATTCTTCTAAGGATACACATCAGTAGCCAGTTCTATCAACAGCGGAGCATGAAACAGAAGGCGTTTAGAAATCAGCGAGGTTNTTATTCTTTGTCCAGTTGACCTGCCCAATGTGCTCAGTGGGGGTACTGAAGTCTTAAACTGTTAGTGTGCTGGGATTGGTCTGTGCCTTAATGTCCTTTAGGATTTTGTTTATGAAGTTCAATGCACCAGTGTTTGGTGCATATATATTTATGATTGTGAGATTTTCATGGTTGATTGATCCTTTGATAAGAATGTAGTAACCCTCTTCCTCTCTTCTGATGGGTTTTGCTTTGAATTATATCTTGTCTAATATTAAAATAACAATTCATGCTTGCTTTTTTGGTACCATTTGATTGACATATTATTTTTTCTTCATTTCAGCTTAAGATGGTATGTGTCATTGAAGATGAGGTGTGATTCTTGTCTACAAAAGAAAGACGGATTCAATTTCTTAATCCATTTTCCAAGTCTGGGTCTCTTGAGTTGAGAGTTCAGACCAATGATATTTAGGGTTAATATATATATATATATATATATATATATATATATATATATATATATATATATTTCTTTCTTTTTCACCATATATATATTCTTTCTCTATCTCCATATATATATATATATATATATATATATATATATATATGGGGTCATAGGAAGTGCATCCATGTCAAAGGGCAGAATAAGACTTCAGTGTCTTCTGCCTCCTCTCCAGCTGTCTGCATTCCTTCTTTGACAGGGTACTGAGCTGAACTACTGACCTGGAAGCTCACTGATTTGGATAGGTTGGTTGGACAGTAAGCTCTCAGGATCTGTTGTTTGTCTCTGCCTCCTAACGATGGACCTACAGGCATTTACAGCCTCCTCTGCTTTTTATGCAGATGTTGGAGATTCAAACTCAAGTCCTCATAGTGGCAGAGCAAGTGTTCTTATCCACTTAGTCCAGCCCCGACCTTCCTTGGTACAAATATAAAACCAGAAACTGGAGCGGTGCACCTTGTCTCAGCTCTATAAACTGCCAATGATTTGATTAGTACTTCAACAAGAACTCTAGGGTAAGTGGAACACTCTCCTTCTAGAGCCCTTGTTATATATAAACTCTATCTATATAAATACTTTGTCAACACTTTAAAAACGAGGTACAATAATGATAAACAACTTGAGCTATAAATGAATTAGCAGCGCACAGCTTGGCAGCCTTATGTAAACCCTCACATTTCCAAGCCTTGTCTTTTATTGGGAGGCTAATTGATGCTTGAGTATATCATCTGAATCCTACAAGCAAGATAAATATTCATAAGTGAAAAAATGTGTAATGTTGGAGAAGCCTAGAAAAGGACTCCCTGCTTGGTCTTACCCTGCACCACCTCCTCCCTTGCTCGGTCTACACTGCCTCCCCACCTACACAGGCTTATGGAAGGCATGTTTATGTCTACTTTTCTTTCCACTCCATTTCTTTTTCATTTCTACCAGATATTTTTCAGGGCAGTTAAATCTTTAGCAGATCATAACTTTCAGTTCTCGTTTATTGATGACAAATACTTGAAACTAAAATTTAATATATATTCTTTAGTTAATATTTTTGAGGGGTCCCTGAGGAAAGTAGAGATATAAGGCTGTATGAACTGTGCCTTTAAATAATTACTTGCTGTGCAATGCCAGAGGGCTTTTATCTTTGAACTCCTCTATACTCACCTTGAAATCCTTTTTGAAGATATATATTTGGCAAAATGTGATATAAATAGTATCTCTGTGGTTTACAAAATATTTTAAATTATGATTCTGACTCTCCCTAAAAGAAATGTATTTCAGTGTGACCATATTAATTGCCAGTTGGAACATTCTCTGGCTGGACCATAGCACAGAGCCATGGTTCATTACCTGCAGATACGCCACTCGCCCAGCCAGTGGCTCATGCAAATCTTCCAAATGACTTCATAAACACAGAAGCACATACTGTTAAGCAGTGATTAATTTCTACAAGACCATGTGATGCCCTGTAATTCTTTAACGATGGCAGCGTGATCTACTGTGTGTGTACAGGCTTCAGCCAACTCAGCAAATGCCCAGGGGAAGCATCACACACCTCTCTCCTCACAGGCATTTGTGGGAATTTCACTCACCTTGGAAAAGGACCTACAGCTTGTTCTGCAAAGACACTTTAGGAAACATCCATGTGCAGTTGCTCAGGGCGAATAAGAGGACAATTTTTTCCCTCTTAAAGATGTGTGATTGTTTTTATGATCTCCAAACTATCATTTTACCCCACAGAGCAGGGAAGGACAGCTGCCCTTTCTGTTTCTCTGGCACCATTGCTTGAGAGATGGCAAGCCTTTTTCTTGTATTTTGAGATCCTTTATTTATTATACAAAAAGATTCTTCTAAGGATACACATCAGTAGCCAGTTCTATCAACAGCGGAGCATGAAACAGAAGGCGTTTAGAAATCAGCGAGGTTATAACAGCCATCAACGTTTGTCAGCAATGCACTCCAGTTTTAAATGAGAATTCTGGTGACTCTGTGATGTCAGACAGCATATTTTGATTAAAACATTTGTTTATTGAATTTTTTATGGGCCCATTACTGGAGTCCCAGGGTACATATAAATATTTTTTTCAGGACAATGCAATCCAGCAGTGAGGTGGGACTGGGCCTGGAGTCATAAAGTAGGAAACATTAAACTCAATGGCTGAGGAGAGCTCAATGTCCTAAACATGAGCAAACCAAACCCTCCCTGGGGCCTAGCCACTCTCTGAGCTAGATTAGATGCTTAGGGAGCAATATGAATAACTGTAGGCACTAACACACAGCTTATGCTGGCCTGGTTTTTCCTTTCTCGTTTGTTCATTTTTCCATTTGTTTTTGAGACTGTAGCCCTGACTTCTGGAACTCATTCCACAGACAAAGGCAGACCAGATGCCCCTTGAACTTGATGTAAATCTTCTGCTTCTGTCTCCCAGGTCCTGGAATTACAAGTGCATGCCATCTTCCCTGTTGATCAGACATTTTGTTGATTACATAGAAAGTGTGGGCTTGGCAGAGCACTGGTTAGCTAGACATAGTCATGGTGGATCTAGTCTGAATTCTGAATCGCAGATGAAGAGCTAGGCACTCAGTCAAATGAGAAAGTATCAAGAAGACAAAAGTTGGTAGCCAAGGGAAATTGATCTTATTTATTTGATAATGAAAACTTCAAAATAGCAACTTTTCAAATCCTCTTTAAAAATAAAAATTAGAATCACTAAAATGATTGCTTTCTTCAGAGTTGAGTCTTTTCAGGTCAGGTCACCCTGCTTCTCTTAGAATGGATTCCAGACGTGATGAGACAGGCTTAGTAGGAGAAACTCACTCATGCTTGTTTGGCCCAGAGTCCCAGCCCAGGGTGAGAGCTGAGGTGTGGCCTTGTGCTTCTTCTATTAGCTCTAAACTGGGAAAGTTGCTCAAATGAAATATAGTTATAGATTAAAAGTTGCATGCAATTCGTAGTTTATTGTAGAGGAACTGTTTGTGCTTTTCTTACTTTTACTTTATTGAGGCTCTGCATGGTTTTAAAGATGTGAAATGGCAAGGAAGCCAAATAGTCATGAATTTTCAGAGTTTCTTGGCTGTCCTGTTTTACAGTTGCTACCATTTCTATGTTGAGTAAGTGTGTGTGTGTGTGTGTGTGTGTGTGTGTGTGTGTGTGTGATTTGGTATGTGTGTGTTTTAGGCTTTAGATGGAAATAGATAATTCTAGAACAAGACTATATAACTGATCCAAAGTAATGAGATATTTGAGTGGTAAAATGGGCATTTTGCCATAGTCATCCAACATAAAAGAAAATACACATGCCAACATTAACTTTTCATCATTCAAGGACAAATCTCTCATAAATTACTGAAGGATTAGATGCCATCTCAGCAGTTTCTAAAGTGTCTGTAAAATATGATTGAGATTGATGCCAATAGATGTTGTAGTTTTCTATTAGGGGAAAGGACTGAGATGTGGATCATACGTGTGTGTCTAGGTATGAGTATCCCACACCCACAAACACTTATATCTACTAGTATCCAGAGATTTCTCTGCAGTGACTCTGACTGAGTTGGTCATAGTGTACTTTATTCCGATTAGCACTGAGTCCTTTCATATGTTAAATGATTAAAAGAATATCTAGGGTTGAGCAATTTATTTACTCATTGTAAATCATAACTTGTATCATAAAATGAAGTAGCAGTTTGATTTCATTGTCTATGTTGAATTAGCACAATATATACATTCTCAGCAAGAATTCTCAATGTAATTTCAAAATCCAATAAATTTAAAATTGACCATAGTCCTAGATACCTGTGAAGCACTGAATGAAATGTATTCCTTGCTTTCAAGTTGCTTAGGTGACAAGTGAGGAAGCCCAATTTGAGCTGTCATAGTTACATTGGGATCAATCCACATGCTTTCAAGAGGGCCAGGCGGCGATGCATGATGAGTGATTCCAAGACTGATGAATAGTACAGAAAATAAAGCAGAAAAGAATGATGAAAAGAAAACTCGTGATGTTTGGACCAGGTGCTGGTGGCACTTGAAACTGTGGGGGTCTTGTATAGATCCATAAGCATTGTCTTCACATGGACAGTTACCATGTTAAGGCACTTGCTAGTTTTAAGGACATATTTATGTCTGATTTCATTCCTATCAAATTATCAGACAAAATTTTTTTGTTATCAGTTAGACATTGCCATTATTGTACTACACTTAAGCAGTGGAACCTCTCAAACTGGAAACATTTGCTAATTTATGTGGGACATAGAATAGCTACTGTACTTAATTGGATATTTGGTAATAAATAAAATGCATGAAGTGTCCTTTACAGGTTGTGTCATAAAAGGAGTCCTGAGACATTTGAATTCCTACCAGTCAAGCAAGAGGCATGGCACGTTTTAGAAAAACTGTCTTGATTCCTTGTAGGCACTTTGCCCTTGAGAGTGAAAATTAGAGGCCACTGTGGTCTTTTTAGTACAAGACACAAAGGAGCAGCTAGACTGGTTCTTGCCTCTTCCCTGGGTACTAGTTCCCTCCTCTCCTCACAGAGGGGTTCCTGCTTCTTTTACCTAATTTGGATGGCAGGTAGATGGTAGATAGATGCTAGAGGAATAGAAAGAAGTTAGAGTCAGATGACTGGTATAGGTGGAGAAGCAGACCATCCAAAGACAGTAAACAAGGCACATCAAATTATAAACAAAAGACATGTTTTCCAGCTTATTCATGCTTTATTTAAAATTTTTAATTCATGCTTTTTTAAAACTTCTGAACAGAAATTGGCTTAAATCACCTGTGGTTTTAAATACTACAGTGAGTCCCCAATCCAAAAGAAAGACTGTCTGCATAGAGGGAGCTTGTCTAGAGGTGGGTGGTATGAGACAACTTCCTGGGACAGTAAACATTTCAGAGCTCTTGGGAGTGTCTTAATGCTTCACTACCAAGTAGTCACCATTTGAACAATTCAAGCTTTTCAAAGGACTCCATTTTTATCATATAATTTTGGATGTAATTTTGATGACAAATAGACCAATACCCAAACTTTTGAGAAAAAATATTTTTATTTCCTCTGTAAAATCTAATAATGTGCTAATTACTTCTAAGATTTGAAGTCAGCGAACAGGAAGGGCTGTGTTGCTGCCAAGTTCATAGAGCAAATAGGTTCCACTGCAATATCTAGATTGGCATGGCCCAGTGAGTCTTCTGGATATAACACCTAGCAATGATGCCTGGGAATTCTGGGAGCAAGCTGCCATCATTAGACTACTTTCAGTAGTAATTCAGTTCAGTGAAAAACCAAACAAACATTTTGACATGTTATTGTACTTCGGTTTTCTTACACAGCCGGACTCCTTTCACCACTGGACATTTTGAAATTACGCAAAAGTTAAGGAAATTTGGCTTTATTTCTTAGCAAAGCTAACGAGATAGAGGTTCATTTATGACAGGTTTTGTCTATCGCAAAACTTTAAAAGGAATGCAGAATTGTTTTCTTTGGAATGTCATTGTATAAATGTCCAAGATCTATAGTATTCTTTGGATTATGGAAGGATGAGCTGATACAAAGGATGTGTTGTTAGAAGTCCTGGGTCATGCTTTAGGGTGCATTTTTGGTGGTGCTGGGAAACTTTCCTTCAGCAAAATCTCTTTATGTGCCTATTTGACAGCCACAGTGCTGGGCAGGTGAAAATCACCCACAAATTAATGATGAATCAGCACAGAAGCTGGGCATGTTTATTTTGACACAGAATGTGGGAAAAAAAAACTTCCTGGTATAATTTTCAACTCCAATTGAGTAAAATTCTGAAGTGAATGCCATAAGAAATATACAATTCAGGGGCTGGAGAGATGGCCTAGTGGTTAAGAGCAACGACGCTCTTGCAGAGGACCCAGGTTCGATCCCCAGCACCCACATGGTGGCTGAGAACCGTCTGTAACTCCAATTCCAGGAGAACTCCAGTTCCAGGGGAATCTGAGACCCTCTTCTGACCTCCGAGGCATTGCATGACACGGGTGCACAAACCTACATGCAGACAGTACATTCATACACATACAGAAATAATAAATTAAAAAAAATTAAAAAAAAGAAATATTCAATTCATTTTCCTTATGTCAATGTTAGAAATGAAGACTAGGATTGCACAATTCAACTCTACTTTTTGTTTATATTTTACTGTTGTTTTGTTTTTATCTGTATAGTGTATGACTTTATAAGGACAAAGGGATCTATAAGAGTCTGAGTTTTAAAAATCATATATTTTCGGGGCTGGAGAGATGGCCTAGCAGGTAAGAGTGCCGACTGCTCTTGCAGACGACCAGGGTTTGATCCCCAGCACCCACATGGCAGCTGAAAACCATCTTTAACTCCAGTTCCAGGGGAGTCCGAGGCTCTCTTCTGACCTCCATGGCATTGCACGACACAAAGGGTGCACAAACCTACATGCAGACAGTACATTCATACACATACGAAAATAAATAAAAATTTTAAAAAATCGTATATTTTCCTCCAAAGCACATTTTTTACACGCTTACCCATGAGGAGTAATTCCATTGTTGAGATCCAGCGCATTTTGGGTTTGTAGCTGAAGCCACACAGTCCTAGCTCTGTGAGTCACAATTCTTTCATTTTTCTGCATTCATCAAATCATATCCATGCAAAAGACATCCTGTACTTACATCTCAGAATGTCTCCCAGCCGAGCACATGTCCACATTTATGCCTCTCTAAATAAATATGTATCTGTATCATCTGTAGCTATGACAGTATACTGTATATCTTTATCTGTATTGGCAACTATATCTGTATCTATAATTATATTTGTATTTATATGAACCAAAACATCTTCAAGATGAAAATGTTGCCATTTAAAAAGTAAATTAATTAAAATCCTCCTGCCTAATTGTTGAGACCCACATAGTTCCCTGCTATCTGCTCTGCAGATATTGAAAAGGTCCAGCAGTAACCAAAGTAGCACTGGGCAAATGTTTGTTTTGTTTTGTCACTTTAATATTTTCTTTGAAAAATACAGAGTAAATTAATTTAGCTTTTAGAAAAAATATAAGAGGGCTGGAGAGATGGTCTAGCGGTTGAGAGCGCCGACCGCTCTTGCAGAGGACCCGGGTTCCATCCCCAGCACCCACATGGCGGCCGAGGGCAGTCTGAAACTCCAATTCCAGGAGAGCTCCAGTTCCAGGGGAGTCCGACACCCTCTTCTGACCTCCGCGGCATTGCACGTCACGGGTGCACAGACTTGCATGCAGGCAGTACATTCATACACATATGGAAATAAATAAAATTTAAAAAAAAAGAAAAAATATAAGAAACAACATATACAATTTTGTCATGGTTTTTAATTTCCAATCCATAAATAAATAATTTGCCTTTATCTTCAAATGCATGTTAATCATTAGCCTAATTATATAGTATAGTAAGTTGACTGGTAGCATGACACTGTTTGTCATAATAAAGTCCTTTGTCATGCAGATTTTGTGTCCAGTCTTTTAAAATTATTATTAATTATTATCATTATCGTTATGTGTGTGAGTTTATAATGTGTGTAGAAGGGGAAAATATATGGTACTCAAAAGAAAACTATATGGAATTGGTTCTTTCTTGGCCCTTGAACTTAGGTTTCAAGCATCAAACTCAGATCATCGGACTGGTGTAGTAAGCATTTTTATCTACATTCAGTTTTGGCTAGGCATCTCCCCATGCATTTCATGTGAAAATCATGTGTCTGTCAACACAGACAGAGATTTGTGATCTGGAAAAACCCTTTGTGTGATAGTCAGATTTTTATTTTAAAAACAGCTTACAAGGAGCCAAATTTAGGAGCGGGAGAGATGGCCCCATGTTTAAGAGCATATATTGCTCTTACAGAGGACCCAAGTTCAGATCCCAGCATGCAAGCTGGCCACCCGTAACTTCAGCTTCAGGGAAGCTGACACCTCTGGCTCTGTGGGCACTACACTCACATAGACATTCCTACAAACACACACACACACACACACACACACACACACAAACACACACAGAGTTAAGAAATAAAATCATGCCTGAAGATACTAGATGAGAGCATCAGAATTGGAATGGGAGTTAGAGGTAGTTGTTAGCCTCCTGGTGGTGCTGGGAATGGAATCCAATGTCCACTTGAGGAGCAGACTGTGTTTTAAAAGGATGAGGTATATCTCTAGTTAAGAATGCTTATTTTTTCAGGTGTATCTTTCATTTAACCCCTTGGCCTAGTAAACTTGAATGAATGTTAATATGTTCCCTAACTTAGAAAAATTTATTTTAACAATAAAAGAAGCATTTATGTAAAACTGACAAAAAAAAAAGAAATAAAATCTTTACTAAAAGAAACCAACTTTAGTATAAAATTAAGAATAATTAAATTCTAAATGTCTACCCACTCAGTCCACTTTAATTTATCTGTAATATTTCTTCTGTAAAGAAAGAGTAACCTACTTATTTTCTCTTCTAGGTTATGCTGTTTGGAGCATTAACTTTCACTCTGTAAGCATTGCCATTACCTGTTACTACACAGCGAGTCCCCCTCACATTCATTCACTCAGAGCACATTTCCTATTGCTGTCTGTTGGTGCTGTGGTTTGACCACGGTGAATCTCCTTCCTGGTCACTGGCCATTGGTGCTGGCTGCAACTTGCACTTGCTGGAGTACTACTGATCATAGAACCCATCTGCACTTCTCCGTGGGTGTTGAATGTGGTTTTGCAGTGTAAGTATTCCCAATACGGTGCACATGAACTCACATGGACACTAAAGCTTCTTGCTATCAAGAAGGCACAAGAGCATTCCTGCCACTGCATTTTGCTAGGTTATTCGCAGAGGCTTCAACACACTAAGGGAATATGTATCACTCTAGAGAAACAGAACCAATAACCGACAGGATGTGTGAAGCTCAATCATAATTTTAAAAAGTCAACTGGGGCTGGAGAGATGGCCTAGCCGTTAAGAGCGCTGACCGCTCTTACAGAGGACCCGGGTTCGATCCTTAGCACCCACATGGCGGCCGAGAACTGTCTGAAACTCCAATTCCAGGAGAATTCCAGTTCCAGGGGAATCCGACACCCTCTTCTGACCTCCGCGGCATTGCATGACACGGGTGCACAAGCTTGCATGCAGACAGCACATTCATATGCATACAGAAATAAATAAAATTAAAAAAAATTAAAAAAACAACAAAAAAACCCGACCAAACAAAAAACCAACTTAATTTAAAAGTGATGGAATAATTTCGTTGGCAGAAGAAATTTCAAGATAGACTAGCATTGAATCTGTAGGTTGGTTATTACTGACAACTTTTAAGCAGATGTGCAATGAAAAAGATCAAGTGGAGCAGAACAAAATACAAAATGTAAAGTCTGGAGAATAAGAGAGTACTAGAGGGGGCTGGAGAGATGCCCTAGGGGTTAAGAGCACCAACTGCTCTTGCAGAGGACCCAGGTTTGATTCCCAGCACCCAAATGGCAGCTGAAAACCATCTTTAACTCCAGTTCCAGGGGAATCTGAAGCCCTCTTCTGACCTCTGAGGCATTGCACGACACGGGTGCACAAACCTTCATGCAGACAGTACATTCATACACATAAAAAAAATAAATAGCCAGGCATGGTGGTGCACGCCTTTAATCCTAACACTTGGGAGGCAGAGGCAGGTGGATTTTTGTGAGTTCAAGGCCAGCCTGGTCTACAGAGCGAATTCCAGGACAGCTGGGGCTACAGGGAGACCCTGTCTCGAAAAGACCAAAAATTAAAAAAATAAAAATAATAAAAATAAATAAATAGCCGGGCGTGGTGGTGCACGCCTTTAATCCTAGCACTTGGGAGGCAGAGGCAGGCGGATCTTTGTGAGTTCAAGGCCAGCCTGGTCTACAGAGTGAGTTCCAGGACAGCTGAGGCTACAGGGAGACCCTGTCTCGAAAAAACAAACAAACAAAAAATAAATAAATATAAAAAATAAAAATAACAACAAAATATTAAAAAAATAAATAAATAAAATTTAAAAATTAAAAAAGAGAGAGAGTACTAGAAAGCTTAATGTTATAGTCAAGGCCCTGTCCTAGAAGAGAGGCTGCAATTGTAAAGGAAATTAGAGATATTAAGGAGA
>VZQC01014352.1:4874366-4943226 GCA_009823505.1 Rhizomys pruinosus | reverse complement strand
TTTTTTTTTTGGTCTTTTTGAGACAGGGTCTCCCTGTAGCCCCAGCTGTCCTGGAACTCACTCTGTAGACCAGGCTGGCCTTGAACTCACAAAGATCCGCCTGCCTCTGAAATGCCTTTTTTAAGACTATGTCTCTGTTTCTTTGGTCTAATGCTTACTTTCTTTATTGTTTCTTTTTGGGGGGATCTTTTTTGAGACAGGGACTCCCTGTAGTCCCAGCTAGCCTGGAACTCACTTATGTAGACCAGGCTGGCCTTAAACTCACAGAGATCCACCTCCTCTGCTGCCCAAGTGTTGAAATTAGAAGTGTGCACCACCATGCCTGGCTCTAATGTTCACTTTCTGTGTTGCAGGCCTATGTGAACAATGAGACTCTTACATTTTCTGTCTCCCTTCCAGCCTCACATTCTACCTTCTTTTGCTAACACCTTCTTTTGCTACCAATAACTGCTTTCAGTTTGGTGCACAGATGTTTACTAAGGAATGCAAAGGATGTTGGTTATTTTCTACCACTGTCTTCCTGGATTTATATTTAAGTGGTTGGGATAGGCTTGGTGTCATATTTATTATTAGAACCAATAATTGGCTGTGTAGGTCAGGAAGACAAAAACTCCTCAATTCCTTCCCTATTGATGTCTAGAAAGTATTGCTTCCTTATAGTCTTCTACAAGAAGCTCCTTTAAAAAATGTTTAGGATGCTGGGGATATGGCAGAGTGGTTAATAACACTTGCTGTTCTTCCAGAGAACCTGGGTTTGATTAACAGTTTAGAGGCTAACAACTGTCTGTAACTCCAGATCCAGTGGATCCAACACATTCTTCTCACTTCTGTGGGCATTTAATGCATGATGGTAATCACATACATTCAGACAAAATACTCATGCACATAAAAATAACAAACAAAATCCAAAAATAAAATATAAAAATCATACATAGGTCTCAAATATACATAGCAAAACCATATTTCCAATATGTTTTTGTTTCCTTTACAGCTATAAATATCCTAACCCACCATAAAAATTTTAAATTTAATTATATTTATTTTATTTATGATTAATGTTTATCCACTTTCCAGTAATGAGCTTAATAAATAGCTTCTTCCTAAACTTTATATGAGAAATAATAAATAATAAAAATGGAGGCTGGAGAGATAGTTTAGTGACTAAGAGCAGTGGATGTTTCTTCAGAGGACCTGGTTTGATTCCCAGCATCTACATGACAGCTAACAACCATCTGTAACTCCAGTTCCAGAGCATTTGATGCCATCTTCTGACCTCCATGAGCTCTGCATAGCACAGTTGTGCCTCCTTATATGCAGGCAATACATTAGAGTGTATACTCTACACCTAAAATAACACTAATAATATATTTTAATTAAAACAGTTTAGAATATATAATTAATAATCTCACTACTTAAATTGAAGATATTTGTCAACTTGATATAATGCTTTCCCATAATTTTCAATGAAATAGTATTAAATAATAAGGATTAGTAAAAGGAGTGTAAGAATCAAAACAAAGAAAAGAAAAAAAAGGAGTGTAAGAATTAACTTGCGGGGCTGGAGAGATGGCCTAGCGGTTAAGAGCGCCGACCACTCTTACAAAGGACCCGGGTTCGATCCCCAGCACCCACATGGCAGCTAAGAACCGTCTGAAACTCCAATTCCAGGAGAACTCCAGTTCTAGGGGAATCCGACACCCTCTTCTGACCTCCGCAGCATTGCACGACACGGGTACACAAACCTGCATGCAGACAGTACATTCATACACATACAGAAATAAATAAAATTAAAAAATAAATAAATAAATAAAAAAGAATTAACTTGCTGTCCATTTCAATACTGATCACAACCTTGCTAGTAAAGCCTGTCTAGTATTCTTTTTAGCAACTGTGACAATTAATTTCCTTCCATTCTATTGGCATGTTTGGATTGTTTCCTAGTTTTCACAGGTACAAATAGATTCTGATAGTCAAATACAATACATTTCCTAGAAGAGTCTATGAAAATAAAGAGATGAAGATCGTGCAATATGTGTTCAAGTTTTAAATCAAGGGTCATTTTTAAAAGCTAAAACTTTATGAGCTCTGAATCTGAAAATTCTTCAGAGAGTGGTTTTTCCAGGACATTTTTCAGAAAGCTTTCATCTTTTACTTGAAGTAGAATCCTTCTGTCCAGTTTTCTTCCAGTACATGAGTGATTAAAACTCAAAATTTTCTGATTTCTTCCCTCCTAGAATTGTGTTAGATTTATGGAAGTACTTTTTAATTTATATCTGCATTTTTCCTTATAATTTTTATATTATTTGTAAATAAATGTCTTTCAATTATTTATCAACATTTATCAATTATATATCACATATAAATTAATATATTTTATTCAGAATAACCAAACATTTAGTAATAATTCATAAACATTACTGGAAAAAGAAGGGAGACAGCATTACCAATTCTAAATGTTCTCAAGAGTTAAGTAATGACATCAAATGGTCCTTTTTCAACTGGATGACCAAAATAGAAGTTTGAGGATTTGAGGTGTTTGGAATTGTCTTGAAGTTAGTCCAGAAGCTTTACAACAGCTGGGAGATTAAAACAACTGGTATTTTCCTTAAGAGATGCTAGTGACTCTTCACGCTTATAATGTTTTCCATATGATAGCATTTTCTGGCATAAGTAAATGGGTTAAGTGGTATAAACATCTTATGTCTCTAGATAAATGGGCATGCAATGAGAGAGTATAAATTAGAATGTGGGCTGGAGAGATGGCCTAGCAGTTAAGAGTGCCGACTGCTCTTACAGAGGACACGGGTTCGATCCCCAGCATCCACATGGCGGCCAAGAACCATCTGAAACTCCAATTCCAGGAGAACTCCAGTTCCAGGGGAATCCGATACCCTCTTCTGACCTCTGCGGCATTGCACGACACGGGTGCACAAACTTGCATGCAGACAGTACATTCATACACATACAGAAATAAATAAAATTAATTAAAAAATAAAAAAAAATTAGAATGTGACTGAATGGACTGAGAATGTTTCCTGGAATGTATAATTTCTGAGCTGGCTTCTGACAGAAGAAAATAAGTTAGCTGTACAAGAATTTTAATTTAAATACAGAATAAATAATGTTGTAATGATTTATGGCTATTGAAATTACATGATGTTTCAGGAATTATCAGAAACTCAGTGTGTCTATGCTGAATGTCTTTGGGCCCAGAAAATGGGTGGTGGAAATCAGCAGACATGAGAAACCATTCAAGGTGCTATGAACTATTATTAGTTTATCAATAATTGATCCCGAACGTGAATGTACTGGAAAGTTCCTCATGATGACATGGGCTCAGCAAGACTAGATCTGGTTTCAGAAATATTTATTGGCAGTTTTAAGCAATAGAAATTGGGGCAGCTAAGGTGAAGACAGGTTTAAGGAACACCACTGCAAATTCATGCAAAGTAACAGAAAAGGGTGAAGGATTATCATGGTACAGAGATAACAAAGGGAGTATGGCAGACAAGAGCATAGAACTGCTGTCTGTGTGCTTAAATGTAGAATGGGCAATAGGTAGAAGGATATAATCTAAGGATAACCTCAGATTTTACCTTTGACAAATGAGCTTATGAAGATGTCATCACAAGGACATGGAGAAGCAGAAGCTTCATGGAAGCAGAGGACAATGCAATCTCACTCATAATGAACTAGACACACCTGAAATCACTGAGTTATATACATATATCTGTGTGTGTGTATGGACAAGGATAGAGTTATAGACAAGTTTGGATGATATTAGCAATAACTTGCTCTTCAATTAAGATAATTTATGGGCCAACTGTCAAAGTCTGAAGCCAGAGACATAAGGACAAACCATGGGTGCACAGACATAAGATAACAAAGGTAGGAATAAAGATATCACAGAAGCACAGGAGAAAATACAGGGAACTGTGTAGCTCCTGATTACACCCTCTCAGTGGTCAGGTTTTCCAGTTAGGTATGCTTCATGGGCCATTTCTAGGAACAGGCATTAGTCTATAGAAAAATTTCCATGTGTCAAGAAGTGGGTCATATGACTGACTCTCCATCACTAAATTTCTATTTTTCACTTATGCTAGATGTCACCATAGCATTTGCTGCCTGGTATTGAATTAGATATGATAAGATACTTGAAACCATCTGAGAAGAGTTCAAGGCAGAAGGTAAATGTAAAAAGTATTCCATGCTAGTAATTCTTTCATCTATTGTGGCCTTCTTTGCTTTTACGGAATGGGGTATTAAATGGGTTCATAATTTCAGCCTTCTGCTATTGTACCATCCCTTGGAAAGAAAAATTACTAAAACTTCACAAGACTGCCAAATAGTCTAGGCCAAGAACTTCTAAGATGTAGAAAAGGGACATATTAATTTTTAAGGACTTATTATGATATGTAGTTAAGATAAGGATGACATTGAATTAGAACTAAGAAAATCTATCTTTAGAAGCTTGGTAATATGCCTTGATATCAAAACAAGGAAAATGGGGTTTCTAATTCAAGATAGATGGCTGGGACTAAATACAGCTGTGAAATGTGTCCCGTGGCAGGGATGCTTGGGGCAAAATCACACTCAATGCAATTTGTTTTTCTTCTTGTCCTCCCACACTGACCATTTTTCTATGGTCTTTCTACATTTTTGGCAGACTTTTCTTTTAGGTCCTAGCTGACTATTCTTTTTTTTTAATTTATTATATTTTTTATGTGTATGAGTGTACTGTCTGCATGTAGGTTGGTGCACCTGTGTCATGCAATGCTGTGGAGGTCAGAAGAGGGCGTTGGATTCCTCTGGAACTGGAGTTAGAAAAATCCTTCACAAAAAACAGAGAATATGGAAACTATTAAACCTTTGTCAAGAGAGCATCATGAAGACCAATCAATAATGCCAGCTGGCAGGACTTACAGTATCTGCCTGCTGAGGGGTTCTGCCCTAGGGTTCGTACAAGAACCACCAGAACTTTAATCTCGTGATTTAAAAGCTGTTACCTATCAATTCAATTTTCACGCGATCTCAATGAAATGAGTGCATATCCGTCAATAACACTGTTTATTAACTCCTTTAAATAGACTCACAGTATAATTAAGAAGGCCAGACCGGCAGCAATTGCACTCTTCAGGGAACAGTTACAATTCCCTCCTGTGCTTGATATTTTGTTTACATGTATTCTACCATGTTTGTCAAAATGATTTTGTATTTAATAATGTTTATTGTATGGTAAATACTGGAAATGTAGTCTCTGAGTTGAAGTTAAATGATCTGCCAACATCATTGGCAGAGTAACAACTATAATCTCCTTTCATTCTTTTTTTAATTTATTTTGTGTGTGTATAAATGTACTGTTTGCATGCAGGTCTGTGCACCCATGTCGTGCAATGCTGCGGAGGTCAGAAGACAGCCTCAGATTCCCCTGGAACTGGAGTTAAAGATGGTTCTCAGCTGCCATGTGGGTGCTGGGGATCGAACCGGGGTCCTCTGCAAGAGCGGTCAGTGCTCTTAACCGCTAGGCCATCTCTCCAGCCCCTCCTTTCATTCTTATGCCCTTTCCTCCTTTAGTC
Organism: Rhizomys pruinosus; assembly: GCA_009823505.1. NCBI lineage: Eukaryota > Metazoa > Chordata > Mammalia > Rodentia > Spalacidae > Rhizomys > Rhizomys pruinosus. The sequence goes on along the minus strand of VZQC01014352.1, from coordinate 4,937,650 downwards.
TTCTTTCCTTTCCCCATCCCTCCATCCTGAGCTTACATCATAATGCAATGCGTAGTTGTCTGTCTCCTATGTGCTATAGAAGAGTTAGCAACAGAAGAGACTTCTAATTGATGGTCCTCAGGAGAAGGTGACTTGGCCTTGAAGAAGACATTTGACAATGTCTGGGGACATTTTGTTTGACACTTGGGGGCAACTTCCTGGCACCTCTTCGTAGACTCGGGGATGGTAATGAATGCAAAGGACAGATCCCATGGTGCAATAACATCTGCTGAAAGTGTTAGTCAGTTGGCTTGTGAAGGAGGGCCTAGGCCCAGGCAGCTTCTCTCCTCTGCAGGGTGCCTAGCAGGTGCTTTCTGCCTTTGCCTCCCAACTTCTGATATGGAGTTTAGTGCCAATCCTCTGTGACTTCTTCCTACATGCAGAATCCCCACTATCCCTCCTCCGACATGCAGGGAACACCCCACTCTTCCTGTCATTACTTGGGAGGGCTAGTTTCTTTCAGGGTGCTCTTCACCATCTTGCTACAAGGAATTGTTTTCTCTATGTGTGATTATTGGTGTTCATTAGCCACATTTTCTATTAAACATTAATATAAATACTGTCAAGTGTGGTGATGTAGGCCTCTAATCCCAGCTACACAGGAGCATGAGGCAGAAGGCTCATAGCATCAAGGTCTTCCTTGGCTAGAGTGAGTTCTAGGTTGGCCTGGGTAACTTAGCAAAAACCTGTGTCATTATCAGAGAAAAAAAGGACTGTTGATACAGCTCATTGCCAGAGTGCTTGCCTATCACCTGTGAGGTCTGGGGTTCCATTTTCAGCACTGAAAATAAGACAATGTGAACAGGATGTTTTACAGTTCCTTTTAGTAAGAGTGATCTTGCAGAGAATAAAAAAATTTGTTCATAATCTGCAATGCTGTTGCTGCTTTTTCCCCCACCTCAGTGTTGTTCAAGAGAAATTATAGATGGAGCCCAAGAACACAAGATTGGAATCCACATGCCCTGGGTTAGATGATGCCTCTGAGCTTATTAGCTTTATAAATTTCACAAGATGTCTCCACTTCTCTACAAATGTAAATTTTGCATAGGCTTGGTATGAGTATTGAAGGCAGGCATAGCATTATTTTCTGTACTAAGACAAGTAAAATTCTGGCCACTTGTATTATCATATGCCATTGTGTGTGAGAACTGAAATTCTCAGAGCAAATGAAACACCATGTATGTAAATTGTTTAGGGCGGTGCCTGTCTCTGACTAGGCACTAAATATCCATTAGTGCTGACATTCTAAAGTTGGTATCTGCATAGTGGACAGGTGCCTCAGAGGAGCTCTGGACATGTACAAAGCACATACTCTTCTTCAGGAAGAGGATTTTTCCTTCTATCTTTATCGACAGTGTATCCATTTAGGCATTAATGACCACTATGAATATTGATTATTTTGTTCTGTAATGAAGCCATCAAAAGTGAAACTTACAGACAACTGAATAGTAGTGTTTTATAGAAAGAAAACATTTGTTTTGTAATATCCTTCCACTCTCCTGTCTAATTCGATTCCATGTTGTAAGGTATTCAGATATAGTTCCTTGATTGTTTAATCTGAGTGTAAATCTTGGTCAGTGTATGGCACGGCCCATTTTGTTTTATTTTTTTTCATGTGGTTTCTTGATTCATTATCCACATAGGCACTGAATGCCTAAGCCCACTGATCCTTTAATGCAGACTTGCTGTGCTGTGTTAGAGATTATAGCCAGGGTCCCTTTTACACAAAGCGCTTGTCCTATCTGAGTGATGCCCCAGCCTGAAAGTAGATCATTCTGCTGGGCTGACATTCTTCCTTATGAATCTTTGGTGGTGCTTACCTGCTCATTTCCATCTTCCTCTCGCTGTGCATACCTTCTCCATGTGAATACCAGTATCTATGTGCCAGTGGGGTGGGGCGAGGGAAGTATTTATTAATCATCTCTATATGCCAAGTGTCTGGCATGAATTCAAGTACAAACCTGTTATAAATTTCACATGGTACAAGTTTTTGTCCTTTTTTGTGCCATAAAATATACAAAACATAGCTATCTCAAGACTAGAAATCAGAGCTGAGTACATTGGTGAAACAGTCTCTAAGAGAGTTATGTAAATTCAGAAATCATTGTGTCACATTGGAGGGCAGAAAACATCCTAACTCAGAAAGAGTAAGCATTTCAGACCATGCCTCCTTCAGTCACACACGTGTTGACTCACGAGTCAGAGAAAGAGAAAGCTTGAGTGTGGAGCCTGCATCCAATTTGTCCTTTAAATCACTTTGTATGAATAAATGAAGAAATTAGAAGACAGAGTGAATTACAATGTTTCCTCAGATGATGAGCAGAGGGCGTAGCTGTCCAGGGCTGCATGTGGTCACGCCTTCAGAGAGAAGGTTAGGTGTAGAGGTGTGAGCCAGGCAGAACAGCACAAGAGGGAGGAGGGTGATAGGTAGGACTCAGCTTCCTCTTGATGAAGCTCACAAGGAAGAGCAATGTATTCCCAGTACAGAAAGGTGGATGAACCAAGAGTCTGAGAAGAAAAGCAAACTGTACTGGAGCTTGGGAAGCCCAAATGTGCACTCCTAAAGTCGTACTTAAGTGCTGTGTGTAGGCTCTCTGACACTCCCAGGACAGGTCAGCCAGTGCTTTCTCAGCACTGGGTGAAGCCTTTGCCCACTCTGGGTCACCTATCAAGAACAGTGGCGAACAGCAGGCTGCTAGGTTGCAGTGTATGGATTGAACTCAGTATGCCAAGAGATGTATACAGAAATAATCCAGTCCTCTGCCCAAAACTAGTAGTGAGAAAGCTAAGTATAACCACTGTAGAAAAAAAAGAAATTACTGAGCTAGTTACTGAATTTTAGAGAAGGACCCAGGAGTTTATTTCCTAATTTTTTGAGTCTTTGAAAGGACACTTATTTTAACACCTCCTGCTCCTGGCTTTTAGGCAGATGGCTGCGACATTAAGATAATATATTAACAACAGATGCATACCTTTTCCTGGACTTCACGTGGGGAGGCTTCTGGCTCAAGAAATTACTAATGAAAATTAAAATCTCTCACTTCTAGTTCAGAGGTTTAAAAAATGCTCCCTTCGTTGCATGCAGAAATTATTGCTATCAAATATTTGTCATGCATCATGAACTGAGCCTAGATATGGAATTGGGTATTAATAAGTAGCAATTGTGAGGGGGCGGCAAGTGATTTCTGTTGAGAGGCAGCACCAGGAATTGTGATTCTGAGCAGTATTTTAAGTTGCCCTTGGAGGCATGTGATTGTGAATTCTGTGAATCCAACTGAATTCTAATGGGGTTTTATAGTCCCTCTCATAATTTCATAATCTTGTTAGGTGATGGGGAAAACAGATACCTCAGTAGTAATTAGTTTCCTGAAAGATAAATTTAATTCCTCAAAAATATTTTCATGCATTTTTGGCAATTTCATAGATGTGTATAATATCACATATTCGACATATCACCTCCCCCACAATTTCCCTCTCTTATCCTCTTCCTCTCCCTCTGCACCCCTCTTTTTCCTCAATGGGTCCCCTTCTTATTTTCATATCTTTTGGTAACCCACTGACTTTAATTAGCCTCCCATACATGCTCATGGGTGTGGAGTTACTTACTGGATTATGGCAATTTATCAATGACCACCCTTCTTTTTTATTTATTTATTTATTTATTTATTTATTATTGATGCTTTGTGTATTTCATACATCATTTTCCAATTCAGTTCAGGCATATATCCCCTTCCCTTCCCCCCATCCCACCCCTACCCATCCCAAATCATGCATTCTGCCGTAACTTTTCTGCATCTTTCTCTGCTTTTTTGTTTTGTTTTGTTTTCATTTTTTTAACAATAAGTGATAATTTGTGAGTACAAGCATCCTTCATGTAAAACCAATTTGCGAGCAGTTGTGCCCAAACCCGCACAGCTCATGGGTCCCACCATCCAGCAGGGGGGCTTAGGAGAAAACCACACAAAGACTCTGTCATACTTAACAGAAGAAAATGTAATTCATGGATTGACATATCATCCAAACATCTGTGTCTATACCAAAGTAACCTACCATAACAATTAGTACTGTTTAAACACCTATATATCTAATTGCGTGTGCTTCATTAGTAGGATCGAAAGATTATGCCAGCCTGGACAAGCTGGCAGCCCATGAAAGAAAACAGCCAGAATTGACTAGAGATCAAGACAACAGCTCCAGAGAAAGTAGACTGCCTTGCTTTCATCCACCTGTGCCCCTTTTCTAAGCCTAAGGAACAATCTGCAGAAGAGGGGGCGTGGTAGAATGTAAGGGCTGCGATTGGGGTGAACGGTGAAACTACAACAATATAGCCTGGACACTCATTTGACCAACTTGATTGAACATACAATGACCACCCTTCTTAAGCAGCATTGACTGCCAATGGCTCCTCGACTGGGGTTAAGGTCTCAGGTGTCTCTCCCTCACCTGTCCTGGAGTTTTGACCTGGTTGATATGTGCAGGTAACAACAGCTGCTGTGAGTTTGTGAGTGCAGTAACCGAGCCATGTTCAGAAAACAGCCTTTCATGGCACTGTTCCTTACCCTGTGGCTCTTACATTCTTTCCATTCCCCTCTTCTGTGTTTTCTGAGCATTGGAACAGGGGCTAAGACTTCAACAGTCAGTTGTTTTAGTTATGTGTCTTTGCATTCACTCTTCTCTTTTACAAAGAGAAGCTTCTCTTACTTGGCTGAGAGCAGCATCAATCTGTAGGTATAAACATAAATATTGAAAAGTCAGTTTGTCATTGTGTTTGTTTAGCAAAACCAAAGTAGAAGGCACATCCCTGGGATCTATGACCTCTGCATCCATGAGCTTTTGACCAGGTATACACTACCACATATGGCTCCCATGGAACAGCCCTTCAACTAATCAGTAAGCAGTTGGTTTCTTCCATAACATTGTTACTACTGCACAAGTGGCACATTTTGCCTAGCAAGTAAGTATAAGCATGTAGCCCAAAGGCCCATGCTGGGTCAGAACACTGCTGACTTTTCTTCTCTAGCATTGTGTGGCCCCTTCTGGAACTATGTAAGCTCAGTAGGAGCAAAAGAGTTTGCAGGTCCATTCCAGCTTGATTTCTCTACCTCCTGAAAGTAAGTGTCTAGCACCTACAACAGTAAGGTCTTGGCATCTAGACATGGTAGGTGGCCAAAGCAGAAGCAGTAGTCTCCACTGCTTGGCAGCCCGTCTGTGCGTATGTGTGTGTGTGTGTGTGTGTGTGTGTGTGTGTGTGTGTGTGTGTGTTGGGGGGTGATTCCTGACCAACAATTCACAAAACAATGTATTCCACATAGACCTGGCATTGGGCTTTTTTATTGTGGCCTATGGCTTCTTTTTGTTGTTGTTGTTGAAGTTTCTCTTTTCTTTTGTCTTTTCTTTTCCTTTTCTTTTCTTTTGGTGTTTTTGAGACAGAGTCTTCCCGTAGCCCCAACTGGCCTGGAACTTGCTCTGTAGACCAGGCTGGACTTAAACACTCAGAGATATGCCTGCCTCTGCCTCACAAGTGCTGAGATTAAAGGCATATGCTACCACACCCAGCTCTTTTCTTTTTCTTAACAGTGTCTCCCTATAGTACCACCTGGCCTGGAACTCACTATATAAATCAGGCTGGCCTCCATCACAGAGAGACAGAAAGATTTGCTGGTCTCTGCCTCCCAGGTACTTGTATTAAAGGCCTGAGCCCCACATCTGTTGGCCTATGACTTCTTGAAGCAGTATTTATTATCCATCTTGAGTTAGATTCCAGCCTGACCTACATGAACTTTTGGTGAAAAGTTTATTGGGGACCAATGAGATAACTCAGCTGGTAAAGGGACTTGCCACCAAATCTGATAATATGAGTTTAACATTAGAAACAGAGAACTGACCCCATAAAGTTGTGCTATGACCTCCACATGTGTGCTATGACCTCCACATGTGAGCTATGACCTCTACTATAGCACATGCACACCCCACACATGGACACCCACCCACGCATGCCCACCGTGCTGGATAACCTCATTATCAACTTGACACACCTGGGTTGAGGGATCCTCAATTGGGGAATTACCTCCATCGGACTGGCCTGTGGCCACGTCTGTAGGGTATTTTCTTGATTGGTGAGTGATATGGGAAGGCCCAGCCCACTGTGGGTGGTGCCATCCCTGGGCAGGTTGTTGTATATTGTTTAAGAAAGCAGGCTGATTCTAAAGCCTAGGGAACAATCTGAAGGACAGGGGGCATGATAGAATGTAAGGGCTGGGATTGGGGTGAAATACAAAATTACAGAAATATAGACTGGACTCTTATTTGATCAATACAATAGTACATACAAGCTCCTCCAGCTGGACAATGGGGGCCTCGGGCTGTATATGTTTGGGCATAGCTTCTTGCAAATTGGTTTTACATGAAGGATGCTTGTATTCATTACTTATTACCTATTATAAAAAATGTCTTCAAAAAAAAAAAAAAAGAAAGAAAGAAAGCAGGCTGAGCATGGGTCAGGCAGCAAGCCAGTAAGCAGCATTTCTCCATGGCCTGCCTCCAGCTTCTGCCTCCAGGTTCCTGCCCTGAATTTCCTACCTTGGTCTCCCTAAGTGATGAACTATGACCCAGGAGATGTAAGATGAAGAAACCCTTTCCTCCCCAATTTGGTAGTGGTCAGAGTCTTTTGTCATAGCAGTTGAAGGCAAACTTGAATACCCACATACACACCCACTACACACACAGTTGTAGACAAAATAAATAAATAGTTTAATAAAAAAAATTACTTGGAAAGTAATACTGGGCAAATCTGGAATGTCCCCAAATGGCTTTGAGCTAAAGGCTTTGTCCCCACCACAGGGCTATCAGGAAGTGATATAACATTGGAGACTATCAGTTTTATGACCATTATGAACATGTTCTCTGAGGGGATAGGGCTGTTCCAGCCTTTCTCCATCTCTCCCTTTTGTATCCTGTTCACCTCACCAAGCATTCTTTCTCTTCCTAGATGTTTCCACCATATGTTGAATTGTCTTTGGCCTAAAAATCGATGGTCTCAACCAAGCATAGGATCCCAAATATATGTTTTCTCTTTTTAATTTGACTAGCTCAGGTATTTTGTTTCTCTCAGGGAAAGATACTTGATAGTTTGTGAGGATCTAATCTGGACTGTATTCTGTTCCATTCATCTGTACTTATCCTTTCACATTACTAGAACTCAAAAGTCTCTTTGTGCCTCCCTTTCCCAACAGAGCTGTTCTCCTGTGCTTCAGTTTTATTTTTTTCACTGGCTTGCTTTTGCCTATAAAACAACAATCCAGCTAGATGACTGTCTAATGAACAGAGCCCCTGCTTGCCCCTCATATTAGCTGATAACATAATCTAGAGAAGACAGATCAAAGAGAAGCTAGCACTGTTAACATTTGCAAGGGCTTGGAAGTGGGGGTACATGACAAGTTTCTCAGGCTGAAGCAGACAGAGATCAGGTCTAATCATTCATTCACATATGGATTCCAGATCTTCCCCCTTCACTTTTATATGTAGCAAGTAAAACCTAACAGGCATCAGCAGTGCCAATCTTAGTTCAGCAGTGTTTTCATTTGTGTCATGCACATGAGGAAAATACCAGGCACTTAAGACTTCCCCACCATAGCATTAAACTTTGATAATTGATAGCGTAACGGCACAATTAGAGCTCTAGCAGTTTTGAGCTTTGATTGGTGATGTCCAATATATGGATGTATTTTCTTTTTTAATGCCGGATTCTAAATTATGTAAGGAAGAATGAAAGTCTAGAAGTTGAGGCACTGTAATTACTCTGGAGTATGGAGCAAAGGGTTAGTGTGGAGAAGCAGCCTGGAGCATGGCAGCCATCAGTGTCCCTGCTCCAAGCGTCCTTGAGCCCCTCCTGGTTCCCTACTGCCTGTATTCCTGCATCTTGCAAATGTGATCTGACAAGGTCTCACCTCCTGCTCTCACTCTCTTCTCTGCTTTGAGTTTTCTCTTCACCCAAAGGCATGGGGCTCTGAAAGAGCTCTGAAATCAGCAAGAGCGTGTGTCCTGCGTGGTCAAAGTTCCATTAGTGGATCCAGGATCCATCTGTTTCCTTTTCTCTGAGCACTCAAAGAACGGTCCTGCGGTGCAGCTGATACCCTTCTCAGAGGGAAGCACAGGAGGTCAAGCCATCTGCTGCGTTTACTGGCAGCGTGCTGACAAGACGTTTCCCATCTATCAGTCCTCCAGTCCTCCATTCCTGCTCCCCTCCCTAGGTGTGTATGTGTACACACTTGTGGTGTGTGTGAGTGTGTGTGTGTGTGTGTGTGTGTGTGTGGTGTACGTTTTTGCACACTCTGCTTCCTCACACAGATTAGCACTTAAAACCATGTCTGATATTCTGTTTTCTGGGGAAGCTTTGCTTAATCCAGATGCAAGTTAATATCATTACATAACTAAAAGGCTTATGTGGAGGGCAATGGAATATGAGGTAAGCATTTACAATTGAATATGGAATTAAATAATTATTTTACATTACCACAATGAAATTTGTGACGTATTTTTCTTAATTTAATTTGTACCCCACCTTTCCACTGACTGCGGCATGCTCCTGAGAACTCTGGCCTTCTGCCTTTTAAGAGGTTTGTGCTAAGGAACTCTTCACTCAGCAAACAGTTGCTAATGATGCTGTGACTGTTTAAATAAAAATCCAAGCAACACATTATATAAAGGTTAACATTATTTTTACATTACTTCAAGGCTACATAATATATTACAAAACAAACTATAGTATCTTCGAGTCTTTAAAATAGTCATATGAGGGCTGGAGAGATGGCCTAGCGATTAAGAGTGCCCACCACTCTTACAGAGGACCCGGGTTCAATCCCCAACACCCACATGGCGGCCGAGAACCATCTGAAACTCCAATTCCAGGAGAACTCCAGTTCTAGGGGAATCCAACACCCTCTTCTGACCTCCGCGGCATTGCACGGCACGGGTGCACACACTTGCCTGCAGACAGTACATTCATACACATACAGAAATAAATAAATAAAAATAAAATAGTCATATGAGACAAACGGAAATTGACTATTTATTTATTTATTTATTTATTTATTTATTTATTTATCATGATGGTTGGGGTTTGGGTACATAAAGTAACCTTCCAAGGTCTCAGGAGATAAATTCAATACAGGAATTTGCAATCACAGGATTTTGAAAATGAGCAGAATGTTCTTTTAATGATTCTATAGGTAGAATCTCTAGTATAGTTTACCTTTCAGTTGATAATTATTAAAGTTTTAAATTCTGTAGAATACAACATGATATATTTAATATGAACTTGAAAAGACTGATGCAAGTGCATTAAAGGCAGATTTCCCTCAGCCTTCCATCTGAACACACCCTATGTATTTATTCCAAGCTCATCTTGTTTGTTTATTAAAAGATATAGTTTTCAAAATTCTTTGATTTCCTCATCTAATCCTTACACCTATCATTAAAACTTTCATTAAAATTTTCTCCTTAAATCATTTATTGTGAAAAAAAGTGAGATGAACTATTTCTGAAAAATAGGAAACATTTCTGCACTGTTTGAAGGGCATCATTCAAACTGTAATAGAAAAGTTTATGTTGACAACTCAAATTTGTACTGAGATATGTAAGCATGAATTATAGAAATACAAAATAAAATAGAATATATACAAAATATTAACTGTGCATAATGTAGTACACATACTATACATGTTATTGTTTATAATTTTATATAGCTATACTAATATTTTTACTATAAGAATTAAATAATAATGTGTGAAGAATATAGCTTAGTCAGTAAATTCTTCCTTCACAAATATGAGTGAAGACCGGCACTCACATAAAATGTCTAGCACGGCATCATGGGCTTGGAATCCCAGCACTGGGGAGGCAACCTGGCCAGTTAGCCTAACCTAATTAGTAACTTCCATGCCAGTGAGGTATCCTATCTCAAAGGAGATGGGAGATATTTCTGAGGATATCCCCTGAGGTCCTCTTCTGGCTACCATAGACACACAAACACATATGCACTTACACATACATGAACATGTACACCCACGAAAAATTCAAATTAAATATAAATTATAAAACATCATGAACAGTCAATATAAGTTAAACTAAAATATAAAACTTCTTGGATCCCCTGGCCAACATCTCCTAGGCAGAATAATCCATCGCTGATATCAGAGCTCTCCTGTATTAATACATTTTGCTTAAGTGCATAGTTTAAGGAGACTTTAGTATTATATTTGGATCTGAATAGAGAATAATCCTTTTCACAGTTCCTATGTCTATTAGTCAATTAAAGAAGGCAGTTTTACCAGTTTTATAAGAGTTACTTCTATAACAGTTGGCTCCAATTTACAGTTAGAGAATGACCTCATCATCATCATCATCATATTTCTCCTTGTTCTATGGGGGGAGGTAAGAAAGTCTCTCGTATTAAAACCTTGCAGCACCTAAAAGGTAAATTTCATTAGGACTCATTATAAATATTGTTACAAGCCCCTCCAAAAGGTAAAGGCTTCTTGCCTGTAAACTGGAATACCTGCAAGAAGAGAGGCGATAAGTCCCTGCTGTCAAAGACCTGATGTAAGCATGGGAAAGATGCATTGAGACCACACATGCAAGTGTACAGTTGGTCTCTGGAATACCAGAGAGTGTTACCAAAGGCCACTAAACCAATAAAGCAAATATAGGTCTCCTTGAGTCAAGCAAGACTCCTCCGTCAGCACCAGTTACACCTCACCTGCCTGGAAATACTGTGCAGCACTGGCAGCCATATGCCTGTATATCCCAAATCTAATTGGCTATTAGCTCTCTCCTTGGAGGAATAACCCACAGCTGATGCCACAAGCTTACATCCTCTAATGGTTAGGAGATGTTATAAGCCACAGTAAGACCCTGTCATATTTAACAGAAAAAAAATGTAATTCATGGATTAACATACCATCCAAACATCTGTGTCTATATAGTAACCTACCATAACAATTAGTACTGTTTAAATACCTATATATCTAATTGCTTGTGCTTCATTAGTAGGATCGAAAGGTTATTCCTGGACAAACTGTCAGCCCATGAAAGGAAACAGCCAGAATTGACCAGAGTCCAAGACAACAGCTCCAGAGAAAGGAGACTGTTTTGCTTCTCGACCACCTGTGCCCCTTTTCTAAGCCTAGGGAACAATCTGCGGAAGAGGGGGCATGATCGAATGTAAAGGCTGCGATTGGGGTGAATTGTGAAACTACAGCAACATAGTCTGGACACTCATTTGATCAACTTGATTGAACATACAAGGCCCCCCCTCAGCTGGATGGTGGGACCCATGGGCTGTGTGGGATTGGGCACAACTGCTTGCAAATTGGTTTTACATGAAGGATGTTCGTACTCATAAATTATTACTTATTGTTAAAAAATGAAAAAAAAATAAAGAAGTAATTAAAATAAATAAATAAATAAATAAAATATAGAACTTCTTTACAATATCGTGCTTCATGCTTTCTTTGTTCAGTAGCTGCTGTCTGCTTTTCACCCTATAATTTCTCATGTGATAGAGGAGGTAATAATTCGTTACTGCTTAGGTATCAACAAATCCCATTTCAATACTCTCTTATGTACAGTAAGGGAGAAATGAAAATATTTTTTTCAACATTCTTACTCTTTGTAATTCATTAAATCAAAATGATATGAATCTCTGAAGACTGAAGTACAAATTTTAGAGCTTTATTGATTTAACATTCCCTTTGTAAATATTTCATAGTTCTATAATGTGCAAATGGAGTCACACAAAGCTTCACACTTTTCTGTTGGTCTGCTGAGAGGGCAACTGACAGCTTTTATTATACCATTTAGAAAATAGACATGAAAATGTGTAAGGATATTTGTCATTATTATGGATGTCATGAATTGACAAAACATTGCTATTAAACAAGATTTTAAAAAATATTTTGACATATTTATTTTTAATGCATATTTTTTTGAATTTTAATCATCTTCATACCCCCTAAGCCTCTCCACTGGATTCCATGCATCCTATCATATATATTAAGGCCTATCAAGTAAAGCTAGTATACTCAGAGGACCCTTGATGCAAGTTCATCCACTGGGTTCTAGTCAGCCTATCTATAATCACTCCCTTAAAGAAGGTCAACACTCCCTCACCCAGAAGTAATTATCTGCCAGTAATTCTTTTTTTTTTTTTTTTGTCTTTTTGAGACAGGGTCTCCCTGTAACTCCGGCTGCTTTTAAATTGTCCCATAGGTTTTTCTGTGTTGTATTATCATTGTCATTCAGTTCCAGGAATATTTTTATTTATTTATTTATTTATTTATTTGTTTATTTATTTACTTATTTATTTCTTCTTATTTACTTATTTATTTATTTAATTGTATGAATGTACTGTCTGCATGTAGGTCTGTGCACCCGTGTCATACAATGCCGTGGAGGTCAGAAAAGGGTCTCGGATTCCCCTGGAACTGGAGTTCTCCTGGAATTGGAGTTACAGACGGTTCTCAGCCGCCATGTGGGTGCTGGGGATCGAACCTGGGTCCTCTGCAAGAGCAGTCGGTGCTCTTAACCGCTAGGTTATCTCTCCAGTCCATTGCCATTAATTCGTAAGCTAATGTTGCATGCAGCACTTGTCCCCAGTTCTATGCTAGGTTTTTCTCTGATTGAGTTTGCATGGGTCTTATGGACACTGATACCACTGCTATAAGTTCACATGAGCAAGTTCCCGGAGGCCTGTAAAATTCCGTTTCCTTATTGTCATGTACCTCCACCCCTGGCTTTTAAAATATTTGCCCCCTCTTTGTCAATGGTTGCTGAGCCCTGGGTAGGAAAAGTTCAACATATGTATCCTCTCCAGAGACACATACTCTGCAGACTCTTATTCTCTAAATGTTGCCCATTTGTGGTCTTCTGTATGCATTGCACTCAGGTATATGAGGAAGCTTTGCTGTTGAGAGTTCGAGGGATGTATTAGTATTCTCCCTACCTGCTGTTCTGCTCTGCTCCATGAGCCTTAGGTATGGAGGTTCTACTGTAGGTGTGTCACTTAGGGCTGGGTATCTCTCAGACATATATTCTCTTTGTACGACCAGTTGTGGAACTCTATAGTAGTCTCCATCTGTTGCTAAGAAGCTTCATTGTGGTGACTGGCATACTTGTCTATAAACACAATGACCCATACTAAGCATACAGAAAGAAATTCTGTTTCTCCAGGGATGTGACAGACTTTGGGATTTCTCTGAGATCTGTGATCTCTCTAGCCATGTTGAATTTGGCTATGTTTATAGTCTCACAGATGAGTTCTCTCTCATGAATGGGCTTTAATTCCAATTAGGTACCTGTTGATTACCTCCAGGATAAAAATGTGACTAATGACCTGATACAGTTTGCTGTGCAGTTTATTGTTATGGTTATTAGGATTTAAAGCCGGGGTTGGATGAGTGATCATTTTCCTCCCTTAGCAGCTTTCATAGTGTCCTCCCAAACTATCAGAGTTAGTCTTCGGGGAGGTGGCTTCCATGTCAATTCCAGCTTCATTGCTCCAAATCCCGTGTCTAAAGTATGTCCTGTCTTCAGCAAGAGGGTCTTAATGCAAGCTTTGGGAAGCAATCAGGATTGTAGCAATAGCCTGTGTAATTTTGGAAGTCTTGAAGTCTCTTTGACTACACTGACTAACAACTCAAGGGAGGCTTCTCCTGTCTGGCACTCTTTCTTGTCATATAGCCTTCAGTTATATACATGAGCTCATGTACAGATACCGTATATGTAATATTTCAGTAAGCTTTTGAAATGATAGTTTCTTCTTCTCATTTTTCACACCAGCTAAGCATTATTTATCTCTGGTCTTTCTCCCTATCTTACCCTTCCCTCTCTCTCCATTTCCCCCATTTCCCCTTGACAAAGTCTATCGCCTATGAGCCCCTGTTTCTTGAGCTTCTTTTTCTCCTTTACTCTATGGTTCCTTGTATAATCTGCCCTCTCCCTCTCCCAGCTAAATCCCCACATTATATACATTTCCTCCCTTGGGAACACCTGTATCCTACTATTCTAACTCAGTCTCCTTCTTTCCTTTTACCTCCATGATTTCTTTCCATTCTCTTGGCTCCTGCAGTTACATCGAGATATATAGTCACATATAAGGATTTGGAGCTAAGACCCCAAAATGGGGATACATGTGACACTTCTTTTTCTGAGTCTGTGTTACTTAACATAGTATAATTGTTTCCAGTTCCATCTATTTACCTACAAATTTCATGATTTTGTCTTTCTTTACTACTGAGTAGGACCGCATTGTCTAAATGTACCACATTTTCATTATACAGTGATCAGGTTGCTGACATTTATTAACTGTTGTGAAAAGAATAGCAAAAATCCCAGATGTACAAATATCACTGCGGTAGGATGAGTACTTTGGGCATATGACAAGGAATTGTATAACTGGATTACATGGGAAATTCATGTTTAGTTTTATAGAGTTCTCCACAATATTTTCCATCGTGGTTGCAGAAGTTTGCAATCCTACCAGCAGTGAATGAACATTCCCATTTACTTACATCCTCACTAGCATTTTGTATCATTTGTTCTCTTGGTCTTAGCCAGTCTGACTGGGGTAAGTTGATTTGCATTCCCTAATTACTAAGGATGTCAAGCTCTTTAAAGTTGTTTCTTAACCATTTTTATTTCTTCTTTTGAGAATTCTCTTTTCATATCAATAACCCATCTTTTCATGGGGTCATTTGTTTTCTCGATGCTTTCATTTTTTAGTTATTTATATATGCTTGATATTAATCATCTATCAGATGTATAGCTGGCGAAGATTTTCTCCCACTCTGTGGGTTTCCTCTTCACTTCCTTCATTTTTTCTTTTACTGTACAGAATATTTTTAGATTAATAAGGTCATATTTGTCTACTGTTGCCCTTAGTTACTGAGCAACTGGGATATGGTAGAAAGCCATTTCCTATACCTATAATTTTAGGTAAATTACTGTGATTTCTTCTAAGAGTTTCAGTTTTTACACTGAGGTCTTTAATCCATTTGGAGTTGACTTGTGTGCAGGGTGATGGATTAAAGTCTAGTTTCATTCTTCTACAGGTGGAGATCCATTTTTACAAGCACTCTTTGTTGAAGATATCTTTCTACCAATGTGTTTTTGGCAGCTTTGTCAAATATTATTTGTCAAATATATATTGTCAAATATAAAAAATTCTGTTTTCATGACTATAGCTCTGTAATACATTTTGAGAGCTGGTATGGTGATACGCCCATCTTTGCTCTTTGTGCTCAGTACTACTTTGACTCTCCAGTGTCTTTTGTGATTCCATATGAATTTAAGGATTTTTTTCTAATTTTGTGAAGAAAGACAATGGGATTTTAATTGGCATTGCACTCATCTGTAGATTGCTTTTGATAGGGTAGTCATTTCTACAAAACTATTTTATCTAGTCCATGAGAATAGAACTTTCCACATCCTGGTACCTTCCTCAGTCTCATTCTTCAAAGGTTTTAAATTATCATTAGAGAGATAAATAGTGTCTTTGGTCAAGTTTATTCCTAGATTTTTTTTGAGGGTATTGTTAAGTGGAAGGTTTCCATGAACTCTTCTCGATTTTTGTAAATTTATTTTAGAACTTGAATCTTTGCTGAAAGTGTTGGATATTTCTATGAATTTTCTGGTGGAATTTTGGAGATCTCTTATGCATAATATTTCATCTGCAAATAGGGATGATTTTAACTCTTCTTGCAAATTAGTGCTTCTTTAATTTCCTTCTCTTTTCTTATTGCTCTAGCAAGAGTTTCAAGCACTATATTGAAAAGGAGTGGAGATAGTGGACAGGCTTTTCTGGGTCCTGAGCTCAGAAGGAATGCTTCCAGTTTTTCAACATTTAGAATGGTGTTGTCTGTGATAGTTCTGAATATGGCTTTAATTATGTTGAGATAGGTTCCCTCTAGGACTTTGAAGATAAATGCATGTTGGATTTGGCAAAGGTCTTTTCTGCATCTCTTCAGATGACCATGCAATTTTTATCTTTAATCCATCTATACCATTTATTATATTTATTGACTTACATACATTGAATCATTCCTGCATTTCTGGAATAAATCTGAGTTGAACATGTGGAAGATCTTTTTTGATTTTTTGAAAGTATTTTTTGAGAATTTTGTATTTATATCTATTAAGGTCTATAGCTTTTTTATGTTCTGGCTTTAGCTGGTTTGGGTATTAGAATAATACTGGCTTCATAGAGAGATTTTGGAAGTTCTCCATCTGTTGCTATCTTTTTGACTAAGTAGTATTGGTTGTAGATCTTATTTAAATGTCTGGTAGATTTCTATTGTGAATCTATGTGGAGCTGGGATTCTTTTGTTGAAATGTTTTGTATTAGTGTTTCAATATCCTTGTTTGTTATGGGTTTGTTTAAGCTATCAATATCTTCTTGGTTTAGCTTTGGTGGTATCCATGAATTTATATAGTCATCCATTGCTTTAAAATTTTCAAATTTAATGGAATATAGATTTTTTTTGGTCTTTTCGAGACAGGGTAGCCTGCAGCCCCAGCTGTCCTGGAACTTGCTCCATGCAATCTACAGATGAACGCAGTGCCAAGTAAAATCCCACTGTCATTCTTCACAAAATTAGAAAAAAATTCTTAAATTCATATGGAATCGCAAAAGACACTGGAGAGACAAAGTAGTACTGAGCACAAAGAGTTGGCCTTGAACTCACAAAGATCTGTCTGCCTCTGCCTCCCAGGTGCTAGGATTAAAGGCATGCACCACCACGCCTGGCAGAATATAGGTTTTTAAAGTAGTCGTTTTATGTTCTGGGAACTGTTCTGATGCTTCCCTATTCATCACTGATTTTGTTGATTCTGACTTGCTCTTTCTTTCTTTTGTTTAACTGGGCTAATGATCTGTCATTCTTGTTTATCTTTTCAAAGAACCAGCTTCTAGATTCACTGATTCTTTTTTTTTTTCTTCTTCTTTCTATTTCATTAATTGCTTCTCTGATTTTTGTTATTTCTTTTCATCTGCTTTGTTTGGATTTTGTTTGTTCTTGACTTTCCAGAGTCTTGAGTACTCTTTTTGATTTTTTAATATTGGCACTTAGAGCTCAAAGGACTCCTTTTAAAGTGCCCCGGATATTTTGGTGTATTTTATGTTAATTTACATTTAGGTTTATGAATACTTTTTCTCATTCTCTATTTCTCCTTTGACCCATTTATTACTTAGGAACATGTTGTTTAATCTTCCTGAGTTCATGTAGGTACTAGATATCCTTTTGGTGTTGATTTTAAGCTTTACTGTGATCTGGAAGAATGCATTGAATTATTTCAGTTTCTTTGTATTTGTGCAGTATTGTTTTGTGCCCCAGTATGTGGTGAATTTTAGAGAAACCCCTATGGCCTGATGAAAGGAAAATGTATTCTTTGGTGCTTTGGTGGAATATTAGGTAGATGTCTCCTAGGTCCGTTTAATGTATGGTATCTTTGAATTCAGAAGTCTCTTTGTTTAATCTTTGTCCAATTGACCGATCTATTGGAAAGAGTGGGGTATTAGACTCACCTACTATTATTAGTTGGGGATTAATATGCGTCTTTAAGTCCTATTGTAATTGTTTCATGGAATTGGGTACACCAGTGTTTGGTACATGCATGTTCATGATTGTAATATTGTCTTGGTCAGTCTTTGATGTGAATGAAGTGCCCTTCTTCTTCCCTTCTGATTAGTTTGTAGTCTATTTTGTCAGATATTTGAATTACAACACCTACTTGTTTCTTAGTGCCATTTATGTGCAATTTTTTCCCATACTTTCACACAAAGGTAGTTCTTATCCTTGAGTTTCTTGCAGAGAACAAAAATAAAGGATTATTTTTCTTCTTCTTCCTCTTCCTCTTCTTCTTCTTCTTCTTCTTATTATTATTTTTATTATCTTATTATTATTCACCTAGTCTGATTCATTTGACTGGGAGTTTAGGCCATTGATATTTAAAGTTATTATTGAAAGATTGTATTATTTTCTTTCAGTCATTTTAATTTCTGTTTGCATTCTTGTTCTAATTTTATATTTCCACAATTAGGCATTTGTTTATTTTCTTTTTGGTGATTTTTGGGTATAGTTATTCATTTTTTCCAGTCCTTTGTATTATTGCTTCAAATATTCTGTAGATAATACAAGAATTTTCTTTTTCCTTCAACTATAATAGACAATTTTTTTCTGGAGATTTTTCTGGAGATTCTGATTTGGCATCAATGATCACTTAGAACTTGGTATACTTTGGTTCAGGCTCTTCTGGCTTTCATAGTTTGCATTGAAATATCATCTGTAAAATACCAGCGTGTGCCCAGTACATGACATGAGCACACTTCATTTGTGGCCTGCACAACACCAGTGTGGGAAAGACCAGGTGAGCCCTGTCTACCTTGATGCTTTGTGCACTCCTCTGCCCCGTGGAGGTTTGATATTACCCAGGACCACCCAACCTCCAGGTTTCAGTGTGCAACATGGGTGGAGTTAGACACTCATACACAGCACAACACCGGTGGGTGCCCAGCACGTGGCATGAGTTGGCCAACAGGGTACAAGGTAAGAACACCCCCCCCACACACACACATATCACACACACTCAATCTGGTGGAGCAGTGGTGAGAGGATCTAGCAGGCTCGGTATTAGTGATTATAGTCTGTGCAGCTGATGTTGAGGCACCAGAATCCAAAGAAACAAATAAACAAACAAATCCACATGGCAAAAACACAAACTAATAAACAACATGGGAAAACTCATAATAAATCCAACACCAAACTCTACTAACCCTCCAGAAGATTCCTACAATGAGATCTCCCTGGAAGGAAACCAAGACAAGGACCTTAGAAGAACAATTGTAGACATATTCAAAGAAATTAGAGAACTAAGGGGTGAGAATGAAAAACTCAAGAAAGACCTAGAGGGAGATAATTATAAACATTGGAAAGAAGTAAGGGGAGAAAAAGACAAAGTCTGGAAGGAAGTGGAAATGCTGAAAATATCCCAGGGCAAAATGAAAAATGAACATGACCAATAAACCAAGTAGCTACAAGATGAGAATGACAGGCTCCAGAAGGAAGTGGAAATACTAAAGAAATCAGAGGATGAAATGAAAAAGGAAATTGAACATTCATCTAATCAACAGGAAAGGGTGGGAAAAAGACTCAGAAGCAGAATGAAAGAAGCAGAAAAAAGAATATCAGACCTGCAGGATAACATGGAGCAACTAGAATGCTCAAGTAAAGATTATGAAAATTTTTTAAATAACAAGACTGTAACAACCAGGAAATGTGGGACACTACGAAAAGATCAAACCTCCACATCATAGGGATAAAGGAAGGAGAAGAATCCCAAGACAACACTATTGACCAGATCTTCAACACGACAATGGAAGAAAATTTCCCCAAACTGAAAAAAGACAAACCCATACAAATACAAGAAGCACATAGAACACCAAACAGACAGGACCAGAAAAGAAATTCCCCACACCATATAATTGTTAAAACACTAGATGCTCAAAACAAAGACAAAGTACTGAAAGCCACAAAAGAAAAACAAGTTACATATAAGGGGAAACCCATCAGAATTACAGCTGACTTCTCAGTGCAAACTATGAAAGCTAAAAGAATGTGGACCAAACTATCCCCAGTACTAAATGACTTTAGATGCCAACCCAGACTACTATACCCAGCAAAAATGTCAATTACAGTTGAAGGAGAAAGAAAAATCTTTCACAAATGAAGAAGATGAAAGAATGCATGCCTAAGAAACGAGCATTTCAGAAGATCCTTGAAGCAATCCAAAGAACAGAGGTAAGGAGCAACTATCCCTAAACCATTAAAGAGAAAAAGCAACGAAAGCATAACAGAGTAAATACAAACCAAGAATGCAAATAAAAATTAACGTAAAAGGAAGCAACACACATCTCTCAATAATAACCTTAAATACTAATGGTTTAAACTCCCCAATCAAAAGGCATATATTGGGAGAATGGATTAGGAAACTGAATCCTTCTATATGCTGTCTACAAGAGACCCATCTCACCCTCAAGGACAGACACCATCTTAGAGTGAAAGGATGGAAAAAAGTATTCCAAGCAAACGGTACCAAGAAACAAGCCAGAGTGGCTATTCTAATATCAGACAAAATAGATGTCAAAGTAAAACTAATCAGAAGAGACAAAGACGACCATTACATTCTTGTCAAAGGAACAATTAACCATGAAGACTTCACAATCCAAAATGTCTACGCACCAAACTCTGGTGCACCTAACTTTATAAACACTACTCTGCAGGATCTCAAGACACAGATTAATCCTAGCACACTAATAGTGGGGGATTTCAACACCTCACTGATTCCCTTGGATGGATCAACAGGACAAAAAATAAGCAGAGAGACATCAGAAATGAACAATACAATACACCAAATGTACCACACAGACATCTAAATAATATTCCTCCCAAATGCCAGAGAGTATACTTTCTACTCAGCACCTCATGGAACATTCTCCAAAATCAACCACATACTGGGGCACAAAAGAAACCTCAACAAATACAAAAGGATAGAAATTATTCCATGCATTCTATCAGACCATAGTGTAATAAAGCTCAATATGAACACCAGAATAAGCCTAACTAGCTACAAGAACACATGGAGATTAAACAACACAATGCTGAATAATGAATGGGTCAGGGAAGCCATAAAGAGTGAAATAAAAGTATTCATGGAATTGAACGAAAAAGACAATACCACACAACAAAACCTGTAGGATATTTTATTTATTTATTTATTTATTTGTTTGTTTGTTTGTTTTAGTCTTTTTGAGACAGGGACTCCCTGTAACCTCAGATGTCCAGAAACTCGCTCTGTAGACCAGGTTGAACTTGAACTCACCGAGATCTGCCTGCCTCTGCTTCCTGAGTGCTGGAATTAAAGGCATGTGCCACCACACCCATCCTCATGGGATACTTCTGATTTTTGTTATTTCTTCCTTTCTGTTGGGTTTGGGGTTCATTTTTGTTGTCTCTCAAGTGTTTTTAGCTGCAGTGTTAGATCGTTTATTTGTTCACTTTTTGTTTTTTTGATGTGGGCACTGAAGGCTATAAATTTCCCTCTCAAGACTGCTTAAAAGCAGGTTGGATTCGTACCAGAGATGCAGGGATGGTTCAACATACATAAATCAATAAATATCATAAAACAAATAAATGGATTGAAAGAAAAAAAGCCACACGATCATCTCAATTGATGCAGAAATAGCCTTTGACAAGATCAAACATCCCTTCATGTTTACAGTCCTACAGGGAATCAGGCTGAAGGGAACATTCCTCAACAGGATCAAAGCCATATATAGCAAACCCACTGCCAACATCATTCTAAATGGAGAAACATTGGAACCATTTACCTTAAAGGGGTGAACCCAGCAAGGCTGCCCCTTATCACCACTCCTCTTCCACATAGTGCTTGAAACACTTGCTAGGGCCATAAGAAAAGAGAAGGAATTTAAAAGAGTACTAATTGGAAAAGAAGAAGTTAAGCTATCCCTTTTTTGCAGATGATATGAGAATTTACCTAAGGGATGCTAAAAATCTCCACCAGAAGACTTATAGAAATGATTAAGAGTTTTAGTAAAGTGGCAGGTTAGAAAAATAAGTAGCCTTTCTTTACACCAACAATAAGCAAGTGGAGAAGGAATATAAGAAGACCTTCCCACTCACAATAGCCTCAAAAATAATAAAATACCTGGGAACAAACCTAACCAAAGATACCAAACACCTCTCTCTACAACAAACATTTTAAACCCAAAGCTTGAAAATGACATCAAAAGATGGAAAGACCTCCCATGCTCATGGGTTTCTTTTTAAATTTTTTTATTGTTATTAAACTTTTTCCATGCATCATACATCATTTCTCAATCGAACTTAGAGTCACTTTCCTTTCCATGCTCCCCACCCCGCCTGAGTTCCTGCACTCTTCCTACATGTCTTGCATCTTTTTCTCAGTCTTTGCAGAGTTTTTTTTTTTCAAAAAGACTTTTTAAATCAAACAGCAGCTGCACAGCAATTAAGGTCAATGGTTGACAAATGGAACCTCATCAAACTCAAAAGCCTCTGTACAGCAAAAGAAACAATCAAGTCAGGGAAGAGAAAACCCACAGAGTGGGAGGAAATCTTCACCAGTGAAACATCTGACAGAGGATTAATGTCAAGAATATATAAACTATTCAAAAAAAACCCCAAAGAAGTAAGAAAGCAAATTACCTACTCAAAAGTTGGAGTAAAGAACTGAACAGAGACTTCACAAGTGAGGAAGTAAAGATAGGTGACAAACACCTTAAAAAGTGTTTGACATAATTAATAACTAAGGATATGCAAATTAAAACCACTCTCAGCTATCATCTCACTCTGATACCACTGGATAAGACCAAGAAAACAAAAGACACTAAATGCTGGAGAGGTGGAACCAACCCAAATGATCCTCAACAGATAAGTAGATGACAAAAATGTGGTACATCTACACAATGGAGTACTACTCAGCAGTAAAGAAAGATGAGCTCAATATGAGATCTCCCAAGACCAGCTGAAGCAAGCCCAGGTAGGTTGGTAGGAGCTGGGTGCTTCAGCAAGGCTGATTCTTGTTTGACTTAATCTAGTTAATCCATTAATCCAGATATCTTTGGCTTAATTGGCTTTTGTGGCTATGGGGGCGAAGTTATCCTCCCAGCTGGTATAAAAGGTAGGGTTGTGTGAGTCTTGAGATCTGAGATCTCCCAAGACCAGCTAAAGCATAGGTACCAGGGTGCAGGCTAAAGAGCCCTCCCCCCCGCCATCTGGGATTACAGAGGCATCTGAAGGAGGCAAGCAAAGCAAGCCTTCAACACAGTGAAGAGGCATTTGGGACTCACATTGGAATACAGGCAAGGAGAAGCCCATATGCTAGGAACATAAAAAAGAGACAACACAGGGAAAGGGGCAGGATAATCCTGCACCAAGCTCTACCAACCCTATGGAAGATTCATACAGTGGGATCCCTCTGGGGATGGCCCAGGACACAGATATCAGAAACACAATTGTGAACATACTTAAAGAACTATAAGATTATAAAGAGCAAATAAAAGAACTAAGAAAAGAGAATAAAGAACTCAAGAAGGACCTAGAGAGAGAGAATGACAAACTCTGGAAGGAAGTAGAAACACTGAAAAGATCCCATGCTGAAGAAGATAAGGAAACCAACCAGCAAAGAAAAGAGCTACAGAAAGATATTGAGAAACTCCAAAAGGAAGTAGAAATACTAAAATAATTAGAAGAGGAAATGAAAAAGGAAATCAAACACTCATCCAATCAAGAGGAAAGGAATGGAAAAAGCCTTAGAAGCAGAACTGAGGAAGCAGAACAAAGAATATCAGACCTGGAAGATAACACAGAACAACTAAAAACCTCAAGGAAAGATTATGAAAAATTTAAAAATACACAAAAATGGAACAACCAGGAGCTGTGGGACACTATGAAAAGATCAAACCTCCGCATCATAGGAATAGAGGAAGGAGAAGAATCCCAAGAGAAAGGTATTGATCAGATCTTCAACAGAATAATAGATGAAAACTTCCCCAAACTAAAAAAGGACAAACCAATACCAATACAAGAAGCACATAGAACTCCAAACAGACAAGATCAGAAAAGAAATTCTCCACGCCACATCATAGTTAAAATGCTGGACACCCAAAACAAAGAGAAAATTCTTAAAGCGACAAGAGAAAAACAACAAGTGACCTATAAGGGGAAACCTATCAGAATAACAACGGACTTCTCACAGCAAACGATGAAGGCAAGAAGAACCTGGAGCAAAGCATTCCCAGTGTTGAGGGACAATGGATGCCAGCCCAGGTTACTATACCCAGCAAAAATGTCAATCATAGTGGAAGGAGAGAGGAAAATCTTCCATGACATAAACAACTTGAAAGAATACATGTCCGGAAAACCAACCCTTCAGAGAATACTTGAAGCAATCCAAAGAACAGAAGAAAGGAGCAACCAACCCCAGGCAACTAGAAGGAGAAATCAATAAAAGCATAACTGCAGAAGTAGAAACCTAAATCAAAACCGCAGATGGATAATAAGGCAAAAGGAAGCAACACAAACCTATCAGTCATAACCTTAAATATTAATGGACTAAATTCCCCAATCAAAAGACATAGACTGGGAGACTGGATTAGGAAACAGAATCCATCGATATGCTGTCTGCAAGAAACACATCTTACCTTCAAGGACAGGCACCACCTTAAAGTGAAGGGATGGAAAAAAATATTCCAAGCAAATGGTACCAAAAAGAAAGCAGGTGTTGCTATTTTAATATCGGATAAAATAGACTTCAAAGTAAAAGAAATCAGAAGAGACAAAGAAGGCCATTACATTTTCATCAAAGGAACAATCCACCAAGAAGATTTCACAATTATGAATATATATGCCCCAAATTCTGGTGCACCAAACTTTATAAAGACAATTCTCCAGGACCACAAGTCACAGACTAACCCCAGCACACTCATAGTGGGAGATTTCAATACCCCACTGAGTCCTTTGGATAGGTCAACAGGACAAAAAATAAACAGAGAGACATCTGAACTGAACGATATGATACACCAAATGGACCTCATAGACCTCTACCGAACATTCCATCCTAATACCAGAGAATACACTTTCTACTCAGCACCCCACGGAACATTCTCCAAAATCGACCACATCCTGGGACACAGAAGAAACCTCTACAAATACAAAAAGATTGAAATAATTTCATGCATCCTGTCAGACCACAGTGCAATGAAGCTCAACATCAACACCAGGACAAGCCCTCCTGCCTACAAGAACACATGGAGACTAAACAACACACTCTTGAATAATGAATGGGTCAAGGAAGAGATAAAGAAAGAAATAAAAACATTCCTGGAACTGAATGACAATGACAATACAACACAACAAAACTTATGGGATACCTTAAAAGCAGTCCTAAGAGGGAAATTTATAGCCCTGGGTGCCTACATTAGAAAAACAGAAAGAGCACAAGTGAATGATCTAACACTACAGCTAAAAGCACTTGAGAGGCAACAACAGATGAACCCTAAACGCAACAGACAGGAAGAAATAACAAAAATCAGAGCAGAAATCAATGAAATAGAAACAAAGAAAACAATACAAAAAATCAATGAAGCCAAAAGTTGGTTCTTTGAAAGAATAAACAAGATAGACAGACCTCTAGCCCAGTTAACAAAAAGAAAGAAGGAACAACTCCAAATCAATACAATCTGTGATGAAAAGGGAAATATCACAACGGACAAGGAAAAGATCAAGAAAATTATATGGGAATATTACAAGAACCTATATTCTACCAAGTTTGAAAATCTAGAAGAAATGGATGAATATCTGAAATCTTGGGAATCACCAAAGCTTGGCCAAGAGGAGACCAGCAGCTTAAACAGACCCATAACATATGAAGAAATAGAGGATGTAGTAAGAAGCCTCCCAACTAAAAAAAGCCCAGGCCCAGACGGTTTCACAGCAGAATTCTATAAAACATTTCAAAAAGACCTACAACCATTATTTCTGAAACTGTTTAGAAGTATACAATCAGAGGGAATTCTCCCAAATTCCTTCTATGAAGCCAACATCACTCTATTACCAAAACCAGGCAAAGATCCAACTAAAAAGGAGAATTATAGACCCATCTCCCTCATGAACACAGATGCCAAAATTCTAAACAGAATACTGGCAAATCGCATACAGACCCACATCAAGAAGATCATCCATCATGACCAAGTTGGATTCATACCAGAGATGCAGGGATGGTTCAACATACGAAAATCAATAAACATCATCAAACACATAAACGGAATCAAAGACAAAAACCACACCATCATCTCAATTGATGCTGAAAAAGCCTTTGACAAAATCCAGCATCCCTTCATGCTTAAAGTCCTAGAAGGAATTGGATTGGAGGGATCATTCCTCAATGTAATCAAAGCCATATACAGGAAACCCACAGCCAATATCATCCTAAATGGGGAAATGACGGAAACATTCCCTTTAAAGGTAGGAACTCGGCAAGGCTGCCCCCTATCACCACTCCTCTTCAATATAGTGCTTGAAACACTTGCTAGAGCAATAAGGCAAGAAAAGGATATTAAAGGAGTACTAATTGGAAAAGAGGAAGTCAAACTATCCCTATTTGCTGATGATATGATTGTTTACTTAAGAGATGCAAAAAACTCCACCAGAAAACTCCTAGAAACGATTAACAGCTTCAGCAAAGTGGCAGGATACAAAATTAACCTTAGAAAATCAATGGCCTTTCTTTACACCAAGAACAAGCAACTGGAGAAAGAATTCAAAGAGACCTTCCCACTCACAATAGCCTCAAAAACAATAAGATACCTAGGAACAAACCTAACCAAAGACACCAAAGACCTCTACAACAAAAATTTTAAACCCTTAAAGAAAGAAATTGAAGAAGACCTCAGAAGATGGAAAAACCTCCCATGCTCATGGATTGGGAAAATTAACATTGTAAAAATGTCCATTTTACCAAAACTCTTGTATAGATTTAATGCAATCCCAATCAAAATCCCCAAGAGTTTCTTCACAGGCTTGGAAACAAAAGTTCTTAAATTCATTTGGAGAAACAAAAGACCCCGAATAGCCAAATCAATCCTGAGTGAAAAGAGCTACACAGGAGGGATCTCTATACCAGATTTTAAACTATACTACAGGGCTATAGTCATAAAAACAGCCTGGTACTGGCACAAAAACAGACCTGTTGACCAATGGAACAAAACCGAAGATCCAAATCTGAGCACATACAATTTCAGCCATCTCATATTTGACAAGGGGGCCAAGAAACCACAATGGAGAAAAGACAGCATCTTCAGCAAGTGGTGTTGGCAAAACTGGATCACCACTTGTAGAAGAATGAAATTAAACCCCTACCTCTCACCCTGTACAAAAGTCAACTCCAGATGGATTAAAGACCTCAACGTGAAACCCCAAACTCTGAAGGTGATAGAAGAAAAAGTTGGCAGCAGACTACAAGACATAGGCGTAGGAAAAGACTTCCTAAATCAGACAGCAGCTGCACAAGAATTAAGGTCGACAATTGACAAATGGGACCTCATCAAACTCAAAAGCTTCTGTACATCAAAAGAAACAATCAAGGAAGTGAAGAGAAATCCCACAGAGTGGGAGGAAACCTTCACTGCAGATACATCTGACAAAGCATTGATTTCCAGAATATATAAACTACTCAAAAAACAAAGAAAAAAGAAAACAAACGACCCGCTCAATAGATGGAGCAAAGAACTGAACAGAGACTTCACAAGCGAGGAATTAGAGATGTCTGAGAAACACCTCAAGAACTGCTCAACATCACTAATCATTAAGGAAATGCAAATCAAAACCACTTTAAGATATCATCTTACTCCAGTAAGACTGGCTAGGATCAAGAAAACAAATGATACCAAGTGCTGGAGAGGTTGTGGGGAAAGGGGAACACTCATCCACTGCTGGTGGGAATGTAAACTCGTACAGCCACTATGGAAAGCAGTGTGGAGAACCCTTGGAAGACTTGGAATGAACTTGCCACCCGACCCAGCCATACCACTCCTGGGCATGTACCCTCAAGACTTACGCCACCACAGAGATACATGCACGGCCATGTTTATTGCAGCTCTCTTCACAATAGCAAGGAGCTGGAACCAACCTAAATGCCCCTCAACTGACGAGTGGATAGAGAAAATGTGGTACATCTACACAATGGAGTTCTATGCAGCAGTAAAGAAAGACGACATCACGAGCTTTGCAGGAAAATGGCTAGAGCTAGAGGACATCATGCTGAGTGAAGTAACACAGTCCCAGAAAAACAAATGACGAATGGTATCCCTCATCTGTGGATGCTGGTGCCAATTACCTAGTTGTAAGTATTTCTTGTGCATGGTCCCTTGAGCTTTTTTCCAAAGCAGTTGGGAGTGATGCATATTGGAAACAACAAAACAACAACAACAGAAAGGACTGCATCAAAGAACTGACTGAAACAGTGAATGTCTGCTCAAAACAGTAAACTTCCACATGGAGAATATTGAGAAAGACTGAGAAAGAGATGAAAAGCACGTTTGGCAGAATGCATGAGCTCTGGTGGGGTGGGGGGATAGGGTGGAAAGTATGTATCCATATTTTAGAGTGATGTAAAATTAATGGAGGAAAATGTGAATTCCTAAACATAAAAAAGTCTGAGAGAAAGAGACAGGACATTTATGGTGGAATGCATGATCTGGGGTGGGGTGGGGTGGGGGGAAGAGAAAGGGGAATATGCCTAAATTGAACTGAAAAACGATGTCTAAAGTACGCAAAATATCAATAAAATCATATATAAAAAAGAAATGTCATCTGTAATTCTGACAGATTTTGCTTTACATGTGAATTGTTTTTCTCTTGCAGTTTTCAGTATTTTCTCCTTGTTCTGCACATGTATGGTTTTACTATGCTATTCCATGAGGAGACTCTTTTCTGGTACTGTCTAATTTGTGTTTTTGTGCTTCCTGTACATGTACAAGTATTTCTTTCCTTAACTTCAGGAAATTTTCTTATATAATAGTGTTGAAAAAATTTTAGTACCATTTACCTGGGATACTTTTCCTTTCTCTATGCCTATAGTATATAGACTTGGTGTTTTCATACTGTCCCATATTTCCTACACCTTTTGTTAATGTTGTGTCTTTATTTTTCATATTCCTTCCTTGAGCAGTCCTATTCTTCAACTTTATCATCCAATCTTGATATTCATCTTTCCATTTGATTCATTCTGGTGGTGAGACTTTCTCCTGTCATTTCAAAATGTCTCATTGAGTTTTTCACTTCCTTCTTTTAAGCTTGAGTTTTCATCAACAATTCTCTTTTGCCAATACAGTCAGGAGTTTATCCCTATCTTCTTATAGTTGCTTGAGTTGCTTGTCTGTGTATTCTTTAACTTCTTTGATCATGTTTATGATTATTTGTAGTCTGTGCTCTCCCAGACTTGGAGATGCAAACCCGGAGTGCTGGATTAAAGCAAAATGGGAGAGGTGCCCTCAGGTGCTTCTCATGGTAGCTGATGCAAAAACACAGTGCGCCACCTGGCTGTGGGGGCTTCCAGCCCACAGCCCACAGCCCACAGCTGGTCTGGCATATCTGCCCAACATAGACTCTTGGCCTTTGGGAGTTGACTGCCACCCCATTATGGCTGCACTAATTCCACCTGCTGAGGACTGACAACACACCAAGACAGATTCCTCAGACTGGTGACCTCCCGCAAGTCTCTGTCCAGCCAAAACCCAGCTGGCAACTCCATGCCCTCTTCCCAGGTTAGTAGTTCAACAGGAGAACCTTAGCCCAACCAATTCCACTAGCACTCAACATTCAAAACACAATCCTGATAGGCTTAATGTGCTCGTGGAAAATAATGGATCCAGAAATCTTTTCAGGTGGTAATGGGGATTAGATTTATTGTTTACAGTCCTTTCATTATATAGACAGACTGACGTCATCTCTCTCAGCCAATCTTCGACCTCTGCCTCACACCCCCTGTATACATCACTCGCTGTTGTTCTGCCCTGTATCATGTGCTTGGGTCACAAGTGAGTGACAAGTTGTTACAAACCATTCTCACATAGGGGCAGGTTCAGGTGTGAATGACAGGCAGACAATTTAAGACAATGCAACCATAGGTGGCCTGCCTCTACCTACATATCCCTCTTTTAATTTTATTTTCTGTGAGAAGCAGTTGGGCCCATGGGAGAGGTTGGCATTGTGAAGGAACAGGGGTTTTGCATAGCCAGATGCTCATACCTGTTCTGAGCATCAGGCAGGCCAAACCTGAGATATTATTTTTTACACCAAGACCTATTCTGTCCAAAAAGAAAAACCAAACCAACAACCATGAGGTGAAATAATTGTTAGCCATAAGCAAAACCAATTAGCAAGTATCTATGTTCAAATTTTGTATAACCCAGAATTTTTTAGTCCAATTGGAGAGACTTGTATACACAAGCACATTGTTGATCAAATGAGTCCACCCATATTGTTGTGATCTCATAATTTACCCCAAATCTCCTCAGCCCTTACATTGTACCATGCCCCCTCTTCTACCTCTGGTCCCTAGGGTTTGGGAACAAAGGGCAAATGTGGATCAGAAATGAAACAGTCTAGTTTTCTTTGAGGTGTCACTTTGGACTCTGGTCTGTCCAGGCTGTTTCCTTCCATGGGTTGGCAGTTTATCCAGGGAAACTTTTTTATTTCTACTAACAAAACATAAACAGTGAGAGACACAGGCATTTAAATGGCATTAATTATCATGACAGTTAGGTAAAAGAAATGTTACAGGTGATACTGTACAATACAGAAAAGTACAGAGAACATTTGTATACATTAATCCCAAGTTATTGTTGGAAATTTAATACAAATTAGAAGCAAAATAAATATTATTATACTTTGTGTTTCCAATTACTTTAAATGTTCATTAAGAACATTTAACCAATTTTATTTGATATAGGCAGTTTAATATAATATGTAGACAAAGCTAGGACAAAACTGAATACCTGTTAAATAAATGTTAATCTGATATACATTTTGTTCTTTAAAATTATTTGACTAGACTGTGACTTCAGAGAAATCAAGTTCATTAACTTATATTGTTTACTTTGTATTTTTGTATAAATCTCTACTGAACCACTTCTCTATATAAATGTATAGTTATCTCGAGCATATTATTTTAAACTACAAACTTTATAGAGTGGGCTTTTAATGACCATTTTCTGGGGAGCTGCATTGAGCACTGATCACAAGAAACATGCAGCCAGGAAGTCTGTAGGGTGAAAAGTCTTTTTCCTTTATTATGGGTTTTTCCAGGTGTAGGTTTTTAGAAACTAAGATTAACTACTGAGTAAAGCTTTAAAGTAGAGTGAATTTAAGGAAATAACATACTAGACAACATAGATATACGACCTTTTAAATTTGGCTTCTAATGTATGAGAGGCTTATGATTAAAAAAAAACCTGATTTCCAAGCTTTTAGGAAGACTATGGCAATGAATGTTTTCCAAGGCTGGCTGCAGTGTTCCTGGGAGAGGTCTTGGCTGGCCACAACACTCTGATGAGCCACAGTGCTTTTGGGTGAGGAGAATTACCCACTCCGATCCCACTTTGCACCCAGCATCTGGGAAGGCTAAGGGTCCCACATGGAGTTTCACATCTGAGGAAGCCAGGGCCCCACCAGCTCATTATCAATTGGCATGGCAGGACTCTCTGTTTACAATGTTAGCCCCAGGGGCTGGAGAGATAGCCTAGCGGTTAAGAGCGCCGACCGCTCTTACAGAGGACCAGGGTTCGATCCCCAGCACCCACATGGCGGACGAGAACCGTCTGAAACTCCAATTCCAGGAGACCTCCAGTTCCAGGGGAATCCGAAACCCTCTTCTGACCTCCGAGGCATTGCACGACACGGGTGCACAAACTTGCATGCAGACAGTACATTCATACACATACAGAAATAAATAAAAATTAATAATAAAAAAAAAAAAAAACAATGTTAGCCCCAGCAGAGGTGATGTTACAGAGGCATGCCCTGCCCTATTCTGAGGACCAGGAAACCAGAAGCTGTTGCCACCTCCATAAACAGGCAGAGGGCATGGCTAAGAATTACATCACAGAACCCATATTGTTTGAATAGTAAATTTACCATCTTTCCAGGGGTTTAAACTCTCCAACATGGTTTAAGTGCTAGATACAGTTTGCACTCTCCCACATTTGGAGATGCAAACTGTGCCTGCTGGATTACAAGGAAAAGAGGGAGCAGCCATCAGCAACTTCTCATGGGAGCTGGTGCAAAAACACAGCATGCCAGCTGGATGTGGGGCTTCTGACAGGTCTGGCCTGTCTATCTGACCAACACAAACCCTTGGCCTTGGGGAGCTGGTGTCACCCCGTTATGGCTGCATTAATTCCACCTGCCAGGTACTGACAACACCCTGAGACAAACTGGTGGCCTCCTGCAGGTCTCTGTCCAGCCAAAACCCAGCTGCCAACATGACACTTTCTTCTCAGGTTGGTAGTTCAACAGGAGGACCCTATTCCAACCAATTCCACTAGCACTAAACACTCAAAACACAAGCCTGATGGGCTTAATGTATACATGGAAAATAACAGATCTGGAAATCTCCTCAGGTGGTAATGGAGATTTGATTTATTGTTTACAGTCCATTCTTTACATAGACAAAATGATGTCATCTCTCTCAGCCAATCCTAGACCTCTGCCTCAGGTCCCCTGTATAGGTCACTCACTATTATTCTGCCCTGTATCATGTGCTTGGGTCACAAATGAGTCAAGAGTTAATACAGGCCATTCTCACCTGGGGCAGAGTCAGGTGTGAATGGCAGGCAGGCAGTTTAAGACAATACAGCCACAGGTGGCCTTCTTCTACCTACAATTATTATTTTTTTAATTCTGTGTCCTGGGTCACCTCTAGAGAGTTCTCATTGTAAAACTCTCCTATTGGATTGGTGGTTACCTGAGTTTATTTATTTTTTTCTTTGTTTGGTTACCTGAGTTTTAAATTTTATTATTTTTTTTCTTTGTTTGGTTACCTGAGTTTTACATTTTATTATTATTTTTTCTTTGTGGTTTTGACATATGCATCTTTTTTGGTATTTTTGTGATTTTTGTATGAAACTTGAGCCTTCCTTTGTTGAGTTTAAGTTGATTCTATTTGTTTTTTTTTTGTTTGTTTTGTTTTGTTTTTTGTTTTTTTTAATTTTTTTTAATTTTAATTTTTATTTATTTCTGTATGTGTATGAATGTACTGTCTGCATGCAAGTCTGTGCACCCGTGTCGTGCAATGCCGCGGAGGTCAGAAGAGGGTCTCGGATTCCCCTGGAACTGGAGTTCTCATGGAATTGGAATTTCAGACGGTTCTCAGCCGCCATGTGGGTGCTGGGGATCGAACCCGGGTCCTCTGCAAGAGCGGTCAGCACTCTTAATCGCTAGGCCATCTCTCCAGCCCTAAGTTGATTCTATTTGTATGATTACTCTGACTTTGTTGCTTTCTGATTGGATATGAAAACTTATTTGGGCTAAGCTTCAGTTTCTTGATTTTATATTGGAGGTACCAGCTGGACCCAGTCAGCTTACTCAGGAGCTCTCCAAGTGTGAAGCAGCTCTGAGTATTTAATTTAGGAGCGCTTTATTAGCCTTAGATGGATCATACCAGGGTCCAAGAAGAGGAGATGGAAATGTATATGATGGTCCCTACTACACATCAGAGAAGCCTAGGCCTTGGAGCCATGGGAGGGACTACAGGTCTTCCCAAATCAGGGGAGTAGCATGAAATTATTTGGGCAGCTTACCCCCAGACAGAGGCCTGGGTAGCTCAGCCCCAGACACTGAGTTAGACACTCTTAGGTACTCTCCTTAATCAAGATTTTGGTAGAGACTGCTTTAAGTGTGTTATTCAAATAGGAATACATTTACCTCTTAGTATTTTAACACTTTTCTTTTCATATTCTTTTCAAATCATTTACTGGTTATTTTCAAGTAATAAGCTTTATTTGGCTGGCCTTTTATTTCTCCTTAACACTGGGGGGAAATTCAGGACTTAAACATAGTATACTCAAGTTACTCCCAAAGAATAAGTAGCCTTTGTCATAAATGTTGGCAGTCCAGCTTATTATGTTATTTTTAGTTTCTTTTTCTCTTTTTAAAGTTTATATACAAATAAAGCCACAATAAACATAAAATATTTTAGACTACTAATATATCAAGGCATAATAAAATTGGTGTTTTGTTTCATGAATGTCAAAAAGATATCAAAATAAGTTGATTATTTGGGTTTATGTGTGTATGTGTGTGTATGTCTGTGTGTTTGTATGTCTGTATGCATGTGTCTGTATCTTTGTGCATTTGTGCTGTATGTGTGTGATGTATATTTTACATGTATGTACTTATGTTCATGTGTCTGTGTGTGTTAGTGTATGCTTTCTCTGTGTGGTTGCGTATTTGTGGTATACATGTTCATGGGGGCTGTGAATATGGTATACATATATGTGTGTCTCTGCATGTGCATGGAGGACAGACATTGACCTTGAGAGTCTTCCTCAATGGCTTCATATACTTTGTGGTGTCTCTCACTGGAACTCATTGATTTGGCTGGGCTGGCTAGCCAATGAACTGTTTTCACCCCTCATTCCCTCTCTGAGGTTCCAGATGTATCTTGGCTTTTTACATGAGTACCAGGCTTCAGTCTTCTTCTCAAAGCATGGGGAAATCAATTTCTTTGGGAGTAGTGTTTGAATAGTTTGATGACCAAAGCATGAGAGTCTCTGTAGAACATTTTATTCTCACCAGGAACCATATCTTTCTCTTGGATCTATGCAAGCTTTCCTCATGTGCTGCTCTGCCCTTTGCCCGTTTTTTTTGTTTGTTTGTTTTTTTCAGCACTACAGCAGATGATTCTCTCAAGCCACACATATCTTTTAGGTCAATGGCTTGTCACAATGCATCTCTGTCCTCCCTTTACCCAGCAGCTCCACAGACACAATGTGTTCCTAAGTGTGTTTATCCCTTCCAGTTTGACAAAGTGATTTCCTTGTCTTGAATGACCTTCCTCAAACATATCCTTGGTTGGTTTTTTCAGTTCTCTTGTTCTCAGCTCAGATCTGTCCTTTTCAAGATGGTCTGATCAAACACTGCATGTAAAACTAAAATGCTCCATAGCTCAGCTCACCAGCCCTCCTTTGTCATGATTGGCCTTTTCTTGATGGTTTCCACAGCACATATAGACTTATGATGCCACTGAATCTATTTATATACTTTTTAATTATTATCTATTTCTCCCAGTACAATGTGAACATTTACCAGACATTTTTATTTTTTGTTCATTATCTGTGAAGGAATCTGGGGCCTTATGCAAGCTCAACAAAGGCTTTACCACTGAACTACATCCAAAGACCTCGTTTTATTTTCATTCTTAGAACTTACCAAATAATAGAGGTTGCCTTGTACACAGAATGTATTCCGTAAACTAGTAAACTAAGCATTTTCTAATATGTTTATGTTAAATGAATAAAATAAACAGAGGAAATACATGTTCTATTCCCTTCATTTCACCTCTCTCTTCATAGATACCTGCTTTCCTGGTACCTAGTTATCATGAATTATATCTTGTAACAATTTACCATATCATACTAGTAAACTTTTAAAAAACTTGAGTTCACATGAATTAAAAGATCATGCTCAAAACACAGGTCTTCTTCAATGCAGGCTTCCATTGAGAGAATATATCTGGCATGGTGCAGGTGATCAATAAATACCTGGTAGACATGAAGATATTATAGAATGGAAGGATAAGTGGTCAGATATTGAAGTTGAAATAGCAAATTTCAAGGCAGCAAAGTGGCATGATTCAAACAGGAGAGTGTCTTATACATAAATTTGGATACAAGGGGTGAACTGGGGAGATGATGAGAAGCTACACTTTCGGGTTTTTCTTAAACACATCATGAAAAATCTTATATCTTCAATCATGAGAAATCTTATAACTTCTACAGAAAGCACTATAGAACACTCTTTGAAGCTTGACCTGTCTTCATGAAAAAATAAAATATATTTTGAATTAAATTATACAGTATAGGGTCACATGAGGAATCTATGTGTGAAATCTGCATGCACAACAGAATCCATATAGCCCTGGTACATATAGGAAAACCATCCATCCAGCATTAAGGGGTATGGGTTTAAGGAGCTGAATATATTATCCTTGCTTTCATATCTGTATTATATTTACATGGGGAATTTTATGATAATTCAGGTTTGATTACTATTTGCAAGGCCATCTGAATAGGTTAGTTTACACTTCTATGAAAAGCCTTGACTTCTGTTTTCTGAAACTTTGTCTTAAAGGTAAATCTCAACATTGTAGCCCTAGAATTATGAATGTAATTCTCTTAAAGTAGGTCGAAACTTTTCTTCAGGGCTCTATAGTTGCTAGTTTATAAAATACCATGAAAGGAAATATAGCTCAGTGGAAGAACACTTCCCAGTGGAGCCCTGGTTGTAATCTCTAGCACCAATGTTTTAACAAATCTGTAATAACATTTTCTTAAGATATATTTGTATTCACACACATGGTATATCATTAAAATCTGATATCCACTGTTTTTAGCACTCACTAGTAGTCATTGTCTTTGATTCCTTCCTAGCAAAGTAAGTATTGAAAGAACAAATAGGGCCAGGGAAATGGCCTAGTTGACAAAGTGCCTGGCATGCAAGCCTGAGGATTTGATTAAATGAGCTTTCTGCAACTTTCTCTTGTTAATATGTCTTTTATTATAGAAGTGTTGGCTGTGACCCTTTTGCTAGCAAAGAAAAGGCATTTTCTTCCCTACAATCACCATGAATCACATCATTAAAATCAGATAGAGGCTTGAAGCCATCTCTGTTCTCCTTTGGCTGGTGACTGATGAAGCCTAGTTTGTGAATAGCCTTCAGGTATCTCAATTTCCTCATCTGCAAAAGTGAGTAATAATACCTACCTCATAAGGTGATTGGAAGGATTCAAATTGAAATGCTAGTCTTCTTGATGCATACAGCATGCTGAAAAGTGGTAGTTAGTTGCTGAAATCATAGTTATAAATATTATCACACCAATAGGTCTGCTTCAAATATGTCCCTATTGTACCCACCCATCTGTTCACTATACTTCTATTTGGTCTTTGGGTCTAAAGATATTGCTTCCCATGTCCAGAATACTCTTGTGTGTTCTCTCTTCCATTGTTATTTCTGTCTTCCTCAGGTTAGAACACCTTCTGCTACCTCTGTCAGGATCCCACCTATTCTTACCCCTTGCTCAAGTGCTGTTCTCTTCGGGAAAGCTTCCTTTATCCCTCCAGCTAAACGCAGCTTTCTCCTTTCTGAACTATTGTGACACTAGTGACTCTTTTCCCAACCTATCTTCAATGCACACTGCATCATGAGGACCCATCTGTTCACTTGCTCTATCTCTTCCAATTATAGGATGAGTTATAAGAGGTTAAAGATATTTGTGTCTCTTCAAAGGCACCTCTCATGATCATCCACAGTCTCAGTACTGATGGACAGGTGAAATGTTGTGACCCTGAACTTAGTTTCACACTTGAAATCCCCTGGTATGCAAAGGGCCAGATTTTGCATATCATTTTATAGGTAGTAAGACCTCTTTGGAAAGTTAGAAGTCTTTAAAGAAAATACTGGGATCACAAAAAAATGAATGAATTCTGTATGAATGGGGGGCAATAAAGGCATAATCCTTGTGACTAAATGGGAAGATTATATACAATACTTCCTCAAGAGGAAAACAGTAAACTAATTATTTGCTATTATTATTCATTAAAACACTATTTTTTCCAATTGACCATTGTTTCTGGAGTGCATGTATTCCAGAATCAGTTTTAAGTAATTTTTTTTTTTTAAGGATTTGGGGCTATCCTTTTTCTCAGTGTTTTCCCTTATTCATAAAAATTCTTATAATCTTGAAAATAATTTCCTTTTTAAATAAGTGAGCAACAAAGTTTTCAGAGAGTTAAGCAGCTTCCTAGTGTAGCAGATTTAACATCTCTAGTTTGCAGGTTCAGTGTTATTCCATAGGTACCACACAGTGCCTTTCTGAGGCAGCCTGTTCTAGCTTGACTTCAATTGCTGTGACAAAATACTCTGATCAATACTAACTTGTGGAGGAAAGGGTTTATTTGGCTCACATATCCTAAGTCATAGTTCTTCACTGAGGGAGCCCAAGGTAGCAACTCTGGGCAGTAACCTGGAGGCAAGAGATGAAGTACAGGCCATGGAGGAACATTGCTTACTGACTTGCTCCCCTGGCCCATGCTCAGCCTGAATTTTTATAAAATACACAACAGCCTGCCCAGGGGTAGCACCACCCACAATGGGCTGGGCCCTTCCACATTACTCAACAATTAAGAAAATACCCCACAGATTTAGCCATAGGCCACTGCAGTGGAGACAATTTCCCAATTGAGGCTCCCTCAACCCAGGTATGTCAAGATGACACTAAAGCTATCCAGCACATACAGCCCCTCCTTCAAAGTAAAGAATGTGTCTCCCTGGCATTTACCTTAAGGTCTTGGTAGCTCATTTCTCTGACTCTAAGGAACATTTGTTGAGTTCAATACCATTTGTACACTGGCTATGATGGAGGAACGGTTGAAACATTTGTTTATATGTTTGGAGGTCAGAATGCATTTGCACAAACCTCATTTTTATGTTTAGTGTCTTTGGAAAGACATCTTCCATTAGTCAGGCTACTTTCTCACATTAGATATTACCTGAACAACGTAGATGTTTAATGCTGTGCTCTCATTCCAGAGAATGTTTCCCATATATTGGAACAAAAACTTCTAAATATATTAGAACAAAAACTTCTAAATAGAAATCAACAAACTTTTCATTGTTTCCTTACGGACATCAATGCCAGTCTGGTAGTAAGCTGACATTCTTGAAAACCACCTCCATTCCTTGATGAGTCTATTTTCAGAGATCACCATTTACATAAAGGTGCTGAAACCACCATGAAGAGCCATCCTTCAAAATGACAGAGCCACAGGCATTAAGGGAATTTAAACCTAAATCACATGAAAAAGCTCTTAGACACTTGCAAGAGCCAAGGGAAAGTATTTCACCAATCAGAGGGTGGTTCTGTTTAACCAAGGTTGTTAATGTCTAGCTCAGGGAAGACCCATGAAGAATTCTGGAATTAGGATATAGCCAAATGATGGAAAGTGAGTTTCACATGTGGAGGAATTCATAATTATTAGAGAGACATTCCAGGAGTTCTTGTTTAGAAGACTGGAGCACTGCCTCACTCCTCCATGGGAAGTGTGAGGGGTTAGCAGTGTTGTGTGGTACACTCATGCAGGAATACTACAGATCAATAATTCTCACAGTAAAGGCTTGCTGCTCTGGGCCTGGGGAAAAATGTAAATCTATTTCATTATTTACATTAATTTTCCAAATATAATATGAATGTTTCCTTAAGAACTTACAGTAACTAGCTTCCAATATTGTCCTAACTCTCCTCTGTTTGGTCTAACTTGGGACAGATGTTCATAACATGATAACTAAATGGAGAGCAGGTCACAGGTAATTCAAAGTTCTTGAGTTAAGTTCCCTAGAGCCTGTTGACAGCAAGAGGAAACATGGGCATCTTCCATATGTCTCTTTCTTCACAGGCAGCCACTTCACACCAGCATGCTTCTGGTGTTCACAGGAGGTGGCTCTGTGCTGGGGGGACATCTCCAATAAAGCATCAAATCCAAGTGCTACAAAGTCGTTTCTCAGACCCTGTTGTGCCTGTTACCTTCTTCCATTTGTCTGCTTCCACAGCTTTCTTCTCTTGCTCTTTACCTTTCCTTTTCCCCTCTTTTTGTACCTCCCCCCTACCTGTCTCCTTTCCCCCTCCATTATTTCCTTCTAGCTTCATTTTTCCTTAGTCAACCAGCAAGTTATTGACAAATAAAACACAGTCATTACACATGCTCTCAGGTTTCTTCCCCAAAAACATGTTGGCTGAATAATGTCATGGATTTATCAGTGTTGGTGGTAGTTGTCCATTGTTTTAAAATGATGCACTAAGTGCTCTCTGAGGTATGTATTCCTTTGCTCAGTGTTCATCATCTGAATGAAAGTTTGTTGCCATGAGACAGTCACAGTGAGGCTAGTAGATGAACTGAAGCCCAACTCAAAGAAGGAATTGTGTAAATATACCTGCTCCCCTTTCTGACTGCTTATGTCTTGGGCTCCTGGCAAAATTCTTTAACCAAGAACTAGAGGAAGAGACCCCCACTCCACTTTTCCAGGATCAATGGGCATGTGCTTCCTTTTTTTGATCCACTGAACCTTTAATGAAGTTCCAAAGCAGCCCAACCTCCTCTAGTTTGTCCCTGCCACTTCATATTTTAATTGCCAAAAACTTTATCCTGATTGCATATATACAGTTGATCTTCTTGTGCTAGTTACTTCTCGGTTTTGTGATGAGACCCTATGACCAAGGCAACTTACAGAAAAAAGGTTTATTCTAGCTTGTTTCTAAAGGAGGAAGAGTCCACTGTGGCAGGAAGTCAAGGTGAAAGGAGCTGAGTATCTCCAGACCTAAGTATAAAGCAAAGGATGAACTGGAAATGGGGCAAGGCTGTGAATTCTCAAATCCACAACCAGGGACATACTTCCTCCAGCTAGGCCACACCTCCAAAGATCACCTGACATCAGCCAACACTGCTACCACCTGGGGACCAAGTGCTCAAATATTGAGCCTGTGGGGGACATGACTCATCCAAACCACCACAGTTGGGTTAGGGAGATGATCTAGTTGGTTTTCCTAACCACATGTGCCTCTTTAAAATCTTCAGTTGGTCAAGCAAAGAGAAATCAGAGATATTTGATATCATTTTATGGATTTGAAAGATGAGGAGTGACAAATGCCAAGAAACACACTCTCAGCTGACAGCCAACTATGGAAAGAAGACAAAGTCTGAAGACATAGCCCAGCCAAACATCTGGAGCTCAGAACGTCAGCTAAAAGGATTATTTTAAACTGCTAGATTTGCTGTTATTGCACCAACAAAAATATAATCCCTCTTCATTCCTACCACTGAAACCTTGGTGATAATAAGTCGGAGCAGATATAAAATTCTGAGTGAAATATTTTATTTACTTGGCAGTGTTTTTTCCCCTTTCATTCTATTGTTTAAAAAAAATAAAATTAATGTATCCAACTATGAAGTTCTATGTTCTTGTTACTGAACATCTATCCTTAGCTTATAAAACATTGAGAACTTTTAAGATAGAAAAAAAAATTCATGCTTAGTAGAAATGGAAACCTAAAACTTTTAAACACCAGATATTTCCTTATGATCTACTGAGAATTAGCAGAAATGACAAAGTTAGAGTGTTAACTTTAATGAGGCTGAAGTACTAAGATGAGAACATCAGGCTGGGGAGACACTCTGTGGGGAAAGCACTTGAATGCAAGCATCAGGACCTGAGTTCATATCCCGGAACCCACATAAAGACAGGTGTGATCTCTATAAATCCAGTGTGCATCTATAAACCCAGGGTGCCTACAATGAGGGAGAAGGTGTAGACAGGAGAATCGATGGGAGCTCACAGGCAAGCTAGCATGCATATGCAGTGGAAGACAAGGCAGACGATGAGGACCGATATCTGAGATTGCCCTCTAATGTGCCCATATCCATGAGAATACATATGAATACACACATACACAAACAACAACACACACATGCAGTTATTATGAACACCAGAGATTACTATTACATTTGGTAGAATTTAGTTTCACAATTGGGATAAATGTAAATTGTTTATGAAAGCACACCCTGAAAATGGGCTTATTGGTCACTTAAGTTGGCAGTAGAGGAAAATGTGGGTAACAGGGTAACAACTGTATAAAGTCTTATAACACATCATTTTAGATTCAGGTTTTACTTGAGAATAAACTTTAACACACACTTTTTAATGTGACTACTTAACATTGCTTATAGGTTTCTTTTCTTCTTTTTTTTTTTTTTTTGGTCTTTTCGAGACAGGGTCTCCCTGTAGCCCCAGCTGTCCTGGAACTCACTCTGTAGACCAGGCTGGCCTTGAACTCACAAAGATCCGCCTGCCTCTGCCTCCCGAGTGCTAGGATTACGTTTATAGGTTTCTATAATTTAAAAGCAGCTCTTATAGAAGACCGTGGAATTAAAAAATATACCCCCAAAACTTGCCTGACTAGTAAATACTTGGAAAATATTTCTGACTGATTGAGCTTTCTAGTTAACTGCTTCAATTTGCCCAGGACAACTGCAAATCAGGCTCAACTGCAGTTCTACTTTTTCATCCTGACAAGAATGCTAACCTGAAAATGAACAAATTTTGACCCTACATATTAAAGTTATGATTAATTAAGAATTTATATTAAATCATATATAGATTATATAATTAATTAAAACATTTATATATTAGCATGTGCTTATAGAGTATATGTGTACATGTTTTCCTATTGTTTTTAATGCAACAATGACCATTTCTACTAAAAGGAAATGAAAAGTTACAAGGGTTTCTTTGATCTTAGTTCAGGTAATTTAATATAGGCATGAGAGTATACATTTATAATTATTGTATATGCAATCCATAAATTTATGGGAAACAGAAACACAAAGAGAATAATATTAAACTACCATGGGGCTGGAGAGATGGCCTAGCGGTTAAGAGTGCTGACCGCTCTTACAGAGGACCCGGGTTTGATCCCCAGCACCCACATGGCTGCCGAGAACCATCTGAAACTCCAATTCCAGAAGAACTTCAGTTCCAGGGGAATCCGTCAACCTCTTCTGACCGCCGTGGCATTGCACGACATGGGTGCACACACTTGCATGCAGACAGTACAGTCATACACATACAGAAATAAATTAAAAAAAAAAACATATAGTCTCATTTTTGATGCTAATCTCTTAGGGTATATTATTTGATTTTTTTAAATTTTTTAATTTATTTTTGTATGTGTATGAATGTACTGTCTGCATGTAGGTTTGTGCACCTGTGTCGTGCAATGCCGCGGAGGTCAGAAGAGGGTTTCGGATTCCCCTGGAACTGGAGTTCTCCTGGAATTGGAGTTACAGATGGTTCTTAGCCGCCATGTGGGTGCTGGGGATCAAACCCAGGTCTTCTGCAAGAGCGGTCGGTGCTCTTAACTGCTAGGCTATCTCTCCAGCCCATATTTGATTTTATTTACTCAGGTAATACTTTTAATTAATTTGATATAATTAGTATATCATAAAGTAATATAGAGTACAATAATATTAAATAATTTTTTGCTTATCTAAAGGTATTTTAAATAAATATGTAAGTTAATAAAAGGTGATTTTAAATTATAAGGATAGAAAACTTATGTCAGTAGATAAATTTAAAGAAATATTCAAGAAATCAGCTTTTAAGAAGTATAGAGGTGTTGGAAAGGGTAAACTCTTACAACATCAAATGAAAACATGATAACTTTTTCTTTAATGGGAAGTAATTGACAGAGGAATGGGTAATTTAAAAGTTGTTTATATTACTCTTGGAGTGTCATCAGAGAGGCAGAGTTCTCAGATCTATGTGTACCTTCTTGGACCTGTGTAAGTAGTAGTGAAGAAACACTTGGCTAGTGTGTATAAACCACAAACTTCCACCATTGATGAGTGATTGATGGCGACTTTCTTCTGAACAATATATGATCTGTTTCAGCCCTTACATTAAAAGAAGCCAGTGCTTCCCTCAAGAAGGAGAATTTTCTAGTGAACTGAAAGATGTTTTTTCTTCCATTTTAAGTTCGTTTATTCAGTTTTAGAACTAGAATGAATCATAGAAATATTTTCTATTCATTCATTTAATGAAGGAGGATATTAAAGTCCAGGGAGGTAAAGTGACATGCTGGGAGTCATTAAGTCTTTCAAATAATGGCCAAGAACTCTTAATTTACAGTTCACACCCTTCTCAATTGTACCACCAAAGCAATTAATAAACACTTACTTGGGACTTTCTGTGTCCAGGAAGATATTTGAATGCAGTAGTAATAGAGAACATTATTGCATCTTCTCTGTCTGTTAGGAGTTTACATGAGTGAATCAGTTAGAAAACAAAATCTTATATTAATATGTGGGAAAACTTAGGTAAGATGGGTAGCATTCCTAAGCCAATAGTACCTCCTTGGCCACACTCCACATGGGGTGGAGTGTAGTGACAAAAAGATTTAGCATTCGGCACTGAAGATTGAGTCATGATGGATGTTTAAGCAGACATGTTGGAATAAAATCTCTCTCTGCATTTGGACCTCAACCTGTGTACACGTGGTGTGCTTTCCTGCATGTATTTTCCACATGGGTCATCCCAGGATTAAGTGGGCCCCGCCACAAATCTTGACGGTGTCACCACATTAATAATTATATCTATTATACTAAATAATAGCACACATTAAGAGAGAGAACGAATAAGGCAGCAAGCACTGAAAACATTTTCTTCAAAAGA
Source organism: Rhizomys pruinosus (assembly GCA_009823505.1). Lineage (NCBI taxonomy): Eukaryota > Metazoa > Chordata > Mammalia > Rodentia > Spalacidae > Rhizomys > Rhizomys pruinosus. Next base: position 4,893,464 of record VZQC01014352.1, on the reverse strand, counting down.
TTTGCTTTTCAGTGGTGTGGCCATGGAGGCCAGAAGGGGGCGCTGGGTATCCTGGAGCTGGGGTTACAGGACTTACCATGGGTACTGACAACCCAACTCCTAACCAATTAGATAACACTCCAGCCCCTAAAGCCACTTTCAAAAGGAAGTACTATAAAGTTGGTTTTACATGAAGGATGCTTGTACTCATAAATTATCACTTATTGCTAAAAAATGGAAAAAAAAAAAAAAAAAAACTGAGGGAAAGATGCAGGACAGTTATGCAGAAGAATGCATGATCTGGGATGGGGTGGGGTGGGGGGTGGGGGGAAGAGAAGGAGAAATATGCCTGAACTGAAAAAATGAAAAAATGAAAAAAAAAAAAACATCAATAAAAAAAAAAAAAAAAAAGAAAGAAATTAGTTTCCATTGGAACAGAATTTCCATTTGGAATAATTATCATAAATAATTTGTGATTTTCAAAATACTACATTTCTGTTTAAAAACTTTTAGCTAGTATTGGTGGCACAGTCTTTAATATCATACTTTTGTGAAGAGCAGAAGGCATGTGGATCTCTGTGAGGTTGAGGCCAGCCTGGTCTACAATCAAGTTCCAGGCCACTGCAAAAAAGTAAAATTCCCTAAACAAACACAACAAAAAAAAAAAAAAACCCCAAAAACAAACAAACCAAAACCTACTAATTTTGACTGATATTTCACTGTTGTTAAGAATGTAGTTGTAAAATATTGTCTCAAAGCAAGCAAACAAACAGGCCATACAGCCTGTTTGTTTGCTTGCTTTGAGCGCGGGTCTTGCTAAGTGGACTCAGCTGCCCTTGAGTTTGCAATCCTTCTGCCTCTGTTGGGATTTCAGGGTGCGTAATTGTACCCCACCTCACAGTGATTATAAGCTTTTTTTTTTGGAGACTGGCAAGATGGCTCAGTGATTAAAAGACACCTTCCACCAAGCCTGATGACCTGAGTGTGATCGTCAGGAGACTACTGTGAGGTGCCCTCTGACCATGCTTGAGCCATGGGACCCACCGACCCTCCACCCTCACAAAAACACGGTTCAAAAATCCATGTATAAATATGTGTAAAGGCTTATGCTTAATAACTAGAGCAATATTTGTCTATACCAACTTTCTGCTCCTTGATATTTTCCTATTGGACTTTATAAGTTTGACTTTTCAAAATGATTGGGATTACTGGGCTATTTAAATTACCAGGGTTCTTTTCAAAACATGGGCAGATGTTTTAAATATATTGGTTAAAATTGGTGGGCAGTGGATGGCCCAAGGACATTGGGTACAAGAATAAGACTCGTATAGGACCAATTTTACAATCACACACACCACACAAAAAAAGACGATTATATAGAATATCTAACATATATTAAGATATATATATATATATATATATATGCATATTACATTGGGCAAAGGCAGATCGGGAGTTGCAGATAGCCAAGGAGATCTAAATGCAATCAAACTAAATCACAAAATTTCAACAAAAAATTAAAAATAAGATGATGACTAAAAAAAATCTCCTTATCTTTCTACTGCTTAAGTAGTATGAGCCCCTGCTGGACTGTTACTCCCACTTTTCCCTCATTCCAGATATAGAAACATGTGTGCAAGGACCAAATTATTGATATGAAATTGTCATTAATAATGTTATCAATGTTGTACTTTCAGAACTAGTTTACAGTCGATTCATATTTAGTAAGACTCAGCTTGATTCTATATTTAATTTTGTTCAATATAAACTAAAAAGTTTTAATCATTTCTCTACAACTATGATGTTTATTCACTATCTTTCTTATCTTTTGCATTATAGAAATTATAATTTGTGTTAGAAAGGCATAAGTTCTCATAGTTGAGTATTTCATAAGTCCACCAATGTCTGAAATTTATTAACCATGGAAACTGGGCACTCCTAAATAATTCCTTTGTTATTTAATTTAAATATTTCCATTGGTGAAATATTTTTATTTTATTTTTACAGCTCCTAAGAGTATCTTTAATGGTGTCATTGCTTTCTTTATAACAAAATTAGTTTTTTACTTATATATTATGTTCTTAAATGGTTTCATTATAAATTTTTTAGAAGAAAGGAAATTTTACAAGACACAAAAATCTCACACAACACACTGTCATAGATGGTTGGTTTCCTTACACACTCATAGCTTGTGTCTTTTGAACCCTTGTTGGAAAGAGCGTGAAGAAAACGTATGTGTTGCTGATCCATCATGGATATGCAGACTACATCACTGCGGATCTGTTGACAATCAATGCTGAGTCTGGCTCTTCCAAGAGAAGCCAAAACATGGTTGGAATCTGGTAAGCCTTCTGTGAGGAGCCAGAGCTCTGGGAAGCCTTCTGTGAGGAGCCAGAGCTCTATGCCCTCTGACATGTACGCTCTTCCAGTAGCACCTACCACTGCTCATCAAACCACTGTACCTATAGAAGTATGCTGTGTGAGTGTGTGTGTGTGTGTGTGTGCATGTGTGTGTGTGTATGTGTGCATAAGGGTGTTCCTACAGGGTTGGTAGTGTCTTTCTTCTGTGGTGTTTCAGTTCCCAATTCTTGAAACACTGTAGGTGAATTTTCCAGGATCCAGTTCTGCCAGTGGTAAGGAGCTGAGATACTGTTTCTTTGGGTGGCTTCTAGTTCAGAGGATTCATCAGTCAGCACCAATGTAGGTGCTGTGGTCTTTTTTTCCAGGAGTGTGTGTTTTTTCAATAATTTGTCTATCATATATATGTCTATTTATCTTTCAGATAAAACAATTAGAATAGAACACAGGGGTCTGAGCCAGTAGGCATATATTTTATAAGAAGGTTAATTCATATTTTGCTATCTTTGAGCTATGAACAAAATATTTATCACCCAGCCCATGTATTCTATGGGTTTTTAGTTTGTGGAAATTCTTAGATGTTGTCAATGAGTAGTTTACCAGCTTTTGGACTTCTTTGTTTCTGTGTATTCATATTATAGAAATAAATCATGAGAAACTACAGCCAAAAAATACAAATACACATGTAAAACTGAATAATTAATATGACCTGAAATCTCAGTACACAAATTACCTATCTCTATTGGGTTAGATATTGATAACTGGCCCAAATATCATGTTCTCTATTGCTCTAATTTAGTTACTGGAACCATTGTTGCTTAAATGTTCTAGCTAATCTTGATATTCTCATATCTCTATCTAAAAGTCATCATTTTATTTCTATTTATGAAAAGAGTCTAAGCATAGGAGGTAGATAAGCTCCAAATACATTATATTCACACATGAAGTTTCCAAATAATATATAATAAAAAATTAACTAAATGTATATAGAACCAAGCCTTTGTGTATCAACATTGGTGTCATCCTTATTCTCTCCAGGTTTCCTTTTATGAACCTTATTTGTATCCCTGCTAAGTTAAGATGCACAATACTCACTTCCCCAGTTTCCAGCCCCTTCCATTATGGACTCTTGTGGTACTACAAGTTTATTTGGCCAAGTGTGTCCTCAAGACTTACTCTGATCCCTTGCTTGCTTTTAATGTTTCCCTCACTCCCCCAGGGTGAATAGGAATAATTTTTGCATTGTGGTAGAGCATGGTCCTTGGAGCAAAGCAACTGCTACCTTCCTATCAGCTCTGCCTGTTTGCATGACACCATGCTCTCTCAAAAAGGAGTGGCCATGTTGACTGTTAAGGCTCACTCAGAGAGACAGGGTTGGGGAGGGTTAATGAATCCTAATTCCAGCCATTCTTTTTAGTCATTTGCATTAAATTCTGCCCTAAGTACACCTGGTGTGGTCTCAGTATCTGAGGGGGTGCTAGTGTCTACAGGCTGGGGAAGGTTAACTGAAGGGGTTCCATGTGGTCAGCTATGTGGAAGCCACCATTCAGGGCCAGGGAGTACTCTTGATTGTGGTTATTTTGGGCCCTCCATTTAAGCAATTCCTTGCAGATGCCCTGTAAGTAAGCCCTTAATCTAATTGGTTCCCTGTGGTGAGTTACACTAGAGCTGTACTGTAGGTTTAATTTTTAGACGTTATGAAGCGGTGGACATTGTTTACATTCCAGGGATAGAATTCTCACAATAAACATTTTTAATGGTTGTAGAAAAATCAAAGGAGCAATGACATTTTCTAACTATGTGAAAATTACATGGAACTTAATACTTAGCATTCATAAATCTTTTTCACTGGGTGCAGACGTGCTCATTAATGTGGTGTCTATGGCTGTTTTCCCCTGCAGCAGCTGAATTGCCACAGAGCTATCGTGGCATGCGAAATTCAAAATGCTTGCTCTCTGGCCCTTTAGAGTATTAGAGTTTCCAATTTCTGGCTTATAAGATTGGTTCCAACTCCTTTATGTCACATATTTTATATAATGTGACATATTAATTTTCCTATTCCAACTTCCCTTACACAAATCACAAACCAAGCTGCTATTGTTTAGTGCTTTGTATATCTGAGCATTTTTCCTTTCCCTACATTCAGACTGTGCTCCCTGCCTACCATTTCATTCTCATCACTTCAGCTTTTCATTCATGATCAGTTACCCCTGACTCTCACTCACCTTATCTGTCTGTTTTATCAGGCTTATCCTTTTCTTACTCCCTGCACTTCACATGGAACTCTACTTCTATACTCAGGAAAATTAATTCTCAATCTCTCAATAGTGACACATATTTCTCAATTAAACCATCGTTAGGGTGCTGGAGTCACTTATCCTTCCACCTTGTCGTGTGGGTTCTCGAAACTTCCTCACTGGAGTGCTCTCTGAAGCCTTTGTACTCAGTGTTAGAGAGTGAGAGTTAATAATGTTGAAGTCTTGTTTTATCAGTGACATTGGAAATGCTGTATACAATTTCCACTCCTTGAGTGGCATCAAAATACTTGGAGCCAACTAACTGGAAGATGCAGCTTTTTTGGCATCCCAAAGGACATCTAGCTGGATCCTACCATACTGTCAACAGTTGCGCATTGTTTCGTGACTTTTTGAGTAAAAGAAATACTCCTATTTATATTCCCAGCCATGTGGCACGGTGGACTGTGTAAGAGCTAAATATGTCTTCATGATTCTGTGCCAACTCACATCCATTTTAAGTCTAATGTTTTTAAAGTCATTGGCTCGTTTGAATGCCAGGCTAATTTCAGTCACTGTTAGCTGCAGTGACTGACATCCTATCTTATTTTAATAACTTAAAAAAGATCATTTTTCTGGTAATGCCAACCAAGAGAAAATTCCTTAGGGGACATTTTATTCCTCAAGGCTATCATCCTATGGTCACCGCACCATACCTGTGACTAGCTTTGTTCTTCCAGTCAAATGTCTCATATATATTAATATGGGAATAAGATTATATTAGGACATATTAAATTATACTACTAAGTCAGTGATAAGAAATTCTAAATGTGTGTTGAGTGTAAGATTTCCATAGCAATAATGAAATCAGCCAACTCTGACCAGTGTGATCAGATATCCCTCTCTTCTGTGCACACAGGAGCTTTGCTTTCTCCTTGCACTAAAAATCAACTCACTGTTATTGCTTACCTCCTAAATGAACAATGATAAAATATTCAGTGGTCCCTGAAATCTTTATCTTTTTCTTAAAGGAGTTTTAAAATGAAGCACTTGAGTGTTTGACTAAAGATATTCTACAATAAAAGTACATAAAAATGGGTCAACAAAGTGAAAGTGTCAATAAAAAATCATCTCTGAGATGACTTCTAGAGAATGGTTGCTGCTGACCTGGTTTTTATTTCTTCTTTAAATATTAATTGTTGATTTGCTACTTTGAAAGCTCACCTTTGATAGAGTATGACCATAGCTACAAATTTCTGATTTTTTTATTTGAAAAGGAAACTCTACTACCCCATGAGCAACACTGGGGTTGACCTGTTTGTTCCACCTGTGTGTGACATGCTGTTACTGATTCACTGAATCTCCATGATTCATTTTTATGGACTGCTGTGATGGAAGTCTTGGTGAGGAAATTTGCAGAGCAATAAAATTGAAAAATATGAAGAGCAAAAACAGCACTTTCTGCAATAAATGTGTTTCTTCCACATCCCATCTCAACTCCTCACATGGCTCAAAGAGGTATTTTGACATAATGGAATTTAGAAACTTTGGTGTGGAGCTGATTTTCACTGTGCAACATTAAATGTTATTGTTTCAGGAAGATTGTTATTTATAAGAATTAGGATAATATCTATCTCAAAAGAATTTTGAGAATTATTTTTAATAACAGTTACAAAGCAAATACCATCCAGTGAAGTATGTATTTTATCTATTAATAGAAGATCTGGTTTTATTTTAGCTTTCCTATCCCTATATATCCCTAGGTCTATTTCACTTGGCTACATGTTTGTTTCTATGTTGCCCAAAAAAGGGCCTTTCAAGCCTACCTTACACACTTTGGGATAAAAGTTTGTACTAGTTTTATATTGTCTCAGTGCCAAACCCTTACTTCTTTGTCAGATTTTGTGCTACTGGAATGGAATTAAGTGAACATTTATTCTTTGCTTCTAACTTAATGCTATTATCATATTATAATAAGGAAGGATAGTCATTTCCCCCAAAGGTTCATTAGAATCCCAGTATTTGACACTATCTGGGAGATTCTATAAATCTGGGAACAAACCTAACCAAAGACACCAAAGATCTCTACAACAAAAAATTTAAACCCCAGAAGAAGGAGACTGAAAAGATGGAAAGACCTCCCATGCCTATGGATTGGGAAAAGCAATATAGTAAAATGTCCGTTTTACCCAAATTGATATACAAACTAAGTGCAATCCCAAACAAAAGCCCCATAAGCTTCTTCAAAGACTTGGAAAAACATCCTTAAATTCATATGGAAAAACAAAAGACCCCAAATCCTGAAACAATCCTGAGTAAAAAATGCAATACAGGAGGGATTGCTCTACCAGACTTCAAACTATATCACAGGGCCATAGTCATAAGGACAGCCTAGTACTGGCACAAAAACAGATCCATTGACCAATGGAACAAAATTAAAGATCCAAACTTCAGCTCATACAATTTCAGCCACCTCATATTTGACAAGGGGGCAAAAAAAAATCCTCAGTGGAGGAAGGATAGCATCTTCAGCAAATGATACTGGCAAAATTGGATCACCATTTATAGAAGAACAATATTAAACCCCTACCTCTCACCCTGTACAAAAATAAACTCCAAGTCGATCAAAACATGAAACCTGAAACCCTGAAGGTGATAGAAGAAAAAGTTGGCAACAACCTACAAGACATAGGCATAGGAAAAGACTTTCTAAATCAGACAGCAGCTACACAGGAAATAAATAAGGTCAACAGTCAACAAATGGGACCTCATCAAACTCAAAAGCTTCTGTAGAGCAAAAGAAACAATCAAGGAAGTGAAGAAAAAGCCCACAGAGTGGGAGGAAATCTTCACCAGTGATACATCTGACAGAGCACTAACAACAAGAATAAATAAACTACTCAAAACAACAAAGAAGTAAGTAAAGAACTGAACAGAGATTTCACCAGTGAGCAATTAAACATGGCTGAGAAACATCTTAAAAAGTGTTCAACATCATTAATAATTAAGGAAATGCAAATTCAAACCACTCTCAGATATCATCTCACTCTGATACGACTGGCTAAGATCAAGAAAACAAAAGACACCAAATGCTGGAGAGGTTGTGGGGAAAGGGGAGCACTCATCCACTGCTGGTAGGAATGTAAACTTGTACAACCACTATGGAAAGTGTGGAGAACCCTTAAGAGACTCAAAATGAGCCTACCACCTGACCCAGTCATACCACTCCTGCGTATATACCCAAAAGACTTATCCTACCACAAGGATACATGCACATCCATGTTTATTGCAGGTCTCTTCACAATAGCAAAGAGCTGGAACCAACCCAAATGCCCCTCAACAGATGAGTGGGTGACAAAAATGTGGTACATCTACACAAGGGAGTACTATTCAGTGGTAAGGAAAGATGATATCGTGAACTTTGCAGGTAAACAGATGGAGCTCCAAGCCATTATGCTGAGTGAAGTAACACAGTCCCAGAAAGACAAATGGTGAATGGTTTTCCTCATTTCTGTATGCTAACACCAAATACCCAGTTGAAAGGTAAGCTGAACAACATTATTGTTATAGTTCTGTTTATCTGAAAGCAACTATGTTGTTATAATGTAAATCTCTCAAAGGGCTCTAGAATACACCCACCACCTATTTTCAGACTCTCTAATTACTGTATATGGGTGGAAAATATGTATCCATAGTTTAGCATAATATAAAATTAATGGAAGAAAATGTGAATTCTAAACATAAAAAAGACTGAGAGAAAGATGCAGGACAGTCATGACAGAATGCATGATCTGGCATGGGGTGGGGGGAAGAGAAAGGGGAATATGCCTAAATTGAACTGTTAAATGATGTCTGAAATACACAAAACATCAATAAAAGCAAAAAAAAAAAAAAAAAGAAAAGTAGCTAATAAAAGTAGTTAAGATAATTTTTCAGTGTCAAATGTAGCAGGATATTGTGAGACAGAGGAATAGAGTGGTTGGTGAGTTTTACTTCATAGGTGACGAGGTGCTCTTACTAGATCTCTGTTAAATCCTCTGAAGTCACAGTCTCATTCTTCTCATCTCTCTCATTCTATTTCTTTATTCTCAGCTCCTGGAAAGGCAGATGCTCCCTGCAGTTCTGGTCTTTATGAAAACTTAGAATTATCTTTATCAACTGTTGACCACACTTCACCATGGTTACCTGCCATAGGTAGCAGGTTTTTATTCCATGTTTGAATTATTAGAAAGACTTCTCTGATTAAGAATACATTGATGGATCCATTGAGAAAAATATACCTTTTTCATTTATTATATTTGACTCAGCCATTTTTATGGAATTGTGAAAATGAATCTAACAGTACCTCTCTTTACCAGAAACTCACAACAGCAAACGAGCTTCACATTGTATGACACATATGTATCTTATTATGGAAAGAATATTTGGGATCAGTTTGTTTAGTTTTCTGGCTTGTTTACAAGTTGCTTCTAAAACAACTATGGATGGTGATCTTTAGTCTGGCTAAACAGCACACTGAGACTACTGCATTTTTCCTTTACAAATTATCTTATTTTTCTCCTAAGTAAATCTCTTATTTTGAAGTTTCCACCACTGAAGCAAATTCTGAATTCTGTTTTAATTGATTAATTCAATAATTATTTGCATTGACGTCTTCTGTTTGCCAGTCAATATCATAGATCCTAAGGATGCATTTGTAAATACAAATAAGTATTTCTTTCCCCACTGAGCTCTAGTGTAGAAGTGAAGAAGAAATAAGTAAACAAAGAAAAAGAAAAGAAAGGAAACAAACCATATAGAAAGTGTACTGTTAATAAGTGTGGTTATGAAAGTCCTGTCTGAGGAACAGCAATACCAGTGGTCCAACAATCCAAGTATCCAGCAGATGCAACGTGTCTATGCCAAAGGCATGCAAGCAAGTGGAAGCAGATGATGGTGGGAATAGTTGCAGAGATAGATGTTTCTAGAAATGATATATAATGGGAAACCAGTAAGAACCTTAAGGAACAAGCACTGTTAATTTCTCTGCAAAGACAAAGGTTTTTTTCCATGCATATTTGTTTCTTGTTTTGTACCCACTGCTATTTATTCTGTTCTTCTGCAATGTCTCCACCAATGTTATCAGTCTGTATCTAAATAATTACTAGCTCTCAGTCTGAGTTTTTTAATGTACCAGGCTTCTATCATCTTAGTAATTGTCAAGACTTTTCCTGTATATTTGGCCAGACCCCAGAATTAAATGCTTCATTTTGACTTAAAAATGTTTGTTAATTTTACTTGTCGATGATGAGGGCATCAGATAGGTATTGGTTAATTATTAATTTCTAAAAAACATTATTTTGTTGTTTACTAATTGAAGTACTTCTTAGTTAATATAGTATCTGATGAACTCAGATTGTTTTAAGCACATCTTTCATTTTGATGGAATTACATTCTTCTATTTGAGTGTACAAGTTTGTATGTTTTCATTTTAAACATTTTTTCTTGGAATTATCAGTTTATTCATATCCTAAATATTCATATTTTTAATTTTTTTCTAGCAGGGTCCCCCTGTAGCCCCAGTCCTCCTGGAACTCACTATGTAGTCCAGGCTGGCCTTGATCTCACATGGATCAACCTGTCTCTGCCTCCTGAGTGCTTGGATTAAAGGCATGTGGCCACCATACTTGGCTTCTAATTATTCAATTTCTTGACAGCTTCTAAGTAGGTATGAATTGTCTTTTGGATATCGTTGCAATTAAAAATAAAAAATGAGGTTCTAGCAGTTCAGTTCACTGATGGAATGTTTGCAAACATACCTGAGACCTGAATATAGATTATTATGTTTACAGACAAGTATACGTTTACACCACTCATCAAAGAAGCTTTTGGGAGGGGGACAAAATAGAATGGCTATTACAGAGTTTGACAACTGGGTCATACATAGAGAATATATGTCTGAGAGATTCCCAACCCTAAGTGACGCATCTACCATAGAACCTTTATACCTAAGGCTCATGGATCATAATGGAACACGGGGTAGAGAGAACACTAATATATGCTTAACAATGAAGCTTCCTCATACATCAGAGTGTCATGCACACCAAAAGCCACAACAGTCTAAGTTTTAGAGAATAAGACACTGTAGAGCCCTTGTCCCTGGATAGGGCTTCTATATTAACCTCACTCACTCACAGCTCAAGGGCCATAGTGGAAGAAGGGGTAGGAAAATTATAAGATCCAGGGTTGGTGCTTGGACATAAGGAAACAGAAGCTTTCAGGCTTCTGGGAACTTATTCATGAACTTGGAAAAATGGGGACAGCATGCACAAGACCCATGGTGACTCAGACAAAATCCAAGCATAAAATGGGGAAAATGGGCAGTAGGCCTCAACCCTAGCCAAGAAACTATTGGAGCTGATTACTGTGGGGTGAAGGAGAGTTGATCATTATGGGAGTGACTCCAAATAAGCTGACTAGACTCCAGTGGATAAATTTATACTAAAGGATATCTAGAAACAAAGGCTTGACTGGATAGGACTTAACCTGTATGACAGAATACCTGAAATGAAATCTGGTATGGGAAAGCTATTGGGGAGGTGAGGGCAAGAAGGAGAAGGGAGTCTAAATTTGATTAAAGTGTATTATATGAAATACACAAAATCTCAATACTTTTTAATCTAGTACTGTACAGGGTGGATGAATTTGTACACCATTCATAATTTAGAGACTTTTGCTTTAGGTTGTTTTAGAACTTTATTTTAGAAAATGAAATTGCTTTATTCTAATTAACTCACAAATAAAAACATCATATACCTCACTTAAGGAAGCCACTCAAACCCTTGTCTCAGTCTCAAACTTGTATATTCTAGTGAACTTCTACATAGTTAGGATGCCTTTCTGAAGCAATGGCTGTGTACTGAGGAATTTCTACTTTGACTAGTATTGCATTATTCATTTTCTTAAATGCCCCTTGTTACCATTTACCACAAAAAAGAAGGAAAAAACTATGACAGAGTTGAAACTACAAAAATATAACTTTAAAGGCTCCTTCATGTGTTGTTTTGCCAGTATTTTATCCTTTTTCATCATCTGATATTACCCTGTTTTGTTCTTTTTTAAAATTTTACATGATAGTCTCATGGCTAGTATCAATACATGAGTGAGAACATGTGGTTTTAACTTTCTGAATTTGGGTCTCCTCAGTGAATATTATATTTTCTAAGTCTACCCATTTTCCTGAAAGGTCATTACTTCATTATTTTCTTTGTAACTAAATATTTTGTAGATGTGCCATGTTTTCATTATCCATTCATCTGTTGATGGACATCTAGGCTGGTTCCATTTCCTTGGTATCATAAGTAGAGAAAATATACCAAATATATCTGTGGTAGGATCTGAAGTTCTTTGGGTATGTGCCCAGGAGTGGTATATATATACATATATATATTTTTTTTAAACCATTTTTTAAAATCACTACCATATATATATATTTTTTAAACCATTTTTTAAAATCACTACCATATATATATTTTTTAAACCATTTTTTAAAATCACTACCATATATATATATGGTAGTGATTTTAAAAAATGGTTCTTTTTTATTTTTGTGTGTATGAGTATATTGCTTTCATGTAGGTACATGCACTCATGTGATGCAGTGCCTGTGGAGGTCAGGAGAGGGTGTCCCATCCTCTTGAACTAGAGATATAGACAGTTTCTAGCTGCTATGTGGGTACTGAGAATTGAACCCGGATCCTCTGCAGAAATAGCCAGTGCTCTTAACTGCTGAGCTGTCTCTGCAGCCCCAAGCTGTGTAGAAACTTTTAAAGTTCATGGAGTTCCCCCATCTGTTGATATTTAGGTCTAATTTCTCTGCTACTGAAATTTTGTTTGGAAAATTCTTGCCTATCCCAGCATCTTGGAGAATACTCTGTTTTTCTCAAGAATATTTAACGATTCTGATTTTAGATTAAGGCCATTGGTCCATTTTGATCTGACAGCATTTTTTTTTGGAATATTTGTCAAAAATTAGGTGGTCATATATCGGTTGGTTTACTTCTATGTCCTATATCCTGTTGCATTGGTCTGCAAGTGTGGTTCTTTGCCAGTACAGGTGTGTTTATCACTATTGCTTTGCAGTATAATTTCATGTTCAGTACTGTGATACCTCCAGCTGTGCTGTCATTCCTTACAGTTATTCTGCCTATCTGTGGTCTTTTATGGTTCCATATGAATTCTTGTGTTGCTTTGTTCTAAATCTGTGAAGTGTAACATTGAAAAGATTAATCTTTTGATTTTGCCAAAATGCCCAGATGAGGACATCACTTATGAGTAAAAGTGATACAAATACTGTCAAAATTTAAAAGCAAAAGTTTCTGATGATATTTAAACTAGACAGGGCTTGGAGTAATTGAGTACATACCCAGTTCAACTTTTATCCTCTATGGCTACCAAGACTGCAGGTTCCCAGACACTGCTGTATGCTCACCTATTAAGCAGAAGCTTCTCAGTTATCTTCAAGTTATGAATATCCATGTGACTCAGTCTTAACCAGTAAGGTATAAACAGAAGTAACTGGATTGGAACTCTAAACAAGCTATAGCTTTCTCATTAAAAACCTTCACTTTTTCTTCTCTAGAATGCAAATATGATGGTTAAAAATCTTGTAACCTTAGACTGATAAATAGGAATAGAAAAAGAACATAATAATAATGGTAGTACAAATAAAATTGAGAGGTAAGGAGACAGATTAGAGTGTGCATATCTCTTCGGAGCAGTGGAGCAGGAGTTCAGTATTATTAGGACATTTTAAATACTGTTAAATCACTGTTGTTGATGTTTTAATTGTAAACAGACTTTTAAAGGCATGTTCCCATTAAACAAGGCGAATGATGTGAATCCCTGATTAGTAAGAGTTGGAAACTTATATAGTGGTATTATATCATATCCCACTTTTTTTTCTTCATGTTTTTTTTGAGACAAGTTCTCCCTGTTGTTCTATCTGGCAATAGATGCACAGAGATTCTTCTGCCTCTGTGTACAAAGTGCTGGGGTTGAAAGTATTACAACATCCAGTCCATATCCCATTTTTCAAGCAAGCTGGGAGACATTCCTTTTTAAAAAAATCTTTTATTGAAGTTTTGTGCATTTCATACATCACTTCTCAGTTCAATACAGACTCATTTACCCCTGCATGCCCCCCTCCCTCCAAAGTTCATGCAATCTGCCATACATGTCCTGTTTCCCCTTCTGAGTCTTTTCAAAGTTTTTCAAAGGAGAAGATTTTTTTTTTGGTGGTGGTGGGGGGGAGAACTCTACTGCTTCAGTCAGTTCCCTATCCCAGTTCTTTTGTTGTGGTTGTTGTTCCCTCCAATCCATATTGTTTCAACATATGCATTTATGTATGTCACACATGTGTTAAAATCATGTCATCTGAAAATAAACTGTATGTTATTTCCAAATCATATTTCAGGATTCACATTTTTCCCTTTAAATTTTATATTGCTCTAAATTATGCAAACATACTTTCCATCCTCATACCAAAATTATAAAGTCTGAACATAAGTAGTAGGTTAATTCTAGAGCTCATTAAGGGATTCACATTCTAAGAGCACAGTTGCTTTTAGATAAAGAAAAACATAACACTAATGTTACTCAGTTTTCCTTACTTGATGCTAGAATCTACAAATGAGGGATCCCATTCATCCTTTGTTTTTCTGGGACTGTGTTACTTTACTTAGCATAATAGCGTCTAGTTGCAACCATTTACCTGCAAAGTTCATGATGTCATCTTTCTTTACCGCTACATAGAACTCCATTGTGTAGGTGCACCACATTTTCTCTCCCCTCATTGGTTGAGGGGTACTTGGTTGGTTCCAACTCTTTGCTATTGTGAAGAGAGCTACAATCAGCATGGCTGTGCATGTATCTCTGCAATAAACTGAGTCTTGTGGGTATATACCCAGGAGTGGTATGACTTGGTCAGGTGATAGGATCATTTTGAGTTTTAAGGGTTCTCCACACTACTTTCCATAGTGTTGTACAAGTTTACATTCCCTCTAGCAGTGGATGAGTGTTCCCCTTTCCCCACAACCTCTCCAGAATTTGGTATCATTTGTTTTTCTTGATCCTAGCCAGCCTTATTGGAGTGAGATGATATCTTAAAGTGGCTTTAATTTGCATTTCCTTAATTATTAATGATGTTCAATACTTTTTAAGATGTTTCTCAGCCATTTTACTTCCTCACTTGTAAAGTCTCTGTTCAGCTCTTTACTCCATCTCTTGAGTGGGTCATTTGTTTTCTTACTTCTTTGTTTTTTGAGTAATTTATATATTCTGTAAGTTAATGCTCTGTCAGATGTATCAGTGGTGAAGGTTTCCTCCCATTCTGTGGGTTTTCTCTTCATTTCACTGATTGTTTCTTTCACTGTACAGAAGCTTTTGAGTTTAATGAGGTCCAAGTTGTCAATTGTCAACCTTATTTCCTGCACAGCTGCTGTCTGATTTAGAAAGTCTTTTCAAACCCCTATGTTTTAGAGGTTGCTGCCTACATTTTCTTCTATTACCTTCAGAGTTTCAGGTTTCACACTGAGGTCTTTGATCCACTTGGAGTTGATTTTTGTACAGGGTGAGAGGTAGGGATTTAATTTTATTCTTCTACAAGTGGTGATCCAGGTTTGCCGACACCATTTGCTGAAGATACTGTCTTCTCTCTATTGATTGATAAGAGTTAGAACCTTGTATAGTGGTATTACATCATATCCAGCTTTTTTTTTCTTTATTGTTTTTTTGAGACAAGGTCTCCCTGTTGTCCTACCTGGCTATAGATGGACAGAGATCCTTCTGCCTCTGTGTCCAAAGTGCTGGGTTTAAAAGTGTGTACTACAACATCCAGTCCATATCCCATTTTTGAAGCAAGGGGGAGACATTCCTTTTTAATGCCCCCTTAATGTTGCAATATTGGGGCCAGTAAAATGCTTCCTCGACTGAGTTGTCTTTTCTTGCTTAGTGTTAATTTTTATTGTTCACATAGTGAGCTGAACTGGTTACATAAAGTAAAGATGGTGGAAAAGGCAGTGATGAAGTTTATGGCAGCAGTGGAGGCAGCAGTAGCCACACTCTTGGAAGTTATCAATATTGTGTTCTAGAGAGTGTCTGTGGCAAAGATGGCAGAGAAAAAGAGATATAGTGAAAGGAGAGAGAATAGGTGAGCAGAGAGCCAAGGGAAAAATACAAAGAAAACACAGGGGAGTGAAGGGTCAGACAACAGAAACTGAGGCTCGTTTCACTGAACAGTTTTAGGGATTCTCAAAATTCTCAGACAGCATAGATCTGAGAAATGTAACACTGACTGCTGTAGAAACTGAGGCTTCTGGTGCCTATTGGAGAGTTTTGACAATAGCGAGCACCATCTACTCTTGTGTACTACTATGTGCTGCTGCTAAGGTTCACAGTAGCTATATACATCTTCCTCCCATGATGATGAGTGTAGATCACTCTTTACCATAAACTTTCTGCCAATTGTGAAACCAGATTTGAAAGGTCCAGGTCCTTTGCTAACTTGGGAAGAGGTTTTGCTTGTGCATTTCCACAGATAGAGCCAAGGCCAGTAAGGAATGTCTGTCCTTGGACTGGATAGGATAGACCAGAAGGCACCAAGAGAAAAATTGACCCATCTGAACATCAGAGAAAACTGAAACCTAAAACCATTTAAATCACAGGTACCTAGCATCTCTCTGGATTCTAATTTTAGTTAAAACAACTGTTTACAATGTGTCCTACATAAACTTGCCTTCAGGTGCTGTAAAACTCTGGTATGAAAAACCTTCCTACTTCACTTCTCAATAGTAAGTAAACTAAATTGGTATGGTAATGAAGTGATTCCCGAGCTGTAAAAAGAGCCACCAGTTATGGTAATGATTTCTTATGGAAACTGCCTAGCTGCTTTCTGTAACTATCTAATGGGCATTGCAGAATCTTATGTAAAAAGAAGATTCTTTATCCCCCCAAAAAATAAAAATAAAATGTAAAGTTACTTAAAAATGATACCAGTGCAAAACATAAAGTCTTTAAAAGCTTTATGTTTAAACAAAATATATTAATAGAGGAGGGCTTTGGTACCAGTAGTGAACTACTCTAAAAAAAGAGTTGCTGGCAAGGGGACCCAAAAAGCTCCCACAAAACCAAAGCTATTTGCCTACAATGTTGGGGTGTACGTAAAAGAGCCAGTAAGACCCTACTGTTAAAAACATTGTATTAGCATGGAAAGGATGCTTAGAGACCTTGCTTTGCAAGTGGACAATTGGCCCTCATAATGCCAGAGAGCATTGTATAGACCACTGAAAAAAGAAAGAAAAATGTTCTCCTGAGTCAAAGCAAGACTTGTCAGCTACACCTCACCTGCCTGGAGATTTGTACATTCAATGGCAGCCTGATATTTGTGAGTCCCAAAAGTATATTGGTTATTAGCCCACACCTTGTGGGGAGGGGGGGATGGCACAGACTATAAGCTTGCACCCTCTAGTTACTGAGAGATGTTATAGGCCACAGTAAAACCTGTCATGATAATTAATGGTGGTTAAATACCTGTACCCCTCACTATTTATATTTTATTAATAGAATTAAAAAAAGGGACACCTAGATAAACTGCCAACCCATGGAAAGGAAATCCTGGACAAACCTGAGAGTCCAAAGTGACACTTCAAAAGAAAATGGACTGTTTTGCTTCTCACCAAATCTTTCCCCTTTCCCCAAAGCATAAGGAACCACTTATGAAGAGGGGGTGCATCAGAATCTAAGGGCTAAGGAAATGGGGGTAAATTGTGAGATCACAGCAATACAGATTGGACTCTTATTTGATCAACATGCTTGTGCATATAAGCCTCTCCAATTGGACTATGAGGACCCTGGGTTGTACAAAACTTGGGCATAGATGCTTGCTAATTGGATTTGAATGAATGCTGCTTATGTTTATTGCCTATGTTTAATAATTGGTTCAAGTTATGGTTTATTTGGGGATTAATCAGTCAGCCTACAAAATAAAATAAAAACCCCTCAGGTCTGCTTTTCCTACCCAGACCCCCTTCTCCCATGCTCTAAACAGGTTTGAGAAGGTGGCTATTCAAAGCCCAGCCTCCATTGTGATGCTAACCTCTCCCATGGGCTCACTTCTCAGACAAAATAAAATGGAAAGGGCGGGATATAGGCAAATGCAGGCCAAACGTGGGCTCTGACATTATCCTAATTGCCCATCTGCACATCCATATCTGACCCCACCCTAGGGGTGAGAGCATGATGTATACAGCTCGAGATCCAGGGGAAGAGCAGCAGAGCATGATGTATACAGCACATAATGCAGGGGGTGTGGGACTGGCCACTGGGAATTGAGGACATTCTACCTTTATAAATGATTTGCTACATACAGTAAACAGATTCTTCATTACCTTTACCATCTAACAAGATCTTCTGTTAGTGATTTCACACATGCATAATTGTAAGTCTATCAGACTTGGATGTTTGCTAGCAGGTGAGACTGGAGATGGGCATATCAGCCACCAGTCTGAAATTCAAACTTCGGAGTCATCAACCCCCTGGCTTGTGGAGTTAGTAAGTGATGTGAGGCCTTAAGGGGGAACCAGCAGCTCTCAGACCTAAATCTGAGGGTCAATCAGCTGCCCAGATTTGGCTATGGAATAAGCATTTCCATAACCTGCTGGTACCTCTGAAATTTGCCAGTTTCCCAGGGAGAAGCCACAGGCAGGCGGAAGTCTCATTCAGCAGAACCAAATGACATTTGACTGCAGAAGTGCCCAGCACATAGAAATCTTCAGAAGAGCTTTAAACTATTATTTTACAATGATTATTGATAAAATTTGTTGATACATAGTAAGATTAATTTTTACAACTCTACAGTTAATTTTTTTATAGTACAGTGCTGGTTGATTGATAACTGATGAGGAAACAGACATTTTTCTTCAAGCCATACATTGAAGAAACCAACTTTTAATTGTTCCTCTTTATATGTTATCATTCTCTTGTACTCTCTATCACTGTCAACAATTTAGTTGAGTCTACATCATCTCAGGCAATAACGTTGTTTGGTTTCAATTCATCCATACAGC
The DNA here is from genome assembly GCA_009823505.1 of Rhizomys pruinosus. Taxonomy (NCBI): domain Eukaryota; kingdom Metazoa; phylum Chordata; class Mammalia; order Rodentia; family Spalacidae; genus Rhizomys; species Rhizomys pruinosus. The sequence continues at coordinate 4,874,791 of VZQC01014352.1, read as the reverse complement.
CTTTCTGTTTCTCCAAGTGGCCACCATTATTCTGAAACATAACCAGAGTGTTTTTATAATTGATTTCTCTTTTTCAAATCATGTGGTTTCTCTAATTTGTTTTCACACATATTCCAGATGACTCTGGTTTAATTAGAAGACATTTTTAAAATTATTTTATTTTTAAATTTTTTTATTTCATTATTTTATTTTAGCTTATCTTATTCTATTTACTTGAAATGGGATTTCCCTATAGCACCAGCTGGCCTGGATCTTGCTATGGAGACCAGGCTGGCCTCAATATCACAGAGATCTACCTACCTCTGCATCAGGAGTTCTAAGATTAAGGTGTGTACCACATCTTGGCAGTTAGAACATTTAAAAAACATATAGATACTGGGCTGGAGAGAGATAAGCCTATGCGGTTAAGAGCACCGACACGCTTG
>VZQC01014352.1:4806247-4867738 GCA_009823505.1 Rhizomys pruinosus | reverse complement strand
AATGTGAATCCCAAATTCCTCTTCACTGTGTTGAAGGCTTGCTTTGCTTACCTCCTTCAGATGCCTTCCTTGTTTGTTTGATTTGCTTTTCTCCTTTACTCCTTGCTTATGGAGTGTTGATTTCTCTAAGCTCTAGGCTTTCTATTGGAATTCCACCTCACTTTTCCCTTTCTGTTCTGAAGGTTCTCCAAAGAGTACACTTGGACACTCCTTCCTTCGGTAATCCCAGTTGAGGGGGAGGGGTGCTCTTTTGCCTATGCCCAGTACCTGTGCTTCAGATGGTCTTGAGAGATCCCTGATCTCAATCTCAAGACTCACACAAACCCACCTTTTATACCAGCTGGGAGGATAACTCTGCCCCCACAGCCACACCAGCCAATTGGGCCAAAGATCAACAAATATGATGAAATCCAATCAAACAATCCTCCTGGCTGAAGCACCCAGCTCTTACCTGTGCTTCAGGCGGTCTTGGGAGATACCCCATCTCAATCTCATTCACAAGTTTCTATTGTTCTATATCCTGGAAATTTCTTTTGTTAGTATTTGGGGCTTTTATATATATTTTATTGCATTTTTGTAAAAACATACAATATATTTGATAATATTTAAAACCCTTTACCTGCCTGCACTACCTTACCTTCTCCCATTGAATGTCATGTACTATATTATACATGACATATTTTATATTTATATATAATATAAAAATATATATCCAGGCTTGTAGAGCCAAATTTGTGTCCCTAAATCCCTTCAGTGTGATTCATCCAATGGAGCCTGGTAATTCTACCAAGAGTATCATCATTAAATGAATCTCCCCTCCCAGAAGATTCTGCTGCCAATACTTCTTCAGGTGGGGTTGGTGTTTCTTACGTACTTTCCCTTACCTATTCTGGGATTTTTGTCTGGCTTGAGTTTACATGAGTCTTGTGCTTTCTGTCACATTTCTGTGAGTACATATGAATAATGACCAGCTGTCTGGAAAACTCTGTTCTCCTTGTGGCCATTTCAGGCTCTCATAATATTTCTGCTACATGTTCTGCAATAATCCTTGAGCACTGGGAGGCAGTTCTGTGTAGGTGTGCTATTCAGAAAGAAGCCCTCTTCAATCTCTTATTTTCTGCAACTTGGCAATTGTGGGTCTTTGTTAATCTCCATCTGCTCCATAAGGAAACTTCTCTGATGAGAGATGAAAGATGAATTAATCTAATGATATCACAATAAATCATTAGGAGTTGGTATAATATTATACCTATTTAGATTAATAGAATTAAGTTCTCCTCTATGGTCTATCACCTGTCTAATTTCAGGTTCCTAAGCCTGATATCAGTGTCAGATATGGGCTCCATGTTAGGAAGCAGTCTTTAAATCCAATTAGAAAGTGGTTGGTTGCCCCCATAATATCAGTGCCACTAATTGGCATCAGTGGGCATAAGGATTCCCAGGAAAGTTGTTGTAGCTCACAAGATTCAAAACTGGATCAAGTTGATGAGTAATTTTTCTTTTCAGCTAGCATGCATAGTCTGAAAGCTAGCCAGTAGAAATGAGGCTTTCAGGTTGGCACCAGTTCTATTTTTCTTTCTTGTTTCTATAGCTCAGGTATGTAGTATCTTCACCAATAGAATCTTCCCGTTAATTTCTTGTGGGTAACTAAGAGCAGGAGCAGTGACCAGTATTTCTTGAGACTCTTTATGACTCCTAGTCAATGCCTTCAAAAGAGGGAGTTCATTCCTGGCACTTGGTTTCTACTTTGGTAGCTATGATATCTGGTAGAAGTGATGCCTCCTGTTATAGTGTCTCCTTTTAATTTCTTTATAATGTATATCACGTACTTTAAGAAGCTTCTATAATGCTAGGTTTCCATACTGATTTTCTAAAAGGCTCATTATCCCTACCCATACTCCCACCTCTTCTCTGACCTCCCATTCTTGTCCATATAATCCTTCCTACTCTGTTATTCCCCATTTCCAATTTATATCACTGAAGTCTATATAGCATCCCATGAAGCTTCACAGATACCATGGCTGTTTATTAGTTTTCTGACCTCTCTGGATTTTCCAACTGAAACATGCTATGTAGGAATTCAAAACTAGCATCTGGGTATGAGAGAAAATATGCAAATTTGTCTTTCTGGGTTTCTTTTACCTCACTCTGGATTATTTTCAGTTCCATCTATTTGCTTGCAAACTGCAGAACTTTCTTTTTCAAAGAGCTGAGTAATATTCCACTGTGTATATGTACGTTTGTTTCATTATCTATTCACCTTTTGATGGACATCTAAGTTGTTTCCAATTTATAGCTATTATGGAAAGGGCAGAAATTAACATGGCTGAAAAGGCATTTCTGTAGTAAGGTATATAACCTTTTAGATATATACTTTACCATACTGGAACACGTGGTAGATTTATTTATAGTTTGTTGAGAATCTCCATGCTGATTTCCAGAGTGGCAGCACCAGTTTGCACTGTTACCAGCAGTGGATAAGAGTTTTCCTGGGGGCTGGAGAGATGGCCTAGTGGTTAAGAGCACTGACCGCTCTTGCAGAGCACCTGGGTTCGATCCCCAGCACCACATGGCGGCTAAGAACCATCTGTAACTCCAATTCCAGGAGAACTCCAGTTCCAGGGGAATCTGAGACCCTCTTCTGACCTCGCGGCATTGCACGACACGGGTGCGCAGACCTACACGCAAACAGTACATTCATATGCATAAAAAAAAAAAAAAATTTTCCTGTTCTGCATCCTTTCTAGCATTTTTAGATCTTAGCCATTCTGAGAGTGGTTAGATAAAACCCCAAAGAGGATTTCATTTTCATTTTCCTAATGACTAGAACTATTTGAATATGTTGTAATAGATTTCTCTCAGTTTTTTTGTTTTGTGTTTCATGTTTAGGAAGTCATTTATTCATCTCCCTACCCCACTTTTTTTTGTTTTTGTTTTTGTTTTCTCCTCTTTTATTTATATTAGCATAGATGAACAATATAGTAACACAGTTTTGTTTTCAGATAACATTGCGTTATTCATTTTGCCATACAATTAGATAATTAAGTTTAGCTTAAGCAATGAAGTAAGTAATCATTCATGTAAAAACCAATTTGCAAGTATCTAGGTCCAAAATTTTGAACAACCCAAGATTCCCGTAGTCCAGATGGAGGAGCTTGTATGCACAAGCATGTTGATCAATAGGAGTCCAGTCTAGATTGCTGAGTCACAATTCACCCCAATCTCGCCACAGCCACACAGCCCTTTACATTCTACCATGCTCCTCTTCTGCAGGTGTTCGTAGGCTTTGGGAAAGGGGCACAGTTGGGTGAGAAGCAAAACAGTCGATTTTCTCTGGAGATGTCATTTTGGACTTTCACAATTTCACCCCATCTCTCCACAGCCCTTACATTGTACCACACCTCCTCTTCTGCCAGTTGTTCCATAGGCTTTGGGAAAGGGACACAAGTGGGTAAGAAGCAAAACAGTCTATTTTCTCTGGAGATGTCATTTTGGACTCTAGTCTGTTCAGGTAGATCCCAATCATGGGTTGACAGTTTATCCCACTTTTTAATGGGCTGGGTGTTTGTTTGTTTAGTTGGTTTCTTTTTTTTCAAATTTCTTTGATATACTAGATACTAACTCTTTGTCAGATGTAGAGGTGGTAAAGAATTCTTCCCATTCTGTATTCTGTTTCTTCACTGAAATTATAGTTTCCTTTGTTGGACAGATTGTTTTTTAGTCTTACAAGGTCTTATTTCTCAATTGTTGGACTTAATGCTTGCAGTATAGGTGTGCTGCCCATAGAGTCCTTTCCTGTTCCTACAAATTTCCAATTATTTGCTATTTCTCCTGTATTGGTTGCAGGGTATCAAATCATATGCTGAGGTCCTTTAACCGTTTGGAGTTCAGTTTTGTTCAGGGTGAGAGAAAGGTATCGAATTTTATTCTTCTATGTGCAACTCTGTGGTCTGAGCAGCAATATTTGTTGAATATATTGTATATTTATAGCTCCATTGTAAACAATCAGGTAACTATAAATGTGTGAATTTAAACCTGCATACTCAGTTCTATTCCACTAATCAATGTGTCTGCCTTTATGCCAATATAATGATTTTTATTTTTTCCCTTGCTTGCTATAATATATATTATATATATAATATATAGATATTATATAGCAAGAAGGAAAAAAATTAAAAAAAAATAGATATAATAAATATCATATATACATCAAAGAAGATATACATATATATATGAAGAGAAGATATACTATATATAATTTTTATATATTCATATAAAGAAATATAATAATACATATAATATATATTATATAATTTAGATAATCAAATCGAGACCCGTGTCCCCCACCCTAAACCCCACCCCACAGAGCTCATGCATTCTGCCAAACAATGCTTTTGCAGCTCTTAGTCTTTCTCAATTCTATTCTCCATGTGGAAGTGAACTGTGTTTTTGAGCAGAAAGTTCACTGTTTCAGTCAGTGCTTTGATGCGGTCGTTTCTGTTTGTTGTTATGGTTGTTTTTCCAATATGCTCACTGCGCTCGGCCCAACTACTTGGACAAAAGCTCAAGGGGCCATGCACAAGAAATACTGACACTAGTTAATTGGCACTAGCATCCACAGACCAGGAATAACCATTCCTCGTTTGTTTTCTGGGACTGTGTTTCTACCTCACTTAACATAATACCTTCTAGGTCCATACATTTACCTGTGAACGCATGACGTCAGCTTTCTTTTACATAAAAACTGCTGCATAGAACTCCATGTGTAGATATACAAACCACATTTTCCTCTATCCATTTGTCAGTTGAGGGGCACTTGGGTTTGGTTCCAGCTCCTGCTATTATGAAGAGAGCGGAAAATAAAACATGGCCGTGCATGTAGTACTGGGAAGATGAGTCGTTTGTGGGTACATGCCCAGGAGAGATATGGCTGGGTCAGGTGGCAATTCATTCCACGTCTGCCAAGGGTTCTCCACACTGCTTTCCATTGGGCTGTATGAGTTTACATTCACACCAGCAGTGGATGAGTGTTCCCTTTCCCCCCCCACACAACCTCTCCACCAGCACTTGGTGTCATTTGTTTTTGTTTTTTCTTGATCCTAGCCAGGCTTATGGAGTAAAGATGATATCTTAGAGGGTTTTAATTTGCAATTCCTTAATGATTAGTTTATTTCAACACGTCTTAAGATGTTTCTCAGCCAGCCTAATGCCCTCACTTGTGAAGGTCTCTGTTTCAGCCTTTGCTCCATCTATTGAGTGAGCCATCCTGTTTGTCTTTCTTTGGTTTTTTTGAATAGTTTATAATAGTTGTCAGATGTTTCTGAGGTGAAGGTTTCCTCCATTCTGTGGGATTTCTCTTCACTGCCTTTATTGTTTCCTTTGAATTACAGAAGCTTTTTGAGTTTAATGAGGTCCCATTTGTCAATTGTTGACCCTTATTTCCTGTGCAAAAGCTGCTGTCTGATTTAGGAGTCTTTTCCTATGCTATTCTTGTAGTCTGCTGCCACTTTTTCTTCGATTGCCTTCAGAGTTTTGGGTTTCACGTTGAGTTCTTTAATCCACGGAGTTGACTTTTGTACAGGACAAGAGGGTAGGGGTTTAATTTCATTCTTCACAAGGTGGTGATCCAGTTTTGCCACACCACTTGCGGAAGATGCTGTCTTTTTCTCCATTGTGGGTCTTCTTGGCCCCCTGGTCAACTATGAGGTGGCCTGAAATCGTATGTGCTCAAAAGTTTGGATCTTTCAGTTTTTGTTCCATTGGTCAACAGGTCGGTTTTTGTGCCAGTCCCAGGCTGAATTTTATGACGATAGCCCGGTAATATAGTTTGAAGTCTGGTATAGAGAGCCCCCCTGTGTTACTCTTTTTCACTCAGGGTTCTTTTTAGCTATTAGGGTCCCTTTTGATTTTTCGCAATCAAGTTAAGGACTTTTTTTTTTCCAAGCCTGTGAAGAAAACTCTTGGGGAGTTTAATTGGGATTGTGTTAAATCTATACGAGAGTTTCAGTAGAATGGAACATTTTACTATGTTTAATTTTCCCAATCCATGAGCATGGGAGGTTTTTCCATCTTCTGAGGTCTTCTTCAATTTCTTTCTTTAAGGGTTTAAAATTTTTGTTGTAGAGATCTTTGGTGTCTTTGGTTAGGTTTGCTCCTAGGTATTTTACTGTTTTTGAGGCTATTGTGAATGGGAAGGTCTCCTTGAATTCCTTCTCCAGTTGCTTGTTCTTTGAGTAAAGAAAGGCCACTGAGTTTTTGGGTTAATTTTGTATCCTGCCACTTTGCTGAAGCTGTTATTCATTTCTAGGAGCTTTCTGGTGGAGTTTTTAGCATCCCTTAAGTAAACAAACATATCATCAGCAAATAGGGATAGGTTGACTTCCTCTTTTCCCATTAGTACTCCTTTAATTTTCTTTTCTTGCCTTATTGCTCTAGCAAGTGTTTCAAGCACTATATTGAAGAGGACTGGAGACAGGGGTCAGCCTTGCTGAGTTCTTACTCTTAAAGGGAATGTTTCTGTCGTTTCCCCATTTAGGATGATATTGGCTATGGGTTTCTTGGGTATGGCTTTGATTACATTGAGGAATGATCCCTCCAATACAATTCCCTCTAGGACTTTAAGCATGAAGGGATGCCGGATTTTGTCAAAGGCTTTTTCTGGGTAAATTGAGATGATGGTGTGGTTTTGTCTTTCAGTCCATTTATATGCTTGTTGATATTTATTGATTTTCTTATATTGAACCATCCCTGCATCTCTGGTATGAATCCAACTTGGTCATGATGGATGATCTTCTTGATGTAAGTCTTTATTCGATTTACCAGTATCCTGTTTAGAATTTTGCCATCTGTGTTCATTAGGGAGATGGGTCTATAGTTCTCCTTTTTGATTGTATCTTTGCCTGGTTTTGGTATGATTTTTATTACTATAGCTCTGTGTTATACTTTAAGATCAATATGGTAATGAATGGCAGCACAAGGCCCAGGGGGGTAATCTTCATAGCCAGAGCATGTTCTTTACAATATTTGCATGAAATATAATGTCTTCCCAGACATCATTGGTGGGCACTGAACCTTCCAGCCTTTGTGACTGGACCATGCATAGAAATGTATATAATAGAGAGCCATGCATATTGTTCTCTACCCTATGAGTCAAAGCAGTGGGCCATAACCTAGAATTCTAGGTGGGAAAGCATATTTATAAAAACAAAAGCAAAGGTTTAACATATCTTTTTATTCATAAACAGACAAGAGGACTGGTTATCTTGGGTAAATTGGAAATCATTTGCTGAGGGCCAATTTCTCAAGCTACCTGTTCTGGGGTTTCTTCAGTTAGTTTGTTCTCTTCCTAAATTAATTTGAATTTTCTTTTCCATTCCCCCCCTTTTAATTCCCATTCAATTTTTCTAAGGAGCATTAGCTTTCGTTATATCTTCCAGATTAACTGGTTGACAGTTCTGGAGGAGTTTTATGACCTTTAAGTGAGAAGAGCCAAACCAGGTTAGCATGTTAATGTTGCAGAAACCAGAAAGGTATGCCAGAAAGAATGTGAGGAGAGGGTTAGCTATGGGGGGATCCAAACATTTTCCCACCAGCTCTGGGTCTGCTTGCTCCTGTCTCCATTCTGTAATTTGTTCTCTGGCTTTTGAATCATATTTCTTTTAATTAATTAATTAATTAATTAATTAATTTTTATGTGTATGAATGTACTGTCTGCATGTAGGTCTGTGCACCCATGCCGTGCAATCCCGCAGAGGTCAGAAGAGGGTGTCGGATTCCCCTGGAACTGGAGTTCTCCTGGAATTGGAGTTACAGATGGTTCTCAGCCTCCATGTGGGCGCTGGGGATCGAACCCGGGTCCTCTGCAAGAGTGGTCGGCTCTCTTATTTCTTTTATTTCTTTTATTAAACCTGCCAGTAATAGAAATATCTATTACTGGCAGGTTTACATAAAAGCAGCATTCTTCAGTGAAAAAGAGATAGATTCCTCCTTTGTCAGCTGTCAGCAGATCTAGTCAGCTCTTGCTATGTAGAACTGTAGTTGCTAACGAATCTAGGTGGTGTTGCATGCCATTCATTCTATGTCATCTACCAAATCCTTGGATAATTATTTGTAGAATGATGCTGATACAATGATTCTTCCTGCTTCTGTACCCATCCCAGCATTATTCTTAGACCAATTATTATGGATTGGATGGCTCTTTTAAATTATATATATTCTGCTAAAGGTATTGTGAGAGTTTAATTGCTATGGACAATGTCCGTTTCGGGAATAAGGAGAGCTGGGTACATATACCTGTCCATTTACCAGGTAGACATACATTAGCATTTGTCCCACGTATGAAGAGAACCATTTGGGGATGGCATGCAGTGTTCTTAGAGGGAGAGTGAGGACAAGTTTTGTTACTTTGGTGGTGAGCCAGATCAACTACTGGCTTTGTCTCCATTTATTTTTCAAAATATGAAGGGATTCTTGGACAACTTGACTATTTGCATAACAGATTTTAACATAGAGGAATCCCGCAGGGACTTCATCATGGTCACATCTGTTGCTGGTACCACCAAATATCAGTGAGCATCCAGATATAAACAAAGTAATACCTTGCTACCTGGGGTTTAGAATCACTAAGAAGGTGGTAAGGCAAGTTGAAAACTTGTTATATTTAAGATCTAAATCATGAGGCCATCTGAGTTCTTGGTTCCTTTCTCTTGGCTCACCCAAGCTCTCTCTTTTCCTGTGTAGATTGGATATTTGGGTGGGTCTGAAGTCATTAGGATATTACTGGGAGGAACCTGCGACATTTGTATTACCAGTGCTTATTTTTGATTCCTCATCTGCTCCTGGATTTCCATTAGAAATGGAACCATCTCCTTTCTGGTGACCCCAACAGTGAATGACAGCAATGACTACTGGGTACTAAACTTCTAGGAAATTCAAAATTTCAGTTTGGTTTTTGTTGCTTTCCTAATAGCCCTTTTTCCTTATCTATGACTCTGTGCACACAGAGGGTGGCAAAAGCATGATGCAAGACGATGTACATGTTTATCCATTGTCCTTTGGTGGATTCCAGGACCCTGAATGGGACAAATAGCTCTGCTCATTGAGTGAACCTTCCCATGGGAGGGCCCCTGATTCTATTATTCAGTCTCTGTCACCACTGCATATCCTGACAGTTTCTTTCTCTGTAAAGGGAAGCTGCTGCCATCTGTATTGAGGGTGTGATCTAGAGAGAACAGAGGTTAATCTGTGAGATCTGCTCAGTCAGGATCTGGAGGTCCCGGTTCAGCAGGCAGGAAAGGATCTGTTTAGTGCTCTGACAGTCTCCTGGTGAACTCATGTGTTCTCACAACTGAGACCCTGGTAGTGGGTCTTTTAAGGGTTTGTGAGCCAATGGTGCCCTCTATGGTCCACTAGGCTCATGATTGCATGTGGGGACCTTGATATTTAGAATTTAACCCTTAGCCATTTTGTGCCCTCCTCAACTAGAAGTACAGTGGGAGCCTGGGCCCACAGACACCATGGTCATCTGGCTGCCACTGCCACTACCTGTTTGCATAGGTCTTTTCCAGGTTCCTATGTGCTGTGTTTAGACCTCCAATATCATTACTTCTTTTCATGAACAAACAGATTAAATTTTCAGTTCACATCAGGATGTCATAAGGCCAGTGCTTCCAGAAGGACCTACGTGAGAGTCAGAAAGGCTTCTTGCTGCTGCTGTCCTATTTTAAATGGATTTGATTTCCTCCCTTTAGGACTTCATAGAGGGCTTTACTATTTTTTTTAGGACTTTACTATTAATGAATAGTTAAGTATCCAAATGTAACCAAAGCTGGCTGTCCCCCAAAATTCTCTGGTCTCTCTCCAGCTTTGGGGATTAAGGAAGGTTCAAATTGCTCTTTTTTGCTGAGATCCCAAGGCCTGGTGACCTTTTGAAATATATAGACCCCTAAGTATTCAATTTCTACTTTTGCATATTTGGGCCTTTTTCAGGGATACCTTGTGTCTAGCCCTCTGGAGCAGATCTACCAATGTCTTTGTTCCCTTAGTACAGTCTTCCAAGACTGAACTTGTCCACATACTGTAGGAATGCACATTTCAACTCTGTGCTTTAGATATGTGCCAGGAAATCTCACAGGGCTTTCCAAACAGTGTGGGGGAGGCTTTGCACCCTTGGGAGCAGTCAGGTCCAAATCAATTGTTCCCTCTGTGGCGATTAGATCTTCCCACTCAAAGGTAAACATTGGCTGACTCACACATGCCAGGGGAATGTAGAAATGAACACCCTTTAAACTCAAGCATGTAAACCATTGGGCTTCAGAAGGTATGACATCTAGAAGTGTATAAAGGTTAGGGGCTACAAGATAGATGGTGGCTAGGGCCTGGTTGATGACTCCAGGCCCTGACAAGTCAGCAGTCATTGGTACCTGCTTTCTTCATGGGTAGCAGTGGCAGGTTCCAAAAAGACTGGCATTTTGAAGCAATCCAAACTCACCTGAAGATAAGTATGGATGACAATTTCGGCCTTATTGGACAAGAGGTATTATTGGACCCTTTCCAGATGGGCTCCAGGCAGCAATTTGACAAGTAGATTTGTAGCCCTGGTGAGCTCTTTTTAGCCATATTCCAGGAAACCAGGTGCTCCAAACTTCTATGACAGAATCAGTATGTATGATGGGCTCTGAGCAAAGTCTCTGTTGGGGAAATGTATCTGACAAGATAAGAAGTGATTTCTGTGGGTCCCTGCATTTTGAGGTGGGTTTTGCCATTGACAGAGAAGGTAATATGTGGCCATAGTTCCTGGAGGTCAGGGAACTCTGGGTGATAGAGGAATTCATGTTTCATCTGATTTTCTTCTATGACCAGCTGTGAAACTCACAGAAGGGATACCTGCTGAGTATCATAGTGGCTCCCACTATCATAACTGAAATTCTCAACGGGGGCCTGCTGGACTGGGTAAGAATCAAATATTCAATACCATTATCTATCATTAATTCCATTAAGTGGCCTTCTACTTTCCTTGTGACCATGGGCTTATGGGGGCCCAGTCTTATCAAGCGTGGTCTGCCTCAGTCAATTTTGGCCAACCAAGTGGTTGGGAGGCTCAGCCTGATATGGAGATCCTCCTTTGGACATCTCTCCTGTTTTTATTGGAGCATTCATTAGCTGCCTCTGGGCTGAATGGAGATGTCTCCCCAGGTTCCTCAGGCTTCCGAGGAGTTATAGATCTTTCGGGTGGCAGGGAGATTCCACTCTAGAAGAAATGTAATCCCCAAATCTCAAGGGAAAATTCTGTGGTGGCAGACCGGTGAAGAAGAGGCCGTTTCCCTAGGCAATTATAAACATACGGAAGTGGTGTTAGCAAGTGTTCATGGACGATTCATGGAGTCTTTTTGCATTCTCAGTTTTTCTGTTTTTTGGTGGAGTCCTGCCTAAGAGAATCTTAGTATGTTTCTGTTTATCCACATATGACTTTTTAGGGGGAAGGGTGAGAAAGTGTCATATTTAGCCAGGAATCTATATATACCAAATGGTCTGCACTTCCTGGGTTTTCAGCACATTGCCTTAGTCTTAATTATACTCAAAGTTTCTCCCAAGGGGTCCATTTAACATTAAAAATTGGATATTTTATTTCAAAGAAGGTACTCAATTTTCCTGGTATCATCTTAGTACCAGAATATCCTGAATATATCTTCATGAAATTTTGAGTACACAGGGTACGAGAGTGGGTTTTGAGTGGGATCCTCTGGTGGTATCCCTTCCACTGTATCAGTGTCACAGAATAAAGACAAGGGCCTTTGGAGCAGGCACTGACCCACACAAAACTCACCTCACCTGGACATCAGCATATGGTGGGTTCGTACATTATTCTGAACCTGGATCTGACTTGCAGGGTGGAACTGGGAGCTAGATATAGCTTTGCAGGCTTATGAGGTTGTTACCTACTCACAGGTTTGAGGCCCAATCAGACTCCATGGCTTGAGAGCTGTGGAGGTGTATAAATACACACAGAGCAGATACTCTGTCTTTCACAATAAACTCCAGGAAAAACCATCCCATGAGGTTTTTCGACCTGAGGCAATTATGAAAGCTGCCAGGAGGTGTTCAAGCTTTTCTTCTACCAAGCTGGCAGGCCTATCTACAAATGTACCCCAGGCCAGCTTATTGGTTCCTGACATTCTGGGTGATTTCTTCAGTTCACCCTGAGGTCTGCAAGGTGGAGCTTGGTCTGTAGGTTCAGTCAGGCTATAGCCTGAGAAAATTAGTCAGGCTTGAACACAGGTAGTAGGTCTTTTCTTACAATATTTACAGATAATTCAATGTTATCTTAGATCCACTTTTGCACTGGTGGACACTGGGGACACAGGGCCTTCCAGCCTTCATGACTGTGGATGATGCATAGGAGTCAATGCCAGTAGAGCCCATGGATGGGGCACATGCTGGACTATGTGACCTGGACTCATGCACAAGGTTTTCTACTCTCCAGGTCAAAAGAGGGGAAGGCATGAGCTAGAATTCCAGGTGGGGAAGCATATTTACAAAAGCAAAATCAAAGGTTAAACATACACCTGTTTTCTTCAGCAAACAGGATGACGGGTTATCTTGGGTAAACTGAAAGCTGTTTGCTTAAGCTAGCAGGTGGGCTGGTTTCTCAGGGTTCCTATTCTGGAGTTTTCTCAATTAATTTTAATTTTTATTCTCAAATTTAGTTTTCTTTCTTAGCTAAGTCTGCTTCATCTCAATACAACGTACTCTATTTTTCTTTTGATTAGTGTTAACATACATTTTCCAAACCTTTACATTTTTCTTTAAGGCAGGGTCTCCCTGTAGCCCCAGCTGGCCTGAAACTTGCCATGTAGACCAGGCTGGCTTCAGTCCTAGAGTTCTGCCTGCCTGTGCCCTCTGAGTGCTGGGATCAAAGGCAATTATTTTACTTTTAATCTAACTTTGTCTTCATATCTAACTTTTTTTTTTCTTCTAGGCAATATATAGTTGAAAATGTTTTTAATGTATTCATAGAGACTATTTTTAGTTTTTTGATCTTTATGACACAGGGTCTCCGAGTAGCCCCAGCTGTCCTGGAACTCGCTCTGTAGACCAGGCTGACATTGAACTCACAGAGATCTGCTTGCCTCTGCCTCCCAAGCGCTAGGATTAAAGGCGTGTGGCACCATGCCAGGCTCTAGACTATTTTAACAAATGTGATAACAGTAAAACATAAAGTAGTTGTTGCTGGATGGTGTTGTGGTATCTTATAATGGAATGTGCAGAAATGTGCATGCAGTGTTTGTGTCCTAAATGAAGGATTAGGCAGGACAAATGTTCCTGGAAAATCAGGGTTCCCTTTTACTGTTTCAAAGTCTGTTGATAAAATAATGCTAAAATGGACTTGGACTTGAGCTCAAGGACAATTTTATTAGAATATGAGAGAGACAAACACATGACAAGTCAGTTGTAGTTCTCTACAGTTGCTGGAAAGAGAGAAATGGAGAAAGGAAAACGTAAAGTCATGCTTTTTGAGTTAGCATCAGCAATTAGATCTTCCAGCAGATGACTGGGGGGTTTCCTTTTCCTCACAGAAACAATGAGGTATGATATGGATGGGAGGTAGAGACTGTTTAGGAAGCTTAGGGAAAGGACCCCAAAGTCATCTATTTCAAGAATGTCCTTGAGTGAGGCTAGGAATTTCAGAAGGGAGCTCTCCATCTTGACCTTTCTTCTGACCTTTGCCTAGAAGGTTTATGTTAGGGTGTGCCTGAAACTCCAGTCCAAACACTGATTCATTTTGGTAAGTACTTTGGGAACCAGATCTCCAGATTTTCATGGTGGAAAAGGATTATATCGACCTTCTAACTTCAGCCCTATTTTGTTTTAGGGACTCTTGAGGGAGAACGCTACAGTATTCCTAGAGGCCACTGAAGATATTAGGGCTCTGCTGAGGCCCATTATGCGAAAACTTTCCTTAAGGTCCGGTTAAAAGAATAGAAAACCTCTGTCCTTGGGTGAGGATATTATATTCTGACATGTTAAAAGAGTTCAACATTTCATATTATTTTCTCCTCCCCTAAAAGTTGTTCCAGTTGGGCCTTCAATAACCTGGATGATTCACTGTAAACTATGCTAAAAAGCTGGGAGGCACAACTATCCTTTTAATGATATAACGAACTTTTCTTTTTCAGTAATCCTACTCTTGGTACAGTCACTTACGGAGCCTTGGCCATGCAGCTCTGTCTAATCTGCTTTCCTGAATCACTCAGAAAATCATAACTTTGTCTTTCTTTTTATCTCACTTTCTTCCTTTGGGATAGTGACATATTTTCAGTGACATTGTGGGTGTCCCACGCTTTCTCGGCAGCTCTGCTCACTTGTCATGTAGCTGTTGTCTGTCTAGCATATAGCTGCTCGTTGACCTCCATGCCTAACTCAAAAGTTGTTTTTCTTCTCCTATTGTTTTTCTTCTAAATTCTAATAAATTTGTCCTCAAGCTTAATGGAAAGCATGCTTAATATTTTGATTGGTACCCAAAAAGACAGAAAGAGCAAAGGAAAAAATACACTAGAATTCAGAAATGTGGGGAGCTTAACAAAGAAGGTCTATAAGCAACTGGCTTTGGGGAGGAGCTTCTGGAGAGAGAGAGAGAGAGAGAGAGAGAGAGAGAGAGAGACAGTATTATTCGGGGATAGTTCATCTTAATTTCTTAGTATGTCTTCAGGTGAATCAACTTTCTTGAGGACTGGTAGGAGACCAGGTGATTGATAGGCAGCTGGATCTAATCTTTGAAACACATTAAAGTATCTTGTCTCTATCCAGGGCCAGAAGTAGAACTTAGATTTTATTCTTATCAGGAAGAAGTAGCCTTTCCTTAATGGGTATCAACAAAGCCATGACACTTGCACCCATTCCGATGGTGAATGGGAGTTGGGGCTCAAAGCTGGTTGTGAGGGAGGGATCCATCTTCAATGGCCTCCAAACCTGCTAATACCTAACTGCCTAAAAAGTGACCATTTGTTCTATTTGTAGCTTTTTTTTCATTGAGCTTCCTTTTTCTGTTTTCTGATGTTTTTGATTAAATAATTTTATATAACACCATTTATCTTATCTTGTAACAATTAACTCTACTCCTTTCATTGTTTTTATGTGTTTGCACTAGATTTTACCACAGACATTTACAACTAATACAGCTCTAATTGTAGGATAGTGTGAAAGGGTACTTCAAGTACTTTGTAACTATTTCCAGTTATTCATTAGTGACTCATATGATTCATTTCATTTATTCTTATGCTACAGTCAGTCAATACATAATTATTATTTTTGCTTTGAAATTGACCTGTTAGATCAACAACATTTTATTTTACTTTATTTTATGCTTCCTCTTCATGTTTTTATTATTTTGTATGATGGCTCATGCTTTTAACCCCAGCACTCTAGAGGCAGAGGCAGGTGGATCTCTCTGAGTTCAAAGCCAGCCTGGTCTACAGAGCAAGCTCCAGGCCAGCTGGGACTAAAGGGAGACCCTGTCTCAAAAAATTCTGCCCCCCCCAAAAAATTAGGACCCTTTTCCCTCTCTGTAAGAATTTTAAAATTTTCTTGTAGAGCTGTTTTGTTGATAAAAGATTCTCAAATCCTTTCAACCTTTTTTTTAGTCTTAGATGGCATTTCTGCCTCATTAAAAATATTTTATCATTATTTTTTGTTTTATGAGTACCTGTGCATTGCCTGCATGTAGGTAGGTGCACTCATGTCTTATAATGGACATGGAGGTCAGAAGAGGGTGTCAGATCCTTTGAACCTGGAGTTACAGACAATTATTATCTTCCATGTGGATGCTCCCCAAGAGCATCCAGTGCTCTTAACCACTGAGCCATCTCTTAGACCTTCTACTTCACTGTTAAAAGGTAATTTCACTGGATTTTCAACCAAGTTTCTGAGTTTATAGGGTTTATTTTTCCCAAATTGTGTGTGTGTGTGTATATATATGTATATTTTTTCCCTCGATTTCGTGGTTTCTATTAAGTTCAGTATGGTTCTTTCTATAAATTATTTTCATGTTATTATTGCATTTATTATGATCTCTTTCCCTCTCTCTTCTGGAGGTTGGGTATAAAACAGAGGTACAGATTTCTGGTATTTATCTTGATTGATGCTTTCTGGGTTTCCTGCCTAAGTTGTTACATATATTTATTGATCTTTTAAAATTACCATCGAGCATCATGTCAAATATTGCTTCTACTCATTTCCCATTCTTATTCCCATTATATGGTAATTATTTGCCCTTCTTTTTCTTATTTTCATTATATGCATGACATACATGTTGTAACTGTTCCAAAGCTCTTGAGTACTTTGTGCTTTTTTGTAGATTTTTTTCACTTTCAAATTCAATTTAAAAATATTGTCTACTCTTTCCATTATAATAGTTATACCTTTAATATATCGATTATATATTTTAAATTATTTTTTATTATTTATTTTATGTGTATAAGTGTTTGACTATATGTATTTACATACATGTACCCATGTCATACAATACCAATGGAGGCCTGAAAAAGCTGTTGGATCCACTGGGAATGGTGTTAAGCATGGTTTTCTGTCATATGGATACTGAGAATTGAACCAAGTCTTCTGCAAGAACAGCCAGTAATGGTCTTAACTGCTGAGCCCCAGATTACATTCTTTCAAAACCTAGCAGAAGTGAAAAATAAAACAAAGAAGAAGGAAAAGTCAGCAATCCAAAATATAATAATGGAAAATGATCAAAGATCAGGCTCTTGGTAAAATCAGTTCTTAAGGCAGTCTTTTGGTAGACGAGACAAGGAAAAACAAAAGACACAAACCATGGGAAATCAGTACAGAGCCCACACACCTGAAAAGGAAAGAAGGACTTGTCAGGAGCAATTCAGTGTGCATAAATTTGGCAATTTCAGTAGAACTGACCAGTTCCTAATTATATATATATATATATATTTTTTTTTTCTCCAAGTTTTTAATATGCAGCCAACAATTACAATAGTCCTATTGGAAATAGGGAAATAGACTTGGTTGCTAAAAGACCTTACAATGATACACTTAAACACCTTGCTGTGTTGGGTTAGGGAGAAGGCAGTCTAGAGCCTTCCCCTATGCCCCCTGTGGCCTTTGTAATGTTATATTGTCTGTAAACCAGGATGTCACATTCCTGTGGCCTTTGTGATTGCATGTTACCTGTAAACAACTTATTTGATTAGCAGTTATGTATTATATGCTCTTTCCATTTGTCACAAGGCTATAAAAGACAACAGAGACTCAACCAAGTTGGTGACTCCTTTACAGAACCATCATGAAGAGCCCGTTAAATTAAAATTCCTCTCTTCACCTCACTTTGTCTCATGATTTTCCTGTAACATAACCATTAAGAAAATCAGGTTATAGTTTTAAAATTCTACCTGGAGGGGGAGGGGGAAGCAAAAACAACAACAAAAAACATGCCAGCCTGAGATTACTCTGGAGAATTCTGTGGAACATATAAAACAAACCTTCACTAATTCTATATAGTCTTCCAATTTCATTTCATATAATTAGTCTTACTCTGATACCAAAGCCAAAGAGAGTATAGAAAATGATTCTGAAATTTTCCTAATGAAGGTAAACACCAATATCTATAAATATATTAGGAAATGGAATCCAGGAAAATGGTTAAAATAATTTTCTATCATGTCCAAGGGGATATTTGTGCATACATTAAGATTCTAAGTAGAAAATACAAAAGAATTGACAAATAAAAACAAAAATTAAGAATACAGCATAGACTATATAAAGATAGCAGTGTTTCAGGATAGGAATTAAAATACAGAAATCAGTTTTGTTTTTGTATACTATTCTGTCTCAAAAAATAAAAGACTAAAAAAAAAAAAATTAAAAAAAAAAGAGATGGGCCAGAGCATAAGGTGGGTTAGATAAACTCCATTTTTTTTCCCAGAAATCCATTTTGTTTCTGACCTTAACATAAACCTCTGCTGTGCTGGGATTAAAGCTATGGGCCACCACACCCGGCTGGTTTGGGGAACTCAGTGTAGGCCATTTCTGGGCCACCTTGCTTTGCCACAGTGCTGAATTTCTTGCTGCACCATCAACATGGCACATTTCTTGGTTGAACTTGCTCAGCTCCTGTGCTGTGATTGGCTGGTCCTTGGGCTCCTGGACAGCACATGTTTATCAATGGAACTATTTGCAGGCTGAAGGTTGCATAATGATCAAACTGACCTTTGCAATGATTGGATATATTCTGATGCTCTTTATCGTAATTGGTAGAAGCTTCCTATACAGCCTGTGCTGTGGAAATAAAGCTTTGAGTTTAACTTACCCTCCGGTAGGGTATGGGCTGACAGCAGGGTAGAGCAGGCCCACACTTAGCAGAGGCCCGAGACCATAGGACTCAGGAGTGCATCAGGGCCTATTCTCAAGCAAAATGTCTTAAGGTGTGGTGAGATTAACTTACTAACCACATACTTCTGCTCTTTGTAAAATGCTTGATATGTTAATCAAATACTTCTGCTCTGTTAATTGCTTGTCTAAGACTGGTTAAACATTGCCCTTGTAAAAGCTATTTTATATATCCCCAAACCCCAAGGTCCCGTGGCTGCCTCTACTCTAGTGTGGTTGACAGATTGGCCCACCATAATAAAGCTTCCTCTCAATTTTCTAGCATCAGTGTACTTGGTTTCTGACTCATAACAAACATTAGAATTTAAAAGTACCAACTACAAAACCCCCTAAATATTAAAATGCTTAAATATAAATATACCAAAATGTTTATGTAATCTATATGAGGAAAACTATAGGATGCTAATTAAAGAACCAAAGAAGATCTAAGTAAATGGAGAAATACCCTTTATTCATGGATAATGATACAAATGTATAGGTGTGGACTAGATTCCACAGGAGCACCTTCTGCTATTTCCAGGTTCTTATATCCTGGAATCAGGATGCAGTTGAAATAGGGCTCATAGGTTGGGATAGAAATTGAGGCCACTTATGAAGGCAGAAACAAGGCATCCATGAAGAGTGGAAGTGTGCTGTTGAACAAGGAAAGGACAGAATCTCAAGAGCCCCACTCTGCTTGAGTTCTGACCATTTACAAGTCATTCCTGCAGCACCTGGTTCCTCCAGCTCTCACAGGATTTTCTCATGCATGATTTGTTTTGTTACATAGCCTGAGGCTGGATGGTTTTCCAGTCTTCCTTTGACAAATAGATTTTTATATGTTTTCCCACCCCCCACAATTGTTAAGTGACAGGTTTTGCTCATTTTGTCCTGTAGATTTTATGCAAGCCCCATCACATTCCAAAGCTATCATTTGAATAATGGCAAACTAATCCTAAATAAAAAATTCAAAGCAACTTGAATAGTTAAAACTATTTTGAAATATCTTTGAGAGGCCTGGTGTACTTGGTTTTAAAAGTTGTAATAAAACTACATCATTCAAAAATGTGTGACATTGATAAAGTAATAGATTCACAAATCAACCTAACAAAACTAAGACCATAGAAATAGATGTCCCAGGGCTGGAGAGATGGCCTAGTGGTTAAGAGTGCCGACCGCTCTTACAGAGGACCCGGGTTCGACCCCCAGCACCCACATGGTGGCCAAGAACTGTCTGAAACTCCAATTCCAGGAGAACTCCAGTTCCAGGGGAATCCAGCACCCTCTTCTGACCTCCGTGGCATTGCAAGACACGGGTGCATACACTTGCATGCAGACAGTACATTCATACACATACAGAAATAAATAAAAAAAAATATTTAAAAAAAGAGAAATAGATGTCCCAAAATATGTCCAATTGACTTTTTGACAAAATATAGAATTAATTAAATGGAAAGAACAACCCTTTTGGCAAATGGTGCTATGAATGAAAGTTCCCAGGAAAATTCTGCATCTTGGACTGATCTTCTTACAAGGCTAATCAACTGATTAAGACTTCAATGATTGTGGGGTTTGGAATGTTGCAGGTTTAAAGTCTATTTATATTTTACCTTGGGACCTGTTTAGCCTACTGAATAGCCTCTGTATCTGACCTAACATCCATAACTAACATAAAAATTAACTAATGGATTAAAAGAAATCCTTTTGAAATGTGTTAACTTAGCAGACCACAAGATCTCACCGGTCAAAAACCCAAGAATGTTCACAGATAACATCCGAGACCTATACTGAACATATCCACCAATGTATTTGAAAAGTATCTTGGTTTATGGTTTTCCTTTGTTCTGTGACAATAAAACTGTTTCCACGCTGGAACATAGTATTTGGGGAAACTTAAATCTGTGTTCCCGGGCCATGGCCACTCATATTTGGCTCCAGAATAAACCATCTCTTTTATTATTTTGAGGTGAGAGCTGTTTACTTCATTGACAGTGCTGGAATGTAAGGACATACACAGGAAAATGCAAAACCTGCTTGGAATTCCAATTCCAAGCCCCCACCCTCTACAGGTAGAGACCCCTGTACATGGCTGTAGAGCACATAAACTCCTGTCCATGGTACACAATCATGAAGGCTAGAAGGCCCTATGACTTTGGAACCCCTCAGTGCTAGAGTGGATCAGGGATAATATTGAATTACCTAAAAATACTGTAAAAAACCCATCATGTGGGCTCAGGCTTTGGAGATTATTCTCCAGAGCTTACTGTTGGCAGTATAAGAAATACAAGCTGTGACTTTCCACTTTGTCCCTGGGTGGTGTTCGATTTTGGAGAAGGAAAAGGAATGGGTTTAAAGTTGAGGAATAAGAACCAGAGCCAGACCTGAAACAGGCAAGGAATGTATACTTTATTAGAAAATTATACTGCATAGGACAGATGCTCCATCCAGCAAAAGGAGCAGCTATGACTTAATAGGTGAGGTGGAAGGTTTTATTCACTGAGCCCAGCTGGAATGTGTTTGATGCCAAGATTTCATGTCCTTGTTTAAATGAAAGCCTTCTTTTTTTTAATTTTTTTCATTTTTATTTATTTATTTTCTATGTGTATGAATGTACTGTCTGCATGCAGGTTTGTGCACCCATGTCATGCAATGCTGCAGAGGTCAGAAGAGGGTGTCGGATTCCCCTGGAACTGGAGTTCTCCTGGAATTGGAGTTACAGATAGTTCTCAGCTGCCATGTGGGTGCTCAGAATCAAACCCACCATGGTCCTCTGCAAGAGCAGTCGGCACTCTTAACTGCTAGGATATCTCTCCAGCCCCTAAAAGCCTTCTTTTAAGATTGTGTCCTGGGCTGAGTAGGCCAGTATCCCAAAGCCCTAAGGAGACAGGTTGACTCCACAAATGTCAGATTTATTTTGAGGGGAGACCCTGACCACACAAAAGTATTCAGGACTCCATTAAAGATAACTCAGGTTTTATTTTAGGGTTCAGTGGTCTACATTTCAAGAGATGCCCCCATACCTAGTTCCCTGGGATTTAGTTGACCTCAGAGGGCAAGGAATCAACAAAATTATCGCTTAAGTCCCTTGGCCAAATTGACATGGGCATTAAGTATAGTAGTTAACCATCCAGAAAGGCTAAGTTTTACCAGCCTGGCAGTTTTAGTTAGTGTATAATATTAGATAAGCTTTAACAAAACTCAAGTAGCCTTGTATAAACATTGACTGGAAGAGAGATTTAGGTTAAGCAGGCAAAGCCCATGAAAGATTTAAACAATTTCAGGACTATCTTAAACTGTTTACTACAAACAAGAGAAGACTCTTTTCTTTCCTAGAACCCCATATCCTGACTTATAGTTTTCCCAGAAGTCAGGATTTATCTCACATACCTATTGACAGGAAATAAGCTATTGTTTATTTTACCAAGTCCATCTAAAATATCTCCTTCTAGACTGCAAACTGCTGGTTCAAGGAGGTAAAATCTAGCTTCTCTTGAGCCAAATTATCTTGTTAGGTCAAAAGAAATATCATAAGGACACTTGCACAATACAGAGCAACATAAGGAACATCTTTCAGTAGCATGGGTAACCCAAAACCTGTGTTTATTTAATTCAAATCTGTAACTGGAAGTCCAGTACAAGCCAGAAGTGGACTGAAAATTAACAACTCTGTAACACCATAGGTTAAGAAACAATTTCATGCCTATAATATTTATTTATATGTAATGAGATAGAACAGTTATCTCAAATATACTGTTATGAAGTGTAAACTTTGAGATGTCCTTGAAAGCCTTAAAGCAGGTTCCAAATGATCAATTATCTCCAAATGTTCAAAGGTGTTTTACCTAGGCTTAACAAAGATGTGGACCTTGACAAGCCTGGCAAACTATTCACTCCAAAGAGGCCCTACCTAGTTGTCAAATGATTTCACATATAAAATGTATCTAAATGCAGAGATAAATTGCACCCTGAGGTAGAAGTAATCATCCCTTAAAATTAACTTATTCTCTTAAGGACCAGGAACCATATTGCAATTTAATGGATTAACAATCTCAGTTTACATGACAACTTACTTATAAGTCAATGTGATATCAAACAAATTACTATTAATCTTAATAATTGCTCCCTTAGTATTAAGCATGAGTCTATACATTCAAACAGTCCCATAAAGTACTGTGGTTAGACAAAATGTCATGACAAATTTCAAAACCAAAACATACATACCTTGATGAAAATACACACACTCACATATGAGATTCTTATCTTAGTGTTTGTACTGGACTGAGCCACATACATTGCTACTAAACATGAAGGCTTTATCTTAACATATGGAAACATACAAAAACATGACATTACAAGGAGTTTTAAATGACATAAGAAAATGATGGTCATACATAATTATATGAATTAACAAATTTGATTATGATGACCTTTTGTAAGTAGGCACAGCTGAAATTGTGAGGAAGGCAGTGGTTTGGAAAGACAAGATTACTGGTGTATGTTTAGGAGTTTTGTAGGGTTTTAGAACACATACTTAAAAAGGGGTTTGGTTTGGGGTAACTATAGGCAGTAGACAGAGGGAAAAGCTTGAAGAAGAAAAACTTAGATTTGAGGTTTACAATAAGTTTATGGAGTGACAGTGATGGCAGGGGTGAGAAGGACGGGTTGGGGCTCACCAGGCTGGAATCTAACATGTGGACAACAGAGATTCCTTAGGAATGGCAAGTAAGCAGCTGAGTGAAATTAAGGTAAGAGAGAGGAATTAAATTTTAAAGGATAGAGAAAAAGCAATGAAGTGGAAGGGCTGGGACATTTTACTTCCTTAATCTGACATAAAAAATGCATTGAACTTGTTACAAGGCACTAGAGGCTGTGTTGGACTCTCTTGCTTTTCTATCATCCCATCGAGAATCCAAGATGAAACCCAAAATAACAGATATTGGAGTTCTAAAGGTTAGAGCCTGGCTTCTGGTACTGGACTGAGCTGGGTTCAGGGACCTAGCCTCAATATGCCAGTAATACTGAAAAGCAGAAAAAGAGATTTAAGCATTGTGGCCATGTTAAGATGATGAACAAAGGGTCCAGTGATCACCATGTCCACGTCTGGGGTACTGACATGAGGCTTAGGTCTAAATAGAGGACAGAAGGGATGCAGAATTAAGTAGTCCTGGTCCATGCACAGTTTGCCCATCACTGGCATTTCATCGTTTTAGCTCCCAGGCTGTCCTAAATGATGGTCTCACAAATTGTTGTTCTGTGAAATCTCCTTCTGGGACACATCTTCTTCCTCTGGATAGAACCCAGGTTCCAGCCTTTCCCTTCCCCCAGCATGATATTTCTGGGGTAATTCCAATTCCTTGGGGCCCATTATTTCAAAAGTGTGAGAGCCAAAGTGAAGGGTACAGATATCGCTCTTTAGAAAATGTCTTCACACTCTCCAGGACAGTTAATCGACGACCTGGTTTGTGAACAACTGCATTCCTGGTTTTCCAGGAGAAATAAAGTTATACATACATGTGATATGGATTAAGTTGTGTCCCTCTTTAACTTGACTCCTTACTCTCAGTGACTGTATCTGGAGCTAGGGGCTTTAGGAGGTAATTTATATTAAATGATGTCATGCTATGTTTTGAATGTTGTTTTTCTCTTTTAAAATTCATGCAGAGGCTTAGTTCCCAAGGTAACAGCATGACATGGTAAGAAAAGGAATCTCTCACTTTCTATGCCCCCTACCCCCGCTACATAAAGATACAGCAAGAAGGCACACAGATGTCTGCAAGCTAGAATAAAAATGTTACCAGCACCCACCCACATTGGCATCTTTTTTTTTTTGTCTTTTTGAGACAGGGTCTCCCTTTAGTCCCAGCTGGCTAGGAGCTCACTTTGCAGACCTGGCAGGCCTTGAACTCACAGAGATCCAGCTGCCTCTGCCTCCCAAGTGCTAGGATTAAAGGCGTACACCACCACACCCAGCAAAATGGACACATTTCTTTTTTTTTTTTTTTTCCGCCTGCCATGTTGGCATCTTAATCTTAGCTTCTAGCTTCAAAGTCTGTGAGAAAACTAATTTCTACTGCTTAAGCCACTTAGGATTATGACAAATTTATGTGCCAGCCAGAACTGAGGGATACGGATGTTTTTCAGTTCTCCTTTCATAATAGCCAAAGATTGGGATCAATCAAGATGTTTAAAACAGATGAATATAAGGGTTGGAGAGATAGCCTAGTGGTTAAGAGCACCGACTGCTCTTGCAGAGGACCCGGGTTCGATCCCCAGCACCCACAAGGCGGCTAAGAACCGTAACTCCAATTCCAGGAGAACTCCAGTTCCAGGGGAATCTGAGACCCTCTTCTGACCTCCGCAGCATTGCACAACACTGGGTGCACAAATCTACATGCAGACAGTACATTCATACACATAAAAATAAATAAATAAAATTAAAAAAATTTTAAAAAGTATTCAATGTCACTAATAATTAAGGCAATGCAAATATTGATCTATATAGTCAAATACTGAAATGTTGATATCATTTACATTTCCCTTTACATTGCCTCAAAAATAAAGACCTCTTTCATTCAGAATTAAAAATTTTGAGTCTTTTCGATGCTGTTGCCCTTGGTTTTTCATCTGTCACATGTACTGTAAACTCTATTGTGAGTGTTCTGGTTCTGATATGAAAACAAGCAAACCCTGTTCCTTCCACTATGACATTTCCCAACAGACAACACAGGGCAGCTGGAAGTCTTCACTTTCTATAACTGTCTTGAAAAGCTGTGCACACCTGATGACATCATAATCTTTCACTCATTGATTGTGCTTGCTCAGTTGGAGCCTGTATTTGTAGTGTGATTGCTAGAGTTGGTAGAAATGGCAGGTGAGGGCATTGTTGGAACCTAAGGGACTTGAATTTCAAAGCACAGCAGCAATTTTGTTTCTAACGGCAGAGATCTGTTAGTTTCGGTATATAGCCAACAACCTCATTTATATGGTTTATGAAATTCTTCAGAAAAGGAAACATAAGACTTTCTATTTTCCAAGTGTTTCTGTAATATGATTTCAACTTTCTAAGAAACTGAAATTGCAGGATCATAGTATCTTTTTTTTTTTTTTTTTTTTTGGGTCTTATTGAGACATTGTCTCTATGTAGCCCCAGCTGGCCTAGAACACATTATGTAGACCAGGCTGGCCTTGAACTCACAGAGATCCATCTGCCTCTGTCTCTCAGGGTGCTGCGACTAAAGGTGTGCACCACCACACCCAGTGCAAGATCATATTTTAACATAAATAAATGTAATTTCATGTTGAAAATATTGCTTTTTATCTGATTAAGAGAACAAGACCAAATTAGAAAAAGACTAAACTAGAGTGACATCTAATACAGCAGATATTCTCTCTCTCTCTCTCTCTCTCTCTCTCTCTCTCTCTCTCTCTCTGTATGGGTGTATGTCTGCTACTGACTGAGGAATGTTAATGTGTTTGTTCACATATTGTTGTATTATTAGAGAAATCTTTGAAGACTGGATATTGTTTAACAATATATAATGAACTTGTCTATAATTCTATTTTTTTGTAATCTGCTGGCTTCTGGATTACATGATATAAACAGTGTTATAAAGAATATAATAACCAAGAAAGTGTGGTACTCATAAAAACAGTTATTGATCAATGGACTAGAATAGACTCCAAAAATCAAACCATATAGCTAAATGATGTTTTAAAAGCTGGAAAATGAGCGAAAATACTCTTTCGATAGTTGGTTCTGGAAAAACAAAACAACAACATTTCAAAAAGTTATCAAGATTTAGATCTTATCACATTCAAAAAAATTTTTTTCCAAATTGACTCAAAGTGAATCCTAAAGCTAAATTTACATGAAAAACAATATTCTAGCTAAGCATAGTGAACACGTTTGTAATCACAGCACTTGGGAGGTAAGGCCCTATTATCAGAAGTTCAAGATTCACCTCAGCCACATAGTTCAATGCTAGTAAGGGTACATGAGACCATGCCAAAGAAAGGAAGAGAAAGAGAGAGAGAGAGAGAGAGAGAGAGAGAGAGAGAGAGAGAGAAACACAAACTAGAAAATATAGTAGGAGAAAATCTAAATGACTTTGAATGTGCCAGTGACTTTCAGATATAAATAGTAATACTGATGAAAGAAATAATTAACATAGATAACTCTAATATTTAGAACTTCTTTTAAGTGTAAAGAGAATTAGAAGTCAAGCTGTAAAAAGAGAGAAATAATTGCAAAATCATATTTTATTTTATTTTATTTTTCAAGACATGTCCTCATTCCCTTGTGGGGATTGATTGACCATGTCTTCTGTCATCACCAGGAGAAAAATCATATTTTAAAATGAAAAAAATCTTTCTGTAAAATATGACAGGGTCTTACTGTGGCTTATATCATCTCCTAACCACTAGAGGATGTAAGCTTGTGGCATCAGCTGTGGGTGTAATTCATGGATTAACATACCATCCAAACATCTGTGTCTATACCAAAGTAACCTACCATAACAATTAGTACTGTTTAAATACCTATATATGTAATTGCTTGTGCTTCATTAGTAGGACTGAAAGGTTATTCCTGGACAAACTGTCAGCCCATGAAAGGAAACAGCCAGAATTGACCAGAGTCCAAAATGACAGCTCCAGAGAAAGTAGACTGTTTTGCCTCTCGTCCACCTTTGCCCCTTTTCTAAGCCTAGGGAACAATCTGATGAAGAGGGGCCACGGTAGAATGTAAGGGCTGACATTGGGGTGAATGGTGAAACTACAGCAATATAGACTGGACACTTATTTGATCAACTTGATTCTACATACAAGCCCCCCCTGCTGGATGGTGGGACCCTTGGGCTGTGTGGGTTTGGGCACAACTGATTGCAAATTGGTTTTACATGAAGGATGCTTGTACTCATAAATTATTACTTATTGTCAAAAAATGAAAAAAAATAAGGAAGAAAAAAACAATTAAAACAAGACAACACTCAGAAGTGATCATGCTGAAGAAATAATATTAATTCAGAAGGTGGAATATGCCACAGGACAACTACTGATTTATTTTCAATGGCATGAAAGGAAGAAAAGAAGACTGATGTGAACAGTTTTAAGGGGGCCAGACATGGTTGTTTACACTTGTGATTCCAGGCTTTGTGAGCTAAAGGCAGAAGGATAAGGGGTTAAATTTCATCCTCAGCTACCAAAAGAGGCAGAGGCAGGTGGATTTCTATCAAATCGAGGCCAGCGTTGTCTACATATCAAGTTCCAAACCAGCTGATGCTACAGGGAGACCATTTTCAAAAATAAAAACAAAGCAAATTAAAAATAAGAATTTGGACATAGGATAAAGGAGATACAACTCTAGCATCAACAAATTTTACATAATTCCTTTAACCCAAAGATTGACTTGAAAATATTTGCATAAATTTTAAAATATTCCATCTCTTCAAATACAATACATGAGACAAGAGAGACAGAGGCAGGGAATAAAGAGATGGATCAGCAGTTAATTGCACTGGCCACTCTTGCAGAGGACTGGGGTTCAGCTCCCAACACCCATATCTTAACTAACAGCAATCTGTAACTCCAGTTCCAGGAAATGGAATGATTTCTTGTGACCTCCATAGCCATTGCATGTAAGTGTTGCACTAACATATATGCAGGCAAAACATTCATGTACAAATAAATAAATAAACCCTATGTCTCAGCTCCAAGGCAAAAAAACAAATTACTCCCAAATAGAACAGTCCCTTAAAACTTGACAAAAGGAACATAAGCAATCCAATTAAAAAAAAAATGAAAATATCCTAACAGACTTTTCACATAAGAAGATACATAGCATATAAGAACACACAATCTTGGGTCTGGAGAGATGGCTCAGCAGTTAGGAACACTGGCTGCTCTTGCAGAGGACCCAGATTTGTTTCCCAGAATCTACATGGCAGTTTATGACCATGAAAAACTCTAGTTTCAGGGGATCCACGACTCTCTTCTGAACTCCATGGGCATTGCACAATACTTACATATAAGTACTTACACATATGCAGGCAATACACTCATACAGAAAATAAAATAAAAAATAAAATGTGTCTTTCAAAAGGAAATAAAGCACAATCTTAAGAGAATATTGTTAGAAGTATCTCCATATGGATTTCAAGTTATATCCTAGGCCATAATATTAAAAACATCATATTACAGGCACAATAATAGACACACAGATCAATAGAATAAAATAGAGGGCCCATACACAAGGTCAAAAAATATAACCCTCTGAAATTTTACAAAGATGCAGAAAAACACACCCACATTGGTGAAGTGACAGCATCTACATGTAGAAGAATGAAATAAGAGCCTCATCTTCATTCAGGACAAATATCCAAATATAGTTTCTCCATTCAGGACAAATATCCAAATATAGTTTCTCCATTCAGGACAAATATTAAGAACTTCAACATAATAACTGAAACTCTGATACTACTGGAAGAAAACTTAGGGAGCACTTGAAAATATAGATACAGATAAAGAGTTTCTGAATTAGAGTCCAATTATCCAGAAATATTATCAAGAATCAACATATGGGATCACATGAAATTGATTTTTTTCTGTATAATAAAGTACACTCTCAACTGAATAACGAGACATCTTACAGAACAGAGAACATAGCAATGGTGTATATTATAGCTAACAGAGAATAGGTATCTAGGAAATACAAATAATTTATGAACCTACATATCAAGAAAACAACACAATAAAAATGAGTTATGACAACAGGGAGTTCACTAAAGATGGAACACAAATGCCTGAGAAATACTTAAAATTTTTCAATGTCTTTAATTATTAGGGAAATACTGATAAAAACCACAATGAGATTTCATCTTATTCCACTCAGAATGGATAAGCTCAAAAAACAATAACAAATGCTGGCAAGGATGTGGAGAAAGGAGAGTTCTTATTCACTGCTAGTGGCAGTGCAAACTATTGAGTCACTATGTAACTCATTGCAAAGATTCCTCAAAAAGCTCAAAATTGATCTACAATATGAACCAGTCCAGTCATACCACTCATGGGCATATACCCAAAAGACTCTATACCCTAACTACAGACATAGCTGTTCATCCATGTTCATTGCTGCCCTCTTCATAGGAAATTGTGAACAACCTAGATATACATCAACTGATGAATAGGTAATTATGGTGCAGGTACATATACACAAAGGAATATTATTTAACTGTTAAGAAAAAAAGATATGAAATTTGCATGCAAATGAATGGAACAGGAAACAATCAATTGAGATAACCCATGCCCAGAAAGGAAGAGTTCCCTTTTCTCTTTCATAGCTGGATGCTAGGTTTGAAAATTTAGATATGGATGTTTCAACTTGAAAATCCAGGTAAGTCACTAAACTAATAAATGTCCATAGGGTGTTGCACTTTGGAAGGGGTGGTAGAATGCAGTGATATGAAGGGGGAAAGGGGAACATTAGACTAGGAAGGGTTAAAGAGTATGGGCAGTGCAGAGGAGGGAGTGGAGGGAGGGTTAACTGACTTTAAAGATTAATAGAAATATGGAAAACTTACTATTATAGAAGCTTCTCAAAGCATATACATATACATTATAAAATGAGATTAAAATGAGTTATTTTATAATAGGTGGACATTGATCACTCTAAACATAATGGACTTACAAACTAAGACCTCAGTGCCAGGAATGGACTCCTTATGTGGAAGATGTTGACCAAAGCTCCCATAGATCCTCAAACAATCCGAGTCATTTCCCCTGCTCTTGGTTACCCACCAAAACTTGATAGTAAGTTCCCATTTCTCAAGACACTATACACATGAGCCGTAGAACAAACAAGGAGTAATCAACAAGGAGTAATCAACTTGGTGCTGACTTCAGAGCCTTGTTAGCTGGTTAGCTTTCATAATGCTGGAAGATTCTATTCATGCTATCAGAAGGAAAAAAATAATCTTCAGCTTTACCCAGCTGTGGATCCTGTGCATTACAACAACTAGACTGGAAAGATGTGCCCATGTGCAGTAGTAGCACACTATTCATTCTCTAATTGTATTTAAATTCTGCTTCATTGGTTGGAGCCCATACCAGATACTATATCAGGCTAAGGAACCTTATGCTAAACAGATTAACAGGCCATAGGAGATAGCTTAATAGCAGTTTTCTAAGTAATTACAGTATTAAAATGAGTTCTAATGAATTATTGTTATACCTATAGTTTAATGCATAGGGTGACTAACACAGAAACCCACAATTGGCCAATATGCAGACAACAAGAAACTGCAGAGTAGTTATCCATGAATAGGACAACTATATCAAATTTCTGCCCCCTAAGGCTTAGGGAACATTGCAGAAGAGGGGGCAGAAAGAATGTAAGAGCCAGAGTGGTGGAGTACCACAAGGAAACAGAAATTTCTAGTCAATTGCTCAGTTATGCACATGATATCACAGTAATGGCAATAGAATGCACAAGTTCCATGCAAGCTCAGGCCAGACATGGAGAAGTAGGTAAGAAACCTCAACCCAACCTAAGGAACATCTGACAATTGATGACTGCTCAGAAGACAAGAGACAATTTCTTTGAAGAATGGGACTCTTGGTAGGTAAACCAGACACCACTGGATGGACCCATATTATAGGACATTTGGGGACACTAATTCGACTGTATAGGATGCATTAAATTGGGTGGCACCAGTAAGGGAATATATGGATAGAAAATGGGATTTAAATACCATAAAATTTTATTGTATTAAAATCACAAAAGTTAAATAAAAAGTATACCATAAAACTATACTGATAATTGTCACAAGAACAAATACAAATGGCTAATAAACATTTTTTAAAAAAATTTCTTTCGCTTTCAGTGAAAATAAAATTAGGACTGTTTTGATGTTCTACGTCACCCTAGTTAGAATGACGTCATCACAGATGGCCGAAGTGTAGGGACTCAGAGTCAGCAGAGGGTAGGTCCTTGGACAGGACTCCTATGTTAAACTTTACCCACCCAGGTTTCAGGGATCATTGGGGAAGAGGGGGTAGAAAGATTGTAAGAGCCAGGGAGGAGCTGCATGACCATGTAGAAATAGAGTCCTACAAGTTCCTGGAAACTGGCTCACATGAACCGACAGCAATGGTGTCAACATGTACAAGATCCATGCAAACTCAAGCAGATAAAACCCCAGCACAGATCTGTGGACATGGGCAAAAAAAACCCAATCTTAGTCAAAGAATTATTGGCAGCTGATTACTGCTGAGTAAGGAAGAGCTGATCTTCTTAAAGGGAAGGACTCTAGATAGGCTGACTAGGTCCCAGTGGATGAATTTGTGCTAAGGAATGTCTGTAGACACTAAGTTGAGATGATAGGCCTTAACACAAATAATAGAATATAAGAATTCCAGGTGCGTGTGTGCGTGTGTGTGTGTGTGTGTGTGTGTGTGTGTGTGTGTGTAGTGGTGGGGGGAGGGGAGGGTGTTATAGGAAGGTGCCAATGGGGAAAGGAGTATAATGAAAGTTAAGATTGAGATGTACTGCTTGAAATATAAAAATTTATGAAAATAAAAAACAAGTTTGCCAAAAAGTAAAAAGAATAAAATATAAAAAGAATAAGGAAAAAAAAAAAAGAAAACAAATGACAACAAATATTGTGGAGGATGTGGGGAAAGGGGAGTCCTTATAAACTATTGGTGAGAGTGTACACTAGTTCAGATGCTATGTAAACCATTGTAGAGGTTTTTCAAAAAGCTGCCTTTGATCCAGCTGTAGTGCTCCTTGGAATATTTCCAAAGCACTTCTTATCCTAATACAGAGATATTTCCATATTCATGTCCATAGATGCTCTATTCACAATAGCCAGGAAATTGATTCAGATTGGATGCCTATCAATTTACAAATGGATAATGAAAATGTGGAATTTTATTCAGCTGTTAATAAAAATGGAATTATGAAATTTAGAGGAAAATGGGTGGAACTGGAAATTATCTTACTAAGCAAGATAAACCAGGCCCAGTAAGACAAACACCACATGTTCTCTATTATATATCTAACCAGGTTTTGAATTGTCAGATTTCAGAGTTTAATTTGGAGTGTCTGTAGAGGTCAGGAAGCAAAAAAGCACCCATGACAGGAAAAATGAATGAGTCTGTAAAGAGGTGGGCATGGTGACATGATATGAAAGTAGGTTATAGGAATATTAAGGGTTAAAAATCAAGCAAATATTTTTTCCAAATACATATGTTGTCAATCTGCCTTATTAATATTTATGTTTATAGCTATAGGTTAGTACTACCCTCAGCCTTATTCAGAGAAGCTTTTTTCAGTGGGCTAGAGAACACACATCATAGACCACAAAGTAATGTAGAGCCTTTTAACTGCTTAACATTCTGAGAATAATGACTGTTGAGTGCCTTAAATGGGAAATCTGTATCCCACCCCAAGGCTCAGGGAACATCACAGAAGAGGGTAGGAAAGAATGTAAGAGATGGGGGAACAATGAAAAACACTGTCTCTGGGCATTTCATGGCAACTGCACTCATGAGCTTACAGAAGCTGTGATTACCTGCATGAGATCTGTAAGATCAAGCCAGTCAACATTTTAACATGGATACTGCAGGGTCTTTTGGGACCCTACTCCATGAAGAGTTATTACTGGCAGGTGATGGGTCTTGGGAAAGGTGGAACTCTTTGTATTGTGTCTTCTGACCCATGCTCTGGTGGATAGCCTCATACACATGCATATGTGCAGAACACTAATTAACTCCTGTTATTAAAAGAAAAAGAATATATAAGTGGGGGACAGATGAGTAGTGGGAATGAGAGAGTAGAGTTAGGGGTGGATAGTGTTGGTTATGATCAAAGTATATTATATGTAGATATGAAATGATCAGAAACAGATAAGAATATCCTTTCATATAAAGAAGATTCAGAGCATATAAGATGTTACACAGAAGCCACTAGGGAAAAGCAAATTAAAACAATGATACAAATTTATACTTATTGCAATAACAGGAATCTACAATACTGACAACATCAAATACTGGAAAAGATGAGGAGCCAGCGGAATTACCTTTCATTGTTGGGAAGAATGCAAGATTATTGAGCTACTTTGGCAATTTTATAGTTTCTTGCAAAATTTAAGTTATCTTAATTAAGGGTAAGTTGAACTCATGGGAACTCATGCTAGTAACTTCAAAGCCAAAGCGTATGTTCACGCAAATCCTAAACACATATGTTTACGGCAGCTTTATCTATAACTTCCCCAAGTTGGAAGAATTCAAGAAGTCCTTAGAGATGTGATGGCCATTATGGATCATTAATTTGACAGGATCTAGAATCATCTAGTAAATAAAACTCTGACTATATCTTTGAGAGGTTTTCTAGATTTGGTAAGAGCCACTGAAACATGGCTTGCACCATGCCACAGAATAGTGTCCCCAGTTGCACAGAGAATGAAGGTGAGCATTTGCATTCTTTCCTCTGCACTTCTGGACTATAATTTGCTCAGCCACCTTCAGCTCTTGCTGCTATGTTTTCTCCATCATGAGGGACTGTGCCCTCAAACTGTGAGATAAAAATAAGCCCTTCATTCACTAGATTGCCCTTGTCAGATGTTTTCTCACAGCAATGTGGAAATAACAAGTACAGAATTGGTACCATTTTGTGGGATAATGCTGTGGTAAAATCAACGATAAACTTAAGCCTTTGAATTGATTTTCATGAGAAATGTCAAAGTTTGGAGATTCAGACTAGAAATGCCCTACAATTTTGTGAACAGTTTCACGGGCTATTCAGATGGTAATTCCAATGACCAGAATGCCAGAAAAACATGCACAGTGTTGGCCAGCTCCTGATGTTTCAGAGGGGAACAGGGACCCTATGAGGTACTGGGCTAGAGACCATTTGTGTAAATGTCTAGTAAAGAATCTGATGACATTCTCCCCATGTCCTGATAGCATGAGTGAGGCTAAATTCAAAAGTATTGGATGAGTTTCCTTGGCAGAGGAAACATAAGTACAAGCATTCAGAGAGAGTTTTAAGTAATGTACAAAGATCAAGCTGGGAAAGGAGCTGTGATTGCTAGACTAGCACATGCACAGTGGTGAGACAACAGGAAAGGTGCCATAATAGCAAGATCTCACACATGGTTGGCTCTCTTTAGTTTGAAATGTAAGAACCTAAAGTTAGAAGGCCACTGAAGCATTTCCCTGCTGAAAACAATCACTTCTGGAAGCCTTTCCTCAAGGTTAGCCTGAGAGGCACACAGAGGTCAATGCTGTGGTCTAGTGGTCCAGGCTACACATGCATCTGGCAGCAGAACATAGCAGTGTTCAGATGGTACTGCTTTCACAGGAATGATAGATGAAAGAGTGAGTGGTTTAGGAAAGCTTAGCTGTGTTTCCAGGAGGTTGTTGAGGCAAGAACCATGAGGAGGCAGATTCCCTGAAAGGAGGCACACTGAGAGGCGGCCGTGTGTGAAAACCATTGAAATGGGGACCATGGGATTTTGGAGAAGCCAGGACAATAGAACATTGGTTGAGAAAAGTTGCAGTGGGGGGGGTGTGGGAAGGAGCTGCACCAAGACAGAGGCTAAGTGTATGGCAGGCAGAGGAGTGGAAGGAGAAGAGCCTACCAAGTTTTTGGAACCCATCATGAATCCCCAATGCCCCCCAAAAGATACAAGATGTCGTGTTTGTCTTTTGGGGTTTTAATCATGCTTTTGTGCAATCTCTCCTTCTTCTGCTTCCATCCCTGTCTTTTGAAATGGGAATTTTGGGCTGGAGCTGCTCTTGCAGAGGAACCCGGGTTCGATCCCCAGCACCCACATGGTGGCTAAGAACCATCTTTAACTCCAGTTCCAGGGGAATCCGATGCCCTCTTCTGACCTCTGCAGCAGTGCATGACACGGGTGCACAAACCTACATGTAGACAGTACATTCATACACATAAAAAATAAATAAAATAAAAAAAAAAGAATTAAAAAAAAATGGGAATTTTGCCCTGTGCAATTGTCTGTTGAAAGTTAGTTACTGGCTTGGGATTCTGAAATGGTGTTGGACTGTTTGTAGATTATGGGGACTGTTGAAGTTGAAATGCAAGCATTTTGTTCTCAGTTCTCCATCAGCTTTTGGGGACAAGAGGTGCAAGGTT
This sequence comes from Rhizomys pruinosus, assembly GCA_009823505.1. Taxonomy (NCBI): domain Eukaryota; kingdom Metazoa; phylum Chordata; class Mammalia; order Rodentia; family Spalacidae; genus Rhizomys; species Rhizomys pruinosus. Next base: position 4,832,190 of record VZQC01014352.1, on the reverse strand, counting down.
AGGACTGAAAGTGATAAATTTGGTTTTTGAATTGACAAGGGGTGGACTTGAGGTAGTTAATATTTACTGTCAGCTTTGCGTGATCTAGATTCACCTAGAAGGCAAGACTCTGAGCAGGTCTATGAGAGATTTTTTAAAATTGGGTTAATTAAAGTAGGATGATCCACCCTAAATGTGGCTGACAGTGCAATAGACTGGGATCCCTGGTTATATAAAAAGGAGAAAGAATTGTATAACAGAATTCATTTATCTTTGCTTCCTGACTATGGTTGCATTGTGACCCAATCTCCCTAAGGTCCTACTGCCATGCCTACCCTAGCATGATGGACTGTACCTCATACTGGGATATAAGTATATCCCTTCTTGGTAAGATTGCTTTTTCAGGTATTTTGTCATAGCAATGAGGAAAGTAACTAGTAGAATAGGTAAATGGATGAACTGGTACAGTCATTATCATTGTTTGGTATTTAAGTAAACATATCAAGCTATGTGGAAAAAATTAAATGCATATTATCAAGTGAAAGAAGTAGTTATCAGGTTTGTACCTTGTGATTTTAGCTATATGCTACTCCAGCATGGTAAATCTATTGGAATAGTTCATGCCAGTGTTAGAAAGAGGAGAAATGACCAGGTGCACAGAATAGTTTCACTATCCTACAGATGTTCTCTGATCCATCTGGTCATATGGGTGGTGTATAGCATGTCTGTGTACACATTTGCAGATGTGTGAGCACATGTGTGTGCATCTTTATATGCATGTGTAATGTCCATGTATGTGGAGGTCCAACATTGACACTGAGTGTCTTCCTTGATGGCTGTCCACCTTGTACACTGAGACAGAACTCACTGACTTAGTTAAGTCTGTCTAGCCAGCTTGCTCTGGAGATCTCCTGTCTCCTCTACAGTTGGGCTGCCACACCCACCTAACAGTAGGTTAGTGAGATCTTAACACTAGTCCTCATTCTTGCATTCAGGGGTTTTACTCACTGAACCATCTCATGGGCAAGTACAGGCTTGCATCTGGTCACCTCCATGAGCTGACCTGTTCACCCACCTTTCCTTCCCTGAGCCCACCTCATGGATGAGAACAATGTGTCAATGCATGAGGTAGGGGGTCTGGGATTTGCCTCTAGGAGGTTATGTCACACTGCCTATATAAGTGACTTGTTCCATGGAATAGACTTATTCCATAGAATAAACAGATTTTCTGTGATTTGTAGCATATAACCTGATCCCTGGGCTATTAATTTGCACGTGTTCTTTTTGGGCCGTGTGACTACCATCAGTCCTACAGTTGGATTTCCAGCTGTTTGGCCATGAGGAGTGATCAACTCCTCAGCTGGGTATTTAGCTCTGGAACAATCAATTCTACAGCTAGATGTTTAGCTATGAAATCATCAGTTTCATAGCTGTGGGGTGGCTGTGGATTTCAGTTCCAGGGAGAAGCCATGGACCAGGAGCTCTCCTCAACAGCAGTATCCACATCATCTCCTAAGCCTTTACCTCTTTTAAGCACCACCATGACTGTTATTTAAATGAGTGAATAGGAACATTTTCATCTCTCCCCTTGGCTATAAAATATTCCTATCCCAATAGCTAAGTAGTGAATAGATCTCAGGTTGGTAAATGCAAAAAGGAACCAAAAATACAGAGTGTGTGTTTGTGTGTGTTTGTGTATGTGTGGTATGTGTATATACACCTGTGTAAGGTGGTTGGATAGAGGAGGAGAGGAAGAGAAAGACAGACTTGAAGAAGGAATGTCTTTTTAGTATCCAGAAGGAATTTTTCTCTTTGTTGCTATATTGATTTGAAAGAGATTTAACTTACAGAATTTACACTTGAATAAACCAATATGATTAAAGACTGGATAATTATTAATTTATGTTGTTAGTGAAAATTATGGTAATTACAAATATGTTGTTAGTGAAAAATGGGAACAATATATCTAAGGATATTTAGTCTCTGGACAAAAGACTAATGCTCTTTTTTAAATTTTTTATTTATTTTTGTATGTGTATGAATGTACTGTCTGCATGTAGGTTTGTGCACCCGTGTCATGCAATGCTGCAGAGGTCAGAACAGGGTCTCAGATTCCCCTGGAACTGGAGTCCTCCTGGAACTGGAGTTCTCCTGGAATTGGAGTTACAGATGGTTCTCAGCTGCCATGTGGGTGCTGGGGATTGAACCCGGGTCCTCTGCAAGAGCAGTCGGTGCTCTTAACCACTAGGCTATCTCTCCAGCCCCAAGACTAATGCTTTTTAAATTGGTCTTCAAACATATAGGATATTAGAGGAGTTTTGTAATGGTTTATTTATATCTGTTCAATTTTAGGAATTAGACACATGATTGTGTTGAAAACTAGAAGACTGACAGATTTGCAGTTGTGTCTAAATGGATGATTTTAAGAATTGTGCTGAACCCTGTATGTAGGAACAAAACACCCATCATAATGTCATTATTTTTTTATAATTTTCCTTTTAGGGATCTATAAGGTGAACCTAAAATGAATATAGATCTTAGAATATCCAAAGCAATCTTGAAAACAACAGTCTGCAGGGTTCACAGTACTTTGTACACACTATAGGTCTGTAGGAACAATGAAGCAGTTGACATTTGAATAAGAATTAACAAATAAGTAATAGAATGTAACAGTCATTCCCAAATTATATTTTCAATCAAGGACTCCAATTAATGGCAGCAAAGCCTTTTTAATAAACACATGAAATTCAAACAATTATTTACATGGAAATAAATGAATCCAAAGCACTACTTTACATCATATCAAAGATTATTTTAGAAGACTTTCAGATCTGACTATATTATAAATAAAAACTTTTAAAGTGAAACGCAAGGAAAAACTTCAGGATTTGGAGATAACTAAAGATTCTATGAGATTGTGCCTATATATAATCTGTACTTTAGCTCCCAATAAAGTTTTAATTTTAAAAGACTAATTTTATTGATGATTATCCTACATAAAGTCTTTAGTGTTTTGGATTCATTAATCACAGTAAAGTTGAAAAAATGGCATAAAAGTAGGAAATACGTAGGGAAATCCAGCTTGAATTACAGGCTAGCTGTCCACTTGGCATGCGCTGGGTGCTGCATGGCCAAGAGTCTGGCTCCACCCCAGGGAGGAGCAAGCAGCATGGCCTAGGTCCATGAGGCTGGGTGGAGCAAGGTGTGCAGTGGTGCAGAGTTGGGGGATCATGATTGGTCCTGGGAACTGATGTCATTTGGTTTATAAAAGCAAGCTGTGGCAACGAGTAAATATGAATTCCATAATAACATCATCATGGAGTTCCCGGCTGATATTTTTATTAATTATTGCACGCACACAGGCTAAGGTAGGCCTGAGTTTCATTCGGGTGGCCAGTGGGCTGGAAAAAGGTTCCCTTTGCGGACCACCTACCTGGGTAGCTAGTGTTGTGAGTGAAATTTCTGTCCCAGCTCTGGGCAGGTGGGAAGTCACAGCCAAGAGTGGAACATGTGTCACGTGGGTCCAGGCTAAGAGCCTAAGTTGGAGTTACCACTTAAGTTGGGCTGTGGGAATTAGCCAGCTGGTCTCTGTGCCAAGGGGCCAACTCCCCACAGTGTCCGCAAAGCAGGCAGTGTGTCCCCAACCCCCTTAGCAGGGCCACATGGTCCCTGTTTGCCATAAAAAGAAAAGCTTCCTACAGAAATTCATAATATTAAATGGGCTTATTGAAAAGTCTGAGTGAAAGCACTGGAAAAATCCTGTATCTTAACCTACCTGCAAGGCTGACCAGCTTATTAACACTGCAGTGGGATGTTGCAGGTCTAAAGCTAAGTACCATGTAGCTCACCCTCTATTTAGCCCCTAAATAGCCATTTCCTTGCTTGTCTTTGTTTCTGATCTAACATCCTTGTAACTAACAGATAAAAACCCTTTTGTAATGTATTAACTTAGCATTCCACTAGCTTCCAGCCACCAAAAGGCTATCATCAGAGAGCACCTGAGGCCTATCGCTGAGATTTCTCTTTGGCTGTATCCTACTTAATGTTTCCGCAAAGGTATTTGAAAAATGTTTTGATTTATGACTTTTCTTTGTTCTGTAACTATAAAAACCTCATGGAACTGTTACCATGTGTGGACATGGAATTGGAGTAACCCGAATCTGTGTTCCTGGGTCATGGTCACTCATATTTGTCTTGCAAATCAACTATCTTTTATTCCTTGAGGGGTGAGAGCGATGCTTTTGCATGGATAGAAGCAACTAGGGGAGAAAGAAAGAAAAGAAAGAAAAAAGAAAGAAAGAAAGAAAGAAAGAAAGAAAGAAAGAAAGAAAGAAAGAAAGAAAGAAAGAAAGAAAGAAAGAAAGAAAAAGAAAGAAAGGAGATCTTGACACAGAAACTGAAGAACAGCCATGTAAGCAAGGTCTCCGTCAGAAGGCATCTATCCATAAGCCAGGGAGAGAGGCCTCAGCAGAAACAAACCTGANAAGAAAGAAAGAAAGAAAGAAAGAAAGAGAAAGAAAGAAAGAAAGAAAGAGAAAGAAAGAAAGAAAGAAAGAAAGAAAGAAAGAAAGAAAGAAAGAAAGAAAGGAAGGAAGAAAGAAAGAAAAAACTGTTGCAACCTTTGACAAACTGAAGTGAATAAAACACCTGTGCCTTTTCAAATAGTTCACTAACTTATTTTTTTAAATACAGTAATATTTATTATATATTTTGAGTTTTTCTTCCATTTTTTTATTGAGTTTTTGTGTAGTTCATATAGAACATCTCAGTCAATCTTAATCTTCTTCCCTACGGCCACCCTTCCACATCCCTCCCCCACTGGAATTTATAGAGACATTGTTTGAAGGCCCATTGTGTCAAGTTAGCTATCCTAGACATTCCTTAGTGCAAGTTCATCCACTGAGTCCTGTCCAGAGTCCCCCCATTTAAGAAGATCATCTCTTCCTCACCTAGCAGTAATCAGCTGTCAATATTTCTTCTGCTCAGATTGGGACCTGCTGCCCATTTCAACAGGTCTGTGCTGGGTTTTGTGTGCTTAAGTTTGCATGTGTCTTGTGCATGCTGACACCATTGCTACATGATCATATGAACAGGGTCCTTGGAGCTTGTGTGACTCTATTTCCATACTGTCATGCACTTCTTCCCTGGCTCATACAATCTTTCCAGTTCCTCTTCCACAACGGTCCCTGAGCCTTGGGTGAGTGAAACTTATTGTAGGATTGCTGGCCAAGTAGCCACCCTATACAGACTCCTAATCTCCACACTTTGACCATTTGTGACCTTTTGTGTTCCTGGCCCTCTGTCACATGAGGGAGCCTCATTAGTTAGAGCTGAGCAATTCATCAGTATCCTTTTTAATCTCCTGTTCTATGTTGCATAGATGTACCACATAGGCTTGGGCAATTCACAGAGAATGTCTATGTGTGACCAGTTGTGTGGTATTCTATAATGGTCTCATTCATGCAAAAGAAACTTCTTTGATGAGTTGTAACTGTAAATATGTTGTATTTTGTACTTAGTTAGAAATTACATTAGTCTAGGGATATGATAGTCTTGGTGTTTTATGATCCCTCCATCCATGTCTGTTTGTCTATATTTACCACATATGAGTTTCTTCCTACTGAGTGGGCTTTAAGTCCAATTAGGTATGCATTGATTGCTCCAAAGATAAAAGTGCCATTATTCCATGAATGTTATATGCTGTGCCAGTCACTGTGTGGTTGTTTGGTCTTAAAGCTGATATTGGACCATTGACTAATGTTCTCTTATCAGATTATGTATTACTCTCCAAAGCTATGAAAGCTAGACTTTGGGAGAAGTGGCTTCCTGGTCAGTTCCAGCTCCATTGCTCCAAATCTGATCTCTGAAGCAAGTCCTGTCTTGAGCAATAGGATCTTAACTTTAGGTTCTGGGAGGCAAACAAGGGCTGTGGCAATAGACCCTATATTTTTGGGAGTCTCTTGGATTACCTTGACCAACAAACCAAAGGAAAGTTTCTCCTGTCTCACACTGTTTCTTTCTATGTAGCCTTCAGCTACATACATGGACTAATGTAGAGATCTTGTATGTGTAATTTGTCATTAGGTTGTTAGGCTATTATCATTCCCTCTAGTTTTTCACACTAGCTAGGCATTGTTTATGCCTCTTCACCCCTTTCCTTGCTAACTCTTCCTCTATGCCTTCCCTATTTAATGTGTCCACCATTCCTTCAGAAAAAACATCTCTCCTTTTCTTCTTCATACTCCTTCTCTATAGATGTTTTCTTTAATGCTTTGGGATGCTCTAGCATCTTATATTCCTTTACTTTTTCTCCAAAGCTTCCTTCTCCCCATCCTGTGGCTGCCAGTCAGCCATGTGTCTCACCTCCATGCAGGCTCTACACCTGCAGGTCCTCGTCCTGGCTTTTCTCTTTCACCCTTCCATTTTCCCCCTCAGGGCAGCTGCTGAGGTTACTAGCTAACCTGCCCTAAGGATTTTTCCTTAACATTCTAATAAAATTACCTGAAAGCTTCCATTTTGTTCCATTCTTAAATTCTTTTATGAATGAAACCAAGAACCTTTTAGACAATGCTTCTCCCCACCCCCCGTTTCATTACCATACAGCTATTTAATTTAATGTAAGTGTGGTAAGCACTACAATGTAGTACAGAATATCAGAAGGGATCACAAGAAATATTCCTGCTTTTGCTAGTTTCTAGCCTTGCTAATTGTCATAATAAACTTAATGTGTTTATTTGGTATCTTGTCTGAGCCATTGTTGGGTGGTGATCAGATAGACAGAGGAAAAGGGAGATTTATCCCAGCCTATGTTACAAGGACTTCTTCCTTAAAAAATATACTGCTTTACTAAATTAAGAAGCCAAACATTACTCAAGGAGGAGGTAGGTATGATAAGAGAGTACAGAGGACCTCTTACTAATCATGGGGGCTTTTAGATGTTACAGATTTCCTTTCGTTTTTACAGAGTAGAATTTATGCTTTCTTTGAGCCTCTCTCTTCCTATTAAAGCCTGTTATGGATACATTGTCAGAAATATTTGTCTTGCCACACATCGGAATTTTTAACAGTATGGCATTATATAAGAAACTCCATTCTTGGAGCAGTTTAACCAAAAGTGGGCTTGCAATCTTCTTCAGAGATGTTCTCATTTTTCTCAGAACTCTGATTCTGTTGTATTCTATTGTGTTCTAATGTGGTCTAATGAGTTCTATTCTATTCTATCCTATTCTATTCCTCTGTTCTATTCTTTTATTCTACTGGCTAACAAAGGGCTACTCTATCATTTGTTTGATAGCATATAAAGAAGAATAGGACCAAACTTTGATAACCATATTATAATGAAACAAGTATTTTTCCGACCCTACTAAACATCACACAAAACTACAGATAGATAATGAAGAATCTCTCCAGTGACTTAGATAATGAATCTTTTCGGAGAGCTGCTGCTAGAGATACTGCTACAGAGCCAAGATTCAGTGTCAGAGTTCAGCTACATCTCACAGTTCAGCTGAGATACATATATAATATGCAGGACTATGGAAATCATGAAGGGCAAGACAGGGTACAGACAGACATTTAAGAACAAGCAAAAGCCCACGGGACAGTCAGGACTTGTCTGCCCATCAATCTTGTGATACACACACCAGGTGGTCATATGGCAGGCTACTGGGGTCATTGGCACCATGTTTGGTACCCTCTTTATGGGACTAGGTGGGGGACCTGTACCTTCTCTTTAATCTGGTGGTTTGATATGTTCATGGTCCTGGTTTTCCTGATATAATTTTAACTCTTACCTGTATTGATATGGATCCAGTTGAATTTTATAAATGTATAGATTGTCATCTTTTTATCATTCTGTGCCTTGTATGTGGTCCTGGGAAGATGGCATGTTAGTGTGCATGACAAGGTACAGGATCATTCTGCTTCTGCATTAATAACAAAATGAAATTAAATGTTCCTAGTAAAATGGAGTCTCCCAGGTAGAGATTGAAGTAACTCAGTGCAACACCCAGCTTGATTCAACAATTCCTGAGCTCAAAATATATGTTAAAATATCTCCTTTATGAATTTTAACTTTACTTCAGGTTGACTTATTCTGAAATTATTATGTTGAGGCATGCTTCATCTAGTCCAATTACCTCTAGAACTTTTATTATGAATATATGCTAGATTTGATCAGTAGCCTTTTCTGTGTCTATTGAGATGGTAACACGATTTTTGTGTCAAAATTCATTTATATGATTTAGTATGTTTATTGACTTACATATATTGAACCATCCTTGTATCTCTAGAATAAAGCTTACTTGATCAACTTTGATATGTGTCTGTATGTGATTTGCAAATATTTTACTGTGAATTTTTGCATCTATTTTCATTAAGGATATGGTCCTGTAGTTTTCCTTTTTGTTGTGTCCACACCTGACTTTTCAGTGGAGACCATAAAAGACAGAAAGACTGATATCACATTCCTACCAGTCATGAAATAACATAGATTCAAGCCTAGACTAAAATACCCAGCAAAACTGTCACTTGTAATTAGAGGAAGAAAATCTTCCCATGGTAAAAACATATTTAAAGAATTTATTTCCACAAAATCAGCTATACAAAGAATATTTGATGGAATATTTCAGTATGAAGACAAGATTACACACTCTTAATAGGGTATACATAGTACATACATAATCCAGATCAGTCAACATAAAGAGGTCTAAGAAAACAGCACAAAACACTGACATGGCAAAAAATAATAAACATTGATCAATAATAACCCCCAGTGCAAATATTCTCAATGCTACAGTAAGAATGTAAGGACTACTGATCAGTCCAAAATGACATCTCCAGAGAAAGTAGACTGCTTTGCTTCTCTCACACTTGTGTCCCTTTTCTAAAGCATAGGGAACAATCTACAGAAAAGGGGGCATGGTAGAATGTAAGGGCTGTGATTGGGGTGAAGTACAGAAATATAGACTGGACCTTTATTTGATCAACATGATAGTACATATAAGCTCCTCCAGCTGGACAATGGGGGCCTCGGGCTGTATAAGTTTGGGCATAGCTACTTGCAAATTGGTTTTATATGAAGGATGCTTGTATTCATTACTTATTACCTACTATTAAAAAATAAATAAATAAATAAATAAATAAATAAATAATAAATAAATAAATAGGGTCACCAAGAATACTAAAACTATAGGGGAGATAATCCCTTTTTTAATTTATTTTTTAAATAATTTTTATATTTGTTTATTTTTTTATATGTATGAATGTACTGTCTGCATGTAGGTTTGTGCACCCGTGTCATGCAATGCCTTGGAGGTCAGAAGGGGATGTCAGATTCCCTTGGAACTGGAGTTAAAGACGGTTCTCAGCTGCCATGTGGGTGCTGGGAATCAAATCCGGGTCCTCTGCAAGAGCAGTCGGTGCTCTTAACCTCTAGGCCATTTCTCCAGCCTGAGATAATCCCTTTTAAATTGGTTATCTGAAGAATATAAAATCATAAGGAGTACAGCATATTCAATTTTAATATTGAATGAAAAAAATATTTCCATTATTTTGTGTGTGCTTATAAATATGAACCTTTATTAAATGTGTATATGTATTACTTATTCACCAACTTTACCATGGATTTGTCATATACAGGTAGATAAAATATTAACCTAAAATTCATGTTCAGTATTTGCCTTAAAACCATGAAAATTAAGAGAGTGAAGTTTAGAAAATTACTGTTCAAAAAGCTGCTTGTGTTGGTCAAAATAATGTCCCACATTTCTTTTATACCAATAAAATCTATGCTGAAAAAAAATAATGTAAGGACTAAATGAATAGATTAGAAAATAAGGACTCTTGGTTTGCTGCTTCCTAGTCACATAACAAACTAACACTAATCAAGAATACCTTAGGGTAAAATTATGGAAAAGGATATCCCAATCAGATGGAACTGAGAAACAAGCACATGTAGCTATTCCAATATCTGACAAAATAGATTTCAACCTAAAATTAGAGCAGATAAGGAAGGTCATTTCATACTCATTAAAAGGAAAATACACCATGAAGTTATGACAATCATAAGCACATATCCACCTCACATAGAACACTGAGTTTTATAAAATAAATTTTATACTATATAAAATGATGCATTGAATCCAACACAGTGATATAGGTAAGATCAATATCACACTGTCACCATAGTCAGGTGAAAAGACAAAAATTAAATAGAGAAACCTTGGAGTTAAATGACACCTTATATCAAATGGGCCTAACAGACATTTACAGAACATTTTATCCTAATATCAAAAAATACACTTATCTCTGAGCAGCACAGGAAATTTTCTCCAAATTTGACCATACATTATGATCAAATCAAGACTCCAGAAATTTAGGAAAGTTAAAATATCATCCAGAATTCTCTATGGCAACAAAGGAGAAAAAGTAAATATTAAAAATAAAAATGGGAAAATATACAAACTCATGGAAATGAAATAACACACTGCTGAATTAAAATTGAATCAAGGGAAAAATCAAGAAAAAAATTTAAAAACCCACAACAGACCAAAAATTTGAAAGTCACTGAGGTGGTCATAGAAGGAAAATTTATAAGACTTAGTACCTAAACCATAAAAGTAGAAACATCTCATAAATAAACTAATAATATACCTGTAGGCCTTAGGATACTAAGAACTAGCCACATGTAAAAAATATTATATGGAGGGGACGGCTGGAGAGATGGCGTAGCAGTTAAGAGCGCCGACCGCTCTTACAGAGGACCCGGGTTCGATCCCCAGCACCCACATGGCGGCTGAGAACCGTCTGAAACTCCAATTCCAGGAGAACTCCAGTTCCAGGGGAATCCGAGACCCTCTTCTGACCTCCGCGGCGTTGCACGACACGGGTGCACAGACTTGCATGCAGACAGTACATTCATACACATAGAGAAATAAATAAAAAAAAATTATATGGGAAGAGATGAAGTAAATCAAGGCTAAAATTAATGAACTATAAATGAAGAAAAAGTACAAAGAATCAATGACACAAAGAGGTGGCTCCTTGAAATGATTAACCAGATTGATAAGCCTTTAGACAAATTAACTAAAAGAAAGAGAGAGCAAGCACAAATTTACAAACTTGGACATAAAGTATGAAGTATTACAACAAACCCTGAGGAAATTCAGAAATCCAAAAGGACATGCTTAAAAAATCTATATTCCACTAAATTAGAAAATATAAAATAAATGGGGAAATTTCTAGATATATACAGTCTACAAATAGTAAATGAAAATGTCATAAATATACAGACCATAAGTACTAATGAGATCGGTGCAGATACTAAAAATCTCCCAACTAAAAGGGGCCCCAGACCAGATGGATGAAGGATTCCACCAAAACTTTCAGTAAATAATAACATCCTCCTCAAATTATTCCATGAAACAGAGATGGAAGGAAAACTACCAAATCCTTTCAATGGAGCCAGTATTACTCTAAAACCACAACCAGACAAGAATCTATCAACAAAGTGAAATTATGGGCCAACCTTTCTGATGAACATGAACCCAAAATTCTAAATAAATTATTCACAAACTAACTGCAAGCACACATCAATGACATTATACAACATGATTAACTTTATTTTATCCCAGAGATGCATGAATAGTTCAACATATGAAAATCATAACTGTAATCTACCATCTACACAGACTCAAGCAAACACATGATAATTTTATTAGACACATAAAAGGCATCTGACAAAATCCAGTGATTTTATAGTCACGATAAAAGTCATGGAGAGTTGAAGGATACAGGGGATATAGCTCAACTTAATAAAGGCAGAATACAACAAGACCACATAGAACATCATCCCGAATGGAATAAAACTCAGAGCATTCCCATTAAAATCAGAAATAAGTCAAGGATATCCATTCTCTCCCCTCCTGTTCAAGACAGTATTTAAAGTTTTAGCTATAGAAATAGAAGAAATGAAGGAAGTAAAGGGAATATAGATTGGAAAGAAATAAATCAAGATGTCTTTATTTTCAGATGGTATGGCTTTCTACATAAAAACCCTAAAATCTCCACCAGAAAACTCCTAGAGCTGATAAATAAATCAGCAAAAACATACTGAGGAAGAAATCAGGGAAACCATCCCATTGACAATGGCCACAACTTTGAATTCACTTCTTAAATTTCTTCGCTTCTACTACTCATTCTCTCTGTCTCTGTCTCTGTCTCTGTCTCTGTCTCTGTCTCTCTCTCTCTCTCTCTCTCTCTCTCTCTCTCTCTCTCCCTCTCTCTCTCCTACCCCCACCTGTGTGTGTGCATGCACATGTGCCACCTCTTACAAACCTGTTGCTAAATAGAATTAATTTCTATTAAATAGATGATAGTTCTTTTCTTTTTGATTTTACAAATTGCCAAGTTGCTTTGTTTATTTTTGTCAAGAGGTTTTCAAAAAGAAAAAGAATTAGTGGATAGATTGAAGAAAGGTAAGAATGGAAGACAAAAGCTACAATTTTATTTAAAACTTCGGTTTTAAATTGTTTTCCTAACCAGATGTAGGGGAACCTGAGAGAAATTGATGCCCCAAGGACAGGGATTCAAGGCTGGTTGAAGAAATGGGTAGTCTGAGTCCTGGGAAGGTGACTGGGGGTATGAAAGTATAATGTATGGTCTCTACAGGATACATTCAAATGAAATGGAACTTTTGGCCACTTGACATCAAAGGTTGCCCATCAGATGCTTGTGTAGGCCTAGTAAAGAGCTATTTGGTGGTTTTCAGGGCCATAAAAAGAACAGTTTAATCATTAGCAAAGTGAGCATGCATCAGAGGCACTATCCATAATGAAGTTAGCAGGGGCTGTTACTTATTCTTTAGTTATTCAAGCGGTTTCTAAAACCACTCAGGAAAGCAAGCAACACAAGTGTGACACTGAGGCCTGCTCCTTCAACCCTGCCTTCCCCCCCTCCATGTGTGCTTTGAAAGAAGCAGTATGCTGTTTTGTTCTCAAAGTTTGGAAGAGGCAATGAGATATAAAACAAAAGAAGAAAATTTTTTAATAAGCATCACTAATTTCATTATGGGGGTATAATAACATTTCCTCTATTTACTCATTACAGGGAAAACTGTACTAACTGTTTGGGGGTTAGAGCAATGGGTGTCTTCTTTTTAAATGCCAGGTTTTATTAAGAACACCATTAGAGATGGTAGCATGGTACCACTATGATTCTCTTTTTACTGGGGCCCAGTAGTGGCTGCTCTCTGGAAAAAGTGTTGAAAAGAATAGGAAAAACATTCAAATAATGGGTTTGTTTTACTAGATTTTAGCAGTCCATTTTCATTGACTATTTTTATTGCTACAAGGAAGAGATTTCAGAGACAGAATGAGTGAGGGAAAGAGAGATGATGGAGGAGTAGAGGAAGAAGATAAGAAAGAGCGAGGAAGGAAAAGTGATATAGCAAATAGTGATATTTGTAATGATAGTGAAGTATACCCATTTTGGAGATCAAAAATATATGAAGGGGTATCTACAAAATAACTTGACATAGTCAGTGCTCAGTAAGCATCATCACTGTTGTGATCATTTTCATCATAAATCATGAAGACAAAAAGCATGAAGGAAAAAGTAGATACATAAAACACCTTTCGGATAGGAGTAGCCTCAGTGACCAGACATTTCTGTGACCTGCAAAATGGTTCAGCACAGCACATGACTGTCTTTTCAGCCCCTCTCCCTCAGACTGCTCCCTAACTTCTCTGCTCCACTTAGATGCCTTTCATTATCTCCTGTGAGGCTGAGGGAACAGGATGATTCACGTAATGATGATAGAAACTCTGTTTTAAAATAGAGTGATTATGACAAAAAAAACACAAAAAGCTTGTCATTTTGAATCTAGGTTACCTTACTTAGGATGATTGTCTCCACATATATCCATTTATATGTCAGTTTCATAATTTAGTTTTTCTTAGACAAAATGCAGTGATGTAAATCAAAAAAGGGAATGGAGAATACAATGGATTTAATGAAGTAGGAAACAGGAAATTAGGGCAGAAGAAGAAGTAATTGGAGGAATGAATATCCTGTAGGCATGAATTTTACAAAATAGAAAGGATCTAGATGATTTCCTAGTGAACTTTGGTAAACTCACTGAGCTATGTACTCTCGTGATCTGGGAACTTGACCTTCATTCCTAGGAATCACAATTTGCTGCTACTCCATCCCAACATAGTGAATGAATGTGGGTATGTTTGAGAATTAAGATATCAAAGCTCTGAAAGATAAGACACATCTTCATTGAAAACAAAGAAGGGTGAGAAGGATTGCTTGATCTTGTATGTATGAGATGTTTTAGGTTTGGGATTCAAGTGCAAAACTGACTGATAAGAGTGGATCTAAATTGGTTGTTCTCCAAACTTGATGTGAACAAAGACTGTTTTGATTAAAATTATGAGTGAGGCCTGTCACAACAACACAGCTCCAAAAGAAATCTGGAATGGATATCCTCTGAGAGTTTAGGCCCACACTTACGAACTAAAGTTAACAGTTGTGCTGTTTTAGTCTAGGATTAACTGTAATGTGGCATATAGTATTGCCACAATAACTAATACTAAAGACCTTTTGAAAAAGTCACATGGAAATCTACTATAGAAATAAATGATATATATAACTATATATAACTATATATATAACTATATATATAACTATATATAACTATATATATATACATATATATACATATATATACATATATATACATATATATACATATATATACATATATATACATATATATATATATATATATATGTATAACAAGTTTAGTTTACATAGGTGTCCTATAGTCAGTTACCCTATAACAAGGGTTCAGTAACCCTAATACACATCACAGGCTAGCAAGTGAAAAGTCCAATGCCAGGAAAGGAATCTCTCTTTGTAATTGTTAACCAGAGAGATCCCATAGAACTTCAAATAATACTGGTCATTGCCATTGCAAACTACAATAGCAACCTGACTTTGAAAAATATGCCTACTGGTGCAACAGTGACACACAGGCTGTGGGAATCACCAGCCACCTCATAATTGGATTTAAGACCCACTTCTCAAGATGGAGTCCATAACTGACACTGTTATCAGGACCAAGAACCTGTGGCTAGAAAGGTCACAGACCATAAAGGAGAGCCAACAATTATTATTATGCTAAATAGGCATTGTATTAAATTGTCTTATAATGATTTATTGTTTTACTGCATCTCTCAAATTTCAGATTTCAGCACAGCGGGTTCTTCTTCCAACAGATGGTGATTAACACAGAGCGTGGTCAGCCTGCAGAGACTAAGAATCTGAAGAGTTCTCAGCCCTAAACAGGATACCTATACCACACCTTCTCCTTCCAAGACTCAGGAATCATTATGGAAGAGGGGGAAGAATGATTGTAAGGACTGGAGGCAGTAGATGAATTCATCTAAACTGTTATATGGATACCACAGGGTAGTTGCACAAATGAACCCACAGCACTTCTGATAGCATATGTAATACCTATGCAAGTCCAAGTGAGACAGGGCTCAGCATGGATGGAGCAGGTCCCACCAGTCCTAGCTGAGAATCTACTGGTAATTGATTGATACAGGGAGAAAGAGAGTCAGTTTTCTTTACTAGTGTGACACCTGGTAGATTGACCAGACTTCAAGGGGTGAGTCATATTCAATAGCGTTTAGGAAATACAGATTAGATGCAGTAGACTTTAAAAAACTCAAAGAATAAGATATGACATGCAATTTAGCCTGGGGTATTAAGATGGGGCATTTGAGAGGGTAAGATGGTCCAAACACAATTAAAATACATTGTATGAAATTCTCAAATCAATAAAAATATTTTTCAAAGTGCTGTGTGTGGAACTAGGGCACATTAAATGGCACGGGAGTGAAATGAGACAGCCTGAAAGGATAATAAGAGGTGCAGAGAAAGCCTCAAAACTGGAGAATATCTACTTAGGGCTGAATTTGTTGTAAGAGGCTCGGACCTAATTCCCATTTGGGCAGAATTATCTGAGATGGACTCTGTGGGTGCTAGAAGAGGATGTTACTAGAATCACCTGCAGAATTAGAAAATGGGATGAAGGAGGTCCAGGGCTTCACTTGGACTACTAGGAAGCAACTAATGTGAGCAGTTTGAAGGCTGTTGCATGTGTGTGTGTGTGTGTGTGTGTGTGTGTATGTGCATGTACACTTGTGTGTGCATGTGAGCGTGGGTGTGCCTGTGCATGTTTATATGTGCACGAATATACAAGAACATGTATGTGCACATGTGGAGCCCAGAGGTCAATGTTTAGTGTGCCCTCTGTCATCTTCTGCCTCAGATTTTTAGTCAAGATTTCTCACTAAGCCTGGTGATCACCAACTGGTTGCACTGGCTGGCCAGAAATCTCCCCAGGATTTTTCCACCTCTGCCACCCAGTGCTGGGACTTCAGAAGCATACCATTAGACCCAACTTCTTATTTGGGTTCTGGGGGTGTGAACTCAGCTCCCCTTACCAGCAGAGCCATCTCCCAGCCCCTGAAATTTATTCTTGGAATCACATTTCCAGAAACAATGGGGCATGCTTTAGCACAGATGATATCTAGTTTATAAACTATGTGGAGGTGAGACCCAAGGGTGCCTTTTTTGTCTCCCTGAATTTTATAATCCATGCATGAAAATAATGCACAAAAACTGTAAATATTGAAAAACAATGGTGGGAGACAGCCAACTGAATTGCAACCTGTTTTTAGATATGGCTGCTGCCAGTCACCAACTCTTTGGTATGAGGAAACTTTTCTTACTATTAACATGGCATGATGGTGCCAGATCGTTTCCAAGTTCCTTTCTATGACCCTAAGAGGAATTATTTTTCAGTTTGAAGTAAGATCTGATGCATATATGGACATACGAACCCATAAAAACCCCAACAAAGTATGACACCTATAACACATTTTCCTATGTGCATGAATATCTGCAAATAAATGTTGAATTTTTCTAAGAAGCAAAGAATCTGTATGATAAACAGTGCATTTACCTAGCAGTGTTGCATGGCTTTCCTCAGATTTTCCTCCGGTTGAAGATCTAATCTTTTGGTGTTTAAACAACTACTCCCAGTTCATAGGTGCTTGCTCCACCAGGATGCCCTGATCACAGAAAGTGACACTCTAATGCAGTACTCCTGTGTTTTTCTTCCTGATGAGAGACAGAATCTTTCCCTGGGATCAAAGATAAACAAAGTGGGTTTTAGTCATCCATTTGTTCTAACTTAAGTCTTCCTTCTTTGCAAATAAATGAAACATTGTCTTAGCCACAGCGAGAAGAGGGGAAAAGAAAACCAATTTTCCACAACAGAGGGAACACCAACACTTATATGTCATGTTTAAGAAAACTGATGGTGCTCAAGAGAAGCACTGACTTGGATAGTCCTTCAGGCAGTAAGAGGTTTATTAGTACCTAAGGAGGGCTGGAGAGGGAGTTTAGCTCACCTAGTGGGAGCAAAGGTTCTTTTTAGGTCCCTTAAGAGAAAGTTTAGGGCTTTGCTACATGGAAGCCAGTTTACAGGAGGGGCAGTATCACCACTTCTGTGATGTTACTTTTTAAAATTTGACATGTATTTTATGTATATGAGTGTATAGCCTACATGTGTGCAAGTGCACACATGTCATGTATTACCCACTGCAGTTAGAAGAAGGAATTGATCCCCTGGAACTGGAATTATGGACAGTTGTTAGCTGCCATGTGGGTGCTGTGAAATGAATGAGGACCCACTGTAAGAGCAGTCAATGCCCTTTCAACCACTGGGCTGTGTCTTCAGACTCATGATGTGACATATTTTAAAACATCTTACAGATTTTTGTATGTGGATATTTCATAACGAATGCAATAACTGACACATACCCATTCAAACATTTTGTTTCTTAATATTATAAATAATAGAACAAATATTGAATATGAAAAAATATTCTGATATGTGGTAAATTGCAGGATTGTGGTAATGATTTTTTACAGTACAGTCCTGAGGTGAAATGGGAAAACAATGTCTTTTAATTTGGGCTAATATCCTTATTTTCTATTTTGGTCCCTTAGGATACTACACACATAGATCTGCTATTATCTAAACTTGTTCCTAAGAACATTGGAACTTGTATGAGGGCCAGGGAGGTCTGCATGCCTAGGCATGCTTATGCGGAAGTTTGAGATCAACCAACACTAGTTTTTCTTTCTCCTCTACTGCTCTTTACCTTTTTTTTTTTTTTTTTTTTTTTTTTTTTTTTGTCTTTTTGAGATAGTGTTTCCCTGTAGCCCCAGCTGTCCTGGAACTCACTATGTAGACCAGGCTGGCCTTGAACTCACAGAGAGCCACCTGCCTGTGCCTCCCAAGTGCTGGGATTAAAGGCATATGCCACCACACCTGGGCCTCTACCTTACTTTTTGAACCAGCGTCCTTGTTGAACCCCTAACTAGCCATTTTAGCTAGACTTGCTGGCCAACAAGCCACAGGGTCTTCTTGTATGCTTCTCCACCCTATTGCAGGCATTATAGCCATGCTTACTGAATTCTGAGTTTTCCCTGGGTGCTGAGGATCTAACACATGTTGACATGATTACAGAAGAAACAGTTGACCCACTAACCCAGCTCCTGAAAGCCGGAAATTTTGAAAATTCTAGTTATATATTTACAGCAATCAGAAAACTATTTTTCTTTCTTAACTTAAATTTGTGAATATTTCATACATGAATATATATTATTTACATCCCTCCCTCTTCCTCCAACTCCTCTCCCACATTGTGCCACTTCTTCTCAACATCCTGCCCTCTTCATTGCTGCATATGTAAATATATAAATAATCTTCTGATTACACTTTTGCTACTCACATGTACATGCTGTATTCATAGCCCAGTTATGTACTGAAATAAGATACAAGAGCATATAAAAATATACTTTTCACTGAAAAGACCCAGAACTTCCTGCTTTATTGCCAGGTAGCAATGCTCATTCCACATAAATGTGTCCTGAATTTTTGTTCTAGTTGAGCAAATTCATTGCTCTATTCCAAGCCACACACCTGGAGGGAGAAGGTAGAAAGCTACTCTGCTATTTTAAGTAATATGTCTGTGAAAATTCCATTTTAGTTCAACGTTGGTTTGAAAATGTCTAGATTTGCCATCTTCTAACCTCATCTCCTGTTTCTAGTGATCTTGCAATGATCAAGGAGAGCAGCGTTAACAATTGCCTCCTATTAGACATAAGGAAATGTACTTTGTGTGCAAAATGCTACTCAGAATGACTACCCAATGCAAAGAGCTGAAGCTCATTGCTGGAGACCTTTGCTAAAACATCCCCACGTTCATTAGATGGATAGGTTCTCATCCTGCCTCATGTAATCAAGGAAGTAAGGTGCCTTTTTTTTAACCAAAATGTTGAAATAGCTTTATTGTGATTGTAAATCACAGGCTGAAACAGCTCCACTCCAAAGAATTTTTGGGAATTGCACTATTTGTAAAAAAAGAAAAAGAAAGAAAAGAAGCGTTTCAAATGGAAGGTTCATCTTTTGTGTCAAACATTTTATGTGATTGGAAAATCAGAAAGTGGTCAATCAGCAGTCAGTTATAGAGATGTTTTTCAACTCTTGTAAGAGCACAATGCTAACAGGAGAGTCAAGATGAAAGGGTGTAAAAATACGTTGAGTTGTTGACAGAGGCCTAGCAGCTGCCACAGTACAACATGGCTCTCTTGCACTTAATCAATGCCAGTCCCCAGCTCGATCATTTTGTAAATCAGTGAAAACCAATCAAGAGGAACACCTTCATAAGCATGAAGCTTGCTAGATGGGGTTCAATGAAGTGTGTCTTTAAGCATACGCGTCAAAACGTAATGTATGACCCTAAGCTACTCAGACACATTTAACCCTTTCAAAGAGGGTATAAGTTACTTAGTTGTTTCCTTCTTTATTTTCCTATGGTAAAAATATACTTCTTGTTCCACATACAACTTTTAAGATACTCTTTCTATTGGCTGTACCTCTTCTTTGGTAAGCTAAAACATTTATATTTCTGGGTTCTATTTGTGAAGGATAATGCATCATTTCAGTATATTACATTTTATAAGGCAGGAACAAGGACAAACCTCATTCATGATATTTTGAAGCTTCTCTCAAAGAGGGGGTTTGCATCATTAAATGGACCCTCTATCAGTGTTGTATCTGTTAAAAGATAGTGGCTTTCTAAACAGATATCCTCCAATAAAGACCAGCTTAATAACCTCCCTATATTGCCTATTGATGAGATTCAGTTTCATTTGAATTTTTTTTAAATTTTATTGAGCTTTTGTAATATCTTAACTAAATTTACGACCCTTCCCCTATCCATATCCCTACAAACCCCCACCAGACCTCATGCATTCCAACATACGTGTTAAGTCAAGCATATGTACACAGATGTCTTTCAGTGTAAATTAATCCACTGGGGTCTCATAAACCCATATAACAACCATATTGCATACTCTCCCTCACCCAGTATGAATCAGTCTCCAGTATCTCTCAGTCTAGGGCTGGCTCACCACCCATTTCTCTCCTCTCCTCTCCTCTCTACATTGCTTAATTGAGTTAGTATGGGTTTTGTGCTCAATGCCACAAGCTCACATGTGCAAGCTTCCAGTGACCTGAAAGCCTCTGCTCCCCTGTGTTCATGAACCAGCCCTGGCCATTACACTATCTCCCCCCTCCCCCCTTCCACATGGTACTTGAGCCATGGGTGGAAGAGGTATAATGTAAGAGTCCTACCCAGGGACACACACTCTGCAGTCTCTTATTCTTTAAAACTTGGCCAGTTGTGGCCTTCTGTGTGCATTGCACTCTGTTGTATAAGGAAGCTTCACTGGTGAGGGTTGAAGGGTGCATTGATTTTCTGTCTACCACTTAATCCATTATGTTGCATGAGCCTTAGGTGCAGAATTTCAACTGTAGATGTGTCACCTAGGACTGGGCATCTCTCAGATGTACATTCTCTGTTTGATCAATTATGAAATTCCACAGTGGCCTCTGCCTTTTGCAAAAGGAGGCTTCTGTGAGTAGTGTGTGGTATGCTTGTTCATAAATATAAGGATCCATGCTTAGCTTATGGTGAGACATTTCATTTCTCTAGAGATATGACAGAGCTTTGGTTTTCTCTAGGATCTATGTCCTCTCATGTGTATCTGGCTGAATTTACAATGTCATCCATGAGTTCACTCCCATTGAGAGGGCCTTAAGTCCAATTAGATAGCTATTGGTTACCCTTCAAATAACCTTTGCACCAATAGGGATAACTTTCTCTGTTAGTTGGCTGTAGTTATTATAACTTAGGGTTGGGTTGGACCACTGATTGATCTCCTTTAGCAGTTTGTGTATTAGCATCTAGGATTATGAGAGATAAACTTCAGGTAGAAGACTTTCATGTCAGTTCCTGCTCCATTGTTCCACGTCTTGTATCTGATGTATGTTCTGGCTTCAGAAGTAGGGCTTTGTTTATTAGTTTTGGGAGATAACCAAGAGCTTTGTCAATAGGGTGTGTTAATTTGGGAGTTTCCGGAACTACTATCACCTACCATTCAAAAGGAGGTCTCTCCTGCCTGCCATTGTGTTCCTTGCCAAACAGCCCCCCCATTAGTTATACATATGTAATGTTTAGACACTGCATGTACATTTTCATGGAATTTTGGGGGCATGACATTTCCCTCTGGGTAACCTACCCTCCAAAGATTCATTCATCTGTACTCTTTTTTTTTTTAATCTGAGTCCACCTTCCTCTCTCCCCAGGTCCAGTGCTCCATTTTTCCCTCCCCTCCCCCATTAACATCCACATGCCATCATCACCCTTCTCCTAACTTCCCTGCCCTTCACATTTGTGGACCCTTGCATGCCCTTTCCTCCTCTCCTCCTAGATCAACTCTCGCAATTTCCTCAACTCCCCCCTGGTAACATCTATTCCCTAATATCCCCATCTTTCAGTTTGTTTTGTGTACTTTATCTCTATGTATCCTTTCTATTTTCCTGGCTCCTGCTATTATATGAAGATATATACTTACTTAAGAAAAGACTTACCTATAGAGATTCAAGAAGCACATAGAACACCAATTAGACACAACCAGAACAGAAACTCCCATGACATATCATAGTAAAAATGTTAAATGTAAAGAACAAAGAGAGGGTATTGAAAGCTGCTAGAGAAAATAACAAGTTACATTTAAAGGAAAACCCATCAGTATTACAGTTGACATTTCAATGTAAACTATGAAATCCAGCAGATTCTGGGGCAAAGTATTTCCAGTTCTAAATGACCATGGATGCCAACCCTGAATACTTTATCCAGCAAAACTATCTATCATGGTTGAAGAGAAATGGAAAAATTTTAGTTACATGAATAGGCTGGAAGAATTCATCACCACCAAACCTGCAACCCAGAGAATACTCAAAGCAATACAAAGGACTGAAGAAAGTAACAAGTATGCCCAAGAGGATACAGAAAGAAAACAATGAAAGATATAATAACAGAAACACAAAATAGGGCTATAAACATAAAGAAATTGAAATGACAATATCTAATACACATATTAAAATAACAACACTAAATAGCAATGGCCTCAATTCCCCTGTCAAAAGACACAGGCTAGTGGAATGGATCAAGAAGGAAAATCCTCCTTTTTGTTGTCTTCAAAAAACTCATCTCACTTATAAAAATAAACACTACTTCAGGGCAAGATCATGGAAAAAATATCCCAAGCAAATGGCTCTAAGAAGCAAAGAGATGAGGAAATTCTAATATCTGACAAAATAGAATCCAATTTAAAACTAATCACAAGACGAGGTAGATTTTAGGTAGATTGACTCCTGGTTGCTGGAAAAGGGTCTCATTGCTGAACCCTTGTAGGGGGAGGCTGTCTGGGTGGAGCTGCTCTTCGCCTCTGCAGCTGGTGGTGTCAGGTTCTGTGCCTCTGTGTCTTTGTATGAGCGGGCCCCAGGAGCCTGGAAGTCGCTCCAGACAGGTAGATTTTAGGGTAGATTGACTCCTGGTTGCTGGAAAAGGGTCTCAACACTGAACCCTTGTAGGGGGTAGCTGTCTGGGTGGAGCTGCCCTTTGCCTCTGCAGCTGGTGGTGTCAGGTTCTGTGCCTCTGTGTATTTGTGCAGGCAGGCTCCAGAAGCCCAGAAGTCCCAGAAGTCACTCTAGACAGGGGCTAAGTCATGCATACCCCCCCCACCACCAACTGGAACTGATGAGAGAGTATCCAAGTGGACTTTTTTGGAGAACCTTCAGAACAGGAAGGGAAGCCTGACTTAGACTTCGAATATCCAATATATAAACAAAATTGAAAGCCTGAAACCCAGACAAGTCAATACTCCATAAACAAGAAGGAGGGAAAAAAAAAAGCATCGGAAGGAGGCAAGCAAAACCAGCCGCTAACATAGTGAAAAGACATTTGTGATTTGAATCACAAAGGGGAAACCTACATGCCAGGGACACGATGAAGGGACAACATGGGAAAGGCACAGGATAATCCCGCACCAGGCTCTACCAAATCTGTAGGAGATAGCTACAATGGGATCTCCCTGAAGGTGACCCAAAGAACAGATCTTAGAGGAATAATTGCAGATCTATGCAGAGAAATTAAAGAAAATAAAGAAGAATTCAGAGAAGTAAAGAAAGAGAATGAAAATCTCAAAAAGGACCTAGAGGGATTCAATGACAAACTTCGGAAAGAACTAAAGGAAGAGATTGACAAACTCCAGAAAGAACTAGAGGGAGAAAAAAAAAAACAAACAAACTCTGAAAGGAAATAGAAACACTGAAAAAGGAAGCCAGCCAACTAACAAAATAAGGAGCACCAAGAAGAGATTGAGAAGCTCAAAAAGGAAATGGAAATACTGAAGAAAACACAGGATGAAATGAAAAAGGAAATAGAACATTCATCCAATCAAGAAGAAAGGAAAGGAAAAAGCCTCAGAAATAGAATGGAGGAAGCAGAACAAGGAATATCAGATCTGGATGATAACACAGAGCAACTAAAAAGCTCAAATAAAGAATATGAAAAATTTAAAAATACACAAAAGTGGAACAACAAGGAAATATGGGACACTATGAAGAGATCAAACCTCTGCATCATAGGAATAGAGGAAGGAGAAGAATCTTAAGAGAATAGTATTGATCAGATCTTCAACAGAATAATAGATGAAAATTTCTCCAAACTAAAAATAGACAAACCCATACTAATACAAGAAGCACATAGGACTCCAAATAGACAAGATCAGAAAAGAAACTTCCCATGCCATATCATAGTTAAAATGCTAGACTCCCAAAACAAAGACAAAATTCTGAAGGCTACAAAAGAAAAACAAGTCACATACAAAGGGAAACCCATAAGAATTACAACTAACTTCTTGGCACAAACCATGAAAGCAAGAAGAACATGGAGCAAAGCATTCCCAGTGTTAAGGGACTATGGATGCCAATCCAGAATACTTTATGCAGCAAAAATGTCAATTAAAGTTGAAGGAGAGAGAAAAATCTTCCATGACATAAACAAGATGATAGAATACATGTCCGGAAAACCAACTCTTCATAAAATACTTGAAGCAATTCAAAGGGCAGAAGAGAGGAGCAACAATCCTCAAACACCTAAAAAAAGAAAGTAATAAAAACATAACCATAGGAGTAGAATCAGAGGCTAAAAGTCCAAATCGATAATAATGTGAAAGGAAGCAACATCCATCTTTCAATTATAACCTTAAATATTAATGGGCTAAACTTCCCAATCAAAAGGCATAGACTGGGAGAATGGATTAGGAAACAAAACCCATCTATATGCTGTTTACAAGAAACCCATCTCAATTTCAAGGATAGGCACCAACTTAAGGTGAAGGGATGGAAGAAAATATTCCAAACAAATGGTACCAAAAAGAAAGCAGGTGTTGCTATTCTAATATCAGACAATATAGACTTTGAAGCAAAAGAAATCAAAAGAGACAAAGAGGGCCATTACATCTTTATTAAAGGAACAATTCATGATGACGATCTCACAATCCTGAATATATATACACCAAACGCTGGTGCACCAAACTTTATAAAGATAATTCTTCAGGATCTCAAGGCACAGATTAACCCCAGCACACTAATACTAGGGGACTTCAATACCCCACTAAGTCCTTTAGAAAGATGAACATGACAAAGGATAAACAGAGAGACATCTGAACTAAATGATACAATACTCCAAATGGACCTCACAGACGTCTATCGAATATTTCATCCAAACACCAGAGAATACACTTTCTACTCAGCACCTCATGGAACATTCTCCAAAATAGACCATATACTGGGACACAGGAAAAAACTCAACAAATACAAAAAGATTGAAATAATCTCATGCATTCTATCAGATCACAGTGCAAAAGAACTCAATATCAACACCAGGATAAACCCTACAACATACAAGAACACATGGAGACTAAACAACACTCTCCTGAATAATGAATGGGTCAAGGAAGAAATAAAGAAAGAAATAAAAACATTCCTGGAACTGAATGACAATGATAAAACAACACAGCAAAATCTATGGGACACTTTAAAAGCAGTCCTAAGAGGGAAGTTTATAGCTCTAAGTGCCTACATTAAAAAAACAGAAAGAACACAAGTGAATGACCTAACACTGCAGCTAAAAATACTTGAGAAACAACAACAAATGAACCCTAAACGGAGCAGACAAGAAGAAATAACAAAAATCAGAGCAGAGATCAATGAAATAGAAACAAAGAAAACCATACAAAAAATCAATGAATCCAAAAGCTGGTTCTTTGAGAGAATAAACAAGATAGACAGACCTCTAGCCCAGTTAACCAAAAGAAAGAGGGAACAACTCCAAATCAACAGAATCAGTGATGAAAGGGGAAACATCACAACAGACAATGAAAAAATCCAGACAATCATA
>VZQC01014352.1:4777093-4802356 GCA_009823505.1 Rhizomys pruinosus | reverse complement strand
TAAACTGGGATACCTGCAAGAAGAGAGGTGATAAGGCCCTGCTGTCGAAGACCTGATGTAAGCATGGGAAAGAGGTATTGAGACCGCACTTGCAAGTGTACAGTTGGTCTCTGGAATACCAGAGAGTGTTACCAAAGGCCACTAAACCAATAAAGCAAATGTAGGTCTCCTTGAGTCAAGCAAGACTCCTCCATCAGCACCAGCTACAACTCACCTGCCTGGAAATACCATGCAGCAGTGGCAGCCATATGTCTCTATATCTCAAATCTAATTGGCTATTAGCTCTCTCCTTGGAGGAATAACCCATGGTTGATACCACAAGCTTACATCCTCTAGTGGTTAGGAGATGTTATACGTCACAGTAAGACCCTCTCTTATTTTACAGAAAAAACGTAATTTATGGATTAACATAGCATCCAAACATCTGGGTCTATACCAAAGTAACCTACCATAACATTTAGTACTGTTTAAATACCTTTATATCTAATTGCTTGTGCTTCATTAGTAGGACTAAAAGGTTATTATTGGAAAAACTGTCAGCCCATGAAAGGAAACAGCCAGAATTGACCAGAGTCCAAAACAAAAACTCCAGAGAAAGTACACTGTTTTGCCTCTTGTCCATCTGTGCCCCTTTTCTAAGCCTAGGGAACAATCTGCAGAAGAGGGGGCATGGTAGAATGTAAGGGTTGTGATTGGGATGAATGGTGAAACTACAGCAATATACACTGGACACTTATTTGATCAACTTGATTGTACATACAAGCTCCCCCAGCTGGATGAGGGGACCCTTGGGCTGTGTTGGTTTGAGTACAACTGCTTGCAAATTGATTTTACATGAAGGATGTTTATACTCATAAATTATTACTTGTCAAAAATGAAAAAAAATAAAGAAAAAAACTAATCAGAAGAAATAAAGAAGTTTACTTCATTCTCATAAATGGAACAATTGATGAAGAATATATTACAATCATGAACATATATGCACCAAACTCTGGAGCACCCAATTTCATAGAAACATTACTCTAGCACTATAAAACACAGATTATCCCCAATTCAGTAATAGTATGTGATATTAATATTCCACTATCTTCAATAGACAGGTAAACTGGAGGAAGAATAAACAGAGAGACATCTGAATTAAATGACATCTTACACAAAATGGACCTAACAGACATTTACAGAATATTTCACCTAAGCACCAAAGAATATGCTTTCTACTTAGTAGTCCATGCAAGTTTTTCTAATATTGATGACATCCTGGGACACAAAAGAAACCACAACAAATTGAAATAATTCCATGCATTCTATCAGATCACAATGCAATGAAGCTCAATACCAACACCAGAACAAGCCCTATTAACTACAGGAACTCATGGATATTAAACAACACACTCCCATATGGGTAAAAGGAGAAATTTTAAAAATAAATAAAAGTATTTCTGGATTTAAATTAAAAGGATAATACAACACAACAAAACCTATGGGACACTTTGAAAGCAGTCCTAAGANAAAAAAAAAAAAAAAAAAAAAAAAAGGAGAGAGAATTCCATTCATTCTATCAAACCACGGTGTAATAAACCTTGCCATTAACAGGAAAAGAAGCTCCAGAAACTCATGGGGATTAAATGACACACATCTGAATGATGAATGGGCCAAAGGAGAAATTAAGAAAGAAGTAAAAATGTCCCTGAATCTAAATGAAAATGAGAATACAACACAACAAAACCACAGGGCATCTTAAAAGCAGTCCTATAAGAGAGTTATCTTTTCTTATAATCAGCGAGGAAGACACTCAAGGTGGAATGCTAGTGATAGGAAATGCTGGTTTTACTCTATCTCCCAGCTCCAAGGAGATGGCAATTCTGGGGCTACCAATTTCCTCTGCACATCACTTCCATGGTGTTCAGAGAAGCTCAACTGTGAGGACACATAATTCAAGTTTTCATAGCAATAGGACTCATAAATGGGTACAGCAGCAGAGATTGGTCTGGAATGAGTTCTGAAGCACCTGGGGGGAAACAAAACCACAAAATCTTTACTTACTATTTTGAAAACTCAAAGCCAAAAAGTGTGTTATCTGTCTTTTGTTCTTCACTTTGGTGAGGCAGTGTCTCAGGTGAGAGGCAGGCACATCCTGACGTCCCGCAGATGTCTACATTCTCTTGCTGAGTTTCTTTAGCTCTATTTGCCTGTGGAGGACAACATGAGGGCAGCAGTGTGCCAAATACATATTAGATGTGCAATTAAAGTCCATAGAGCACCCAAGAAACTTCTAACAGGGGCATCACACAATGATGACTAATCCCTCACTAGTGTCATTAAAGGCCATAGAGTACCCACGAAACTTGTAACAAGAACATCACACAATGATGACTAATCCCTCACTAGTGTCATTAAAGGCAACTACAACCTGGAGAATATCCACATGTTACTGTCAATAAAGTGTTTGCAAGCATCTAAAATTGAGACATTGGTCAACTCCAAGGTGGCTATGAAAATGATTTATGAGTAGATATTTCTTTTTGTTCAACATATACACATACACACACACACACACACACACACACACACACACACACACGGAGAGAGGAGAGAGACAGAGGCCCACTTTTTAATTTCTGACTTACAAAGTGTGATCTGCTCACTTAGAAGACATTCCTAGGGACTGACTCAAGTGACATTAAAAATCGCCTTCTATAATAGTCCTATCAACCCGCTCCTAGTTCTTTTTATGTTTTTACTTGAGGAAGATGAGAAAAATTGCTCCCAAATGTTCCCAATCGACAGCAATTTTGTCAATTTACACATGAAAGCATGTGGAATGAGCAAATTTGAAGTGAGAGATGGCTCAGAGCCTGTAGAGAAGGCACAGTCCCTTAGTAATGGGAGAAATGATCAGAAATCAGTTTTCCTGAATCTTCATAAAAGTGTTATTAGAAGGAAGTCTCCTGGGGCTTTAGTTATTCAGTCACCTATATGTGCAAAGCATGTGGAAGAAATTCTGAGTTTTATTTGATCAGAGGAGAGAGATGAATCATCACATTTCAATAACACTGAGTATACAGGAATGATAAATGAGCAAGTAGTTGGTATCTGGCTGACAAAGGAATGCCTTCCTTGCAGGTGCGGCCCAGAACCGGACACAGAAACTCACTGATAAGAAAGATTTACCAAGAATTATCACACAGAATTGCATTCATTTCCACTTCCTATTCCTGACATTTATCTTTTTGTTGTTTATAGTTCAAGTCATGTTTATGTTAGAAAGGTAAAGTATGAAGACAAATATTTATGTAACTATTTGTGTTACTATTTCCAGTGCTGTACCATGTTTTGGTCTTACTTAAATTTTCTATTATATTTGAATGTAAATATTCTTTACACTCAGCACTGAATATAGTATAGCCTTAGTATATGGATTAACTTATAATTATTCTGTAACAAAATTACAATTCTGAATTACATTGAAATACATATTGGATTTTCTAATGTGTTGCAACAAAATGGAAATTCATGAAATGATTACTTATTTTATAAAGAGCTAATAATGAGAAAATAGTAAAAGGAAATACTCCAAACCTAAAATGAATAAGCATGATTTTCCAATTCACATACATAATAACTAACACATAAGTACAATTTATTTTTCAAATTACTTGACAAAAATTCCCTAAAAAAGCAAACATTTTGGTTGAAAAAGCCACAGTACTTTGTACTATGTTTTTTCTTTCCTGTTTAATATAGCTCTTAGCAGAGAAGAAAAATATCTTTCCTAGAGTGAGATTACAAAGGTTCTATAAGTAGAATGACCATCTTGCATTCATTGGCCTCTTTCTCTCTCTTTCTCTCTTTCTCTCTCTCTTTCGCTCACTCTCTCCAAAATACCTCTCTCTTCTCTCATCCTAGAGTTGTTCTGTAAAGTCTACAATACAAGCCAGGCATGGTGTTGCACACTTTCAATCCCAGCACTCAGGAAGCACAGAAAGGTGTATCTCTGTGAGTTCAAGTCCAGCCTGGTCCACATAGCAAGTTCTAGGCCAGCTGGGGCTGCGGGGAGACACTGTCACAAAAATGAGCCCCCCCCCCCCAAAAAAAAAAAAAAACTCTACAAAACAATTGATCAGAAGTCCATTAAGGATTTATCACATTCCAACTGTCGACACATTCTATTCCTCTTCTATTAAGACCTGACAGCAAATTAGATTGAGAGGCTTTATTAGCCTACTGTGGTCATGGTAACATGTGACCAGGCATTTGGTGCTTTAAAAAGAATTTTTTTTTTTTTTTTTTTTTTTTTTTTTTGTGTATTTCATACTCATTTTCCAATTCAGTTCAGGCATATATCCCCAATTCCGTTCCCCCCCACCCACCCCTACCCATCACAGATCATGCATTCTGCCGTGAAGTTTTTCTGCATCTTTCGGTTTTTTGTGTTTTTTTTTTTTTTTGTTTTCATTTTTTTTAACAATAAGTGATAATGAAATTGTGAGTACACAAGCATCCTTCATTAAAACAAGTTGTGAGCAGTTGTGCCCAAACCCACAGCAGCTTCATGGGTCCCACCATCCAGAGGGGGGGGCTTGTATGTTCAATCGAGTTGGTCAAATGAGTGACAGTCTATATGGTTGTAGTGTCACCATTAACTCCAATCAAAGCCTTACATTCTACCACGCCCCCTCTTCCGCAGATTGCTCCCTAGGCTTAGAAAGGGGCACAGTGGATGAGAAGCAAAACAGTCTACTTTCTCTGGAGCTGTTTTCGTTTTCTCATAGTCAATCTGGGCTGTTTTCTTTCATGGGCTGCCAGTTTGTCCAGGCATAACCTTGTCGATCCTACTAATGAAGCACATGCAATTAGATATATAGTAATGAAACAGTATAATATATGCCCTTTTCCCCCCACCCCGAAATTCCTACTAATGAATCACAAACAATTGATATATAGGTATTTAAGAGTTACTAATGGTTATGGTAGGTTACTGTGGTATAAGAGGGACACAGATGTTTGGAATGGTATGTTAATCCATGAATTACATTTTCTTTCTTTGGTGCTTTAAAATAATTTTAAGTTTTTCTCTCACAGTTCTGATTTCTGAGTCTGACGTTCATATTGAGAAAGACATATTTGAGATCTGGACTCAAGGTACACAGCATGAGGATGATCAGAGAGAGAAGAATATACTTGTGGGGATCCTTTAAGATCTGGACTCAAGGTACACAGCATGAGGATGATCAGAGAGAGAAGAATATACTTGTGGGGATCCTTTATACCTACATCTTAAAATTTTTTTATTTAATTATTATTATTTATGTAGTGATATGAATGTATGGTCGGCATGCAAGTCTGTGCACCCGTGTCGGCAATGCCCGCGGAGTTCAGAAGAGGTCTCGGATTCCCCTGGAACTGGAGTTCCTCACTGGAATTGGAGCTTCAGACGGTCTCAGGACGCCGCCAAGTGGGTGCTGGGGACAAACCCGGGTCCTCTTAAGAGCGGTTGGCGGGGCTGGAGAGATGGCCTAGCGGTTAAGAGCGCCGACCCCTCTTGCAGAGGACCCGGGTTTGACCCTGAGCACCACATGGCGGCTGAGAACCGTCTGAAACTCCAACTCCAGGAAAAAGGAAACTCCAGCTCCAGGGGAATCCGTACAGCCCACTTCTGACCTCCGCGCATTGCACGACACGGGTGCACCGATTGCATGCAGTAACAATACATGTAACATACAGAAAGAAATAAAAAAATAATTAAAAAAAAAAAAAAAAAAAGAGCGGTTCTCTTAACCGCTAGGCCATCTCTCCAGCCCCTATACCTACATCTTAACAGGTGCTATTCTCTGTGCAGAAAAATTTTAGGCTAATATAAGGTTCAGAATGATATTTCTTACTGGAGAGCAGTTTTTCTGCTTCAGTTTAACTGTAGCCCAAAATTGAAAACAAAACAAAACAAAATCATCAGATTTTTTTTCTTAGATGTCTTGGTCAAATGGTTACCCTACTATAACACAAAAGGAAAAAAGCTACATTTCCTTACCTTGTTTTCTACAGCTTCCCTTGGAGTTTGTCCTGTCTTCTTACCTCATCAGTGACCATGAGAAAAGCGACCTTGTCAGATTCAGTTACTGTGCTTACTTGGCATCATGTGAACTTTGCTGTATTTCATCTTTCTTTATAAGCAATCACAAAGAAAGTGGAGCCTATTTGGGTTTATTCTTTCTTCCTGATATGACTCTCTAATAACATCCTGTGGTGTTAATTGACTTTTTTCTTTTGCCTGGTTAATCCTATCCTCTCTACGTGGGACCCCTTAAGTAGATTTTGGCTCTCATTAACAAGATAGTCATCCAAATTCTGACGATTGTGTAAGTCAGGAAAGTCTAAGCTCCTTTGTGGGTTGAACATTAAGTTTCCACTTAACTGACCCTTTCAGTCTTTTTAGAAACTTAAAATTTGTCAGTCTTATTGTATTTCTCAACATAGATATAAGACAAGCATGAAAACACTCAGGGAGAATTTATTTGAAGTGAGCTGTCAGTCAGGCTGTCTGAACTAGAAAAACCACATTTTAACTGACCACCTGTAGTCTTGGATTCAGTACTTTTTTAAAACATTTTTTTAAAATTTTATTTATTTCTGTATGTGTATGAATGTACTATCTGCATGCAAGTTTGTGCAGCTGTGTTGTGCAATGCCGCGGAGGTCAGAAGAGGGTGTCGGATTCCCCTGGAACTCGAGTTCTCCTAGAATTGGAATTTCAGACGGTTCTCGGCCGCCATGTGGGTGCTGGGGATCAAACCCCGGTCCTCTGTAAGAGCGGTCAGTGCTCTTAACTGCTAGGCCATCTCTCCAGCCCCAGATTCAGTACTCTTAATCTAGAGAATGGAGAACACAGAAAAGAATAACACCTACAAGAACTTTAAAAAATGATGATAGCAGAATGCGCTCTCTCATAAGCTTACTCATTTCATTTTAAATGGAAAATGAACTCAAATCAGAGTGCATTTGGGGCATTATGGAGCCTAAACAAAAGCAGACCACAAGCATTGAACAAAAGAGGGTCAGGGAGCGAAAGGGCATTCTGTCTCTGAGGAAAACAGGCTTGGGCACATCAAGATACAGCAAATCCCACATCTCCAGCCTCAGCAGCTACCAGGACCTGGGCCATCATTGATTTCTTTCCACTATTGTTCACAGTTTCTTGGCTTGGGGATGGAGATGGGTGGAAGGCAGCGCAATTAGGTGGAAGAGGATCTTGAGGTTCAAGAAGAAACGAGTTTGGGGGAAGTTCCTCTTTTTTCTCTTAATAAGGCTGTGTAGCTAGTATAGTTCAGCTCCAAATCATTTTTAATATGTTCTTTCTTATTTTATTTCTATTTAATGTGTGTTTTGCATATATGTATATAAGTGTACTCATGCCATGCAATGCCTGTGGAGTGACAGGGGATGCTGGGATTCAAACCTGAGTTTTCCAAAAGAACAACCAGTGCTGTGTGCTGTTAACAGCTGAGCCATCTTTCTAGCCCCTGGTCACCATGCTCCCCCACCCCTGCAAGATTCCATCTAGTGTGCCATGCTTGAAATACCAGGAAGAATATTTCTGAATAACATTTACAAGTTCATAAATTTGTTTTGATGATTCTTTGTCTCAAAATATCTTTAAGTAAATTCACTAATTACCATACACAATAGTCAGGAGAAGAAGCAACCCACATAGTGAAAGATAAGGGTGAAAATGAAAGTAAAAATTGAGGACCTGTTTTTTCAGACCAGGCTTCGTAAAAAAGGAGATGAATGTAAAAAGTTTAACAGAATACTTCAGCTTGGTGGTGTGAGCTATCAATAGAGCCTTGAGTTCATTGTTACATTCATAACTGGTGTATGACTCCAGGCATCCTATAATCCTCTTTCCCTCAGGACTTCTCTGGGCACAGGTCTATGAGTTCTCTTCTTCACATGAGGCCTCAAGGGCAGGGCAATGCCGCATTACAGTGATGCTTGAAGAAAAACTGACTGATGCTTAGAATCCATTAAACCCAAGAGTGGGTCCCAATCTGTTCAGTGAAATTATGCCTTCAGATTTTCCCTGCAACTATGTTCCTGAGAAAACACCTTGTTCCTTCTTTACTGAAGCCACATATCCAACATAAAATGAGGAAAAAATGAAAAACCTTATCTTTTGAGAGAAGAATTTTTCTTCATCCCCCTACTGACACAGACCAGGATACAGAACCACAGCTAGATATTATAAGTCAAATCACACCTCTTGCTTATGGCCTAAATGAGACATTTTTTGTTTCTAATGAATATTTATTTACTGCTTGCAGTGCTTGATATTTTCATAACAGACACACACACACACACACATACACACACACACACACACACAATGTCATTCTGGGTCAAGAGCAAGGAAGAGTCATGAGGAATAAAAGCTATATGTTTAGTTTGCAAGAGGAGCCCAAGGCTGGGATGGTGTTAAATAAAATTGAAAAATTTTTAAATTTTATTTATTTTTTATGTGTACGAATGTACTGTCTGCATGTAGGTTTGTGCACCCATGTCGTGCAATGTCTCGATATAAGATTGCCTTTGGTTCCAAGGTTAGATAAGATTCTATTTGTCTAGAAAAGTCATCCATATCTCTCTCTCTCTATCTGTGTGTGTGTGTGTGTGTGTGTGTGTGTGTCTGTCTGTCTGTCTGTCTGTGTGTCTGGGTGTCTGTGTGTTTTGGGGAAATGAAGAAGTGGACATTCTTTGGAAAATGCCAAGCATAATGGAAATAAAAAGCAGAACTAATGTTAACAACAATAGTAAAAATGCAAATGGAAAGTCATTAAGCTATGCCATTGAAGGACAATTTCATATTGTTTAAGATAAAGGATAAACAATTTTAAGGGAATGTAAGCAAATGTACTGGGTAATTCAGAATCAAGGAGTTTTGCTTATTACTTTGTGTTTAAAATGGAAAAAATTATGGAAATTGGAGAAATCAAATCTCTTCAAAGGAAAACAACGTATTTGAAGTTTTGGTAAAGGTCAGTAGGATATCTGTGAAGATTCATGAGCTGTCTATTTGTCTATCTGTGGCAAAAAGCAGGCAATGAAAGGCCATTGGCCATGGTTATACTGATGGGTGAAGCAGGCTACTCGGGATGCAGAGCAGGTCAGATCTCTGACAGGAATCTTGGCTCACTGACTTCCCAGCCTCACAGGTCAGTTTGTCATGCTCTGCCATCCTCGGGCCAGGACAATAGCAATGATTTCACTGTATTCATCTTTCTCTCTTGGCTGGAGATTCTTTAGCTTATCACTCAGCAAAGACCTTGGCCCAGAGCCATGGGCTTTTGACGAGAGGATGATCTTTTATCCTGACTAGAATTTAAAGCTCCCAAACCTCACCACACCTCTTTTCTAGGTCATTTTACATGTGAGTTACATTGCAAAATATGATATTCCCTTCCTCCTTTCCTGCTTCCTTCCATTTCCTCTGTTAGGAAATTTCCTCAACATATAGTAGATACCATAATTGAAAGGAAGATGGATTACCGTATATTAACAAAATACAATCTGCTCCATATTGACTAATACTCTATAAAGGTGAGGTTAAAGAAAGTGGTTTTTGATAAATGTGGTGAATATTATAATAATTTCATCCTTACCTTCCTAACTGATGGCTAACTTTCACAGTCCCAGAAGGTGTTGGAGAAAGTGTTACTTGAGTCTAATTCTGTGTGCTGTACTACTGACATGCCAGGGACAGTGTGTCCACTTGTGCAATAGTGGCCTGGCTTTTTTAAAACCAATCTTTTATTGAAGTTTTGTGCATTTCATACAACATTTCTCAATCAAATTTAGACCCATTTCCCCTCCTTGCCCCCACCCCACCAGAGCTCATGTATCATGCATTCTGCTATACATGACTTTCATCTTTTTCTCAGCCTTGTTTTTTTTTTTTTTTAATTTTCAATGAAGAAGTTTACTGTTTTGGGCAGAAGTTTACTGTTTCAGTCAGTTCTTTGACCCAGCCTTTTGTTATTGTTGTTGTTCCTTCAAATTTGCATAACTCCAAAATATGCATATATGCATGCCACACATATATCAAGATTATGACATCTTAGGTTTTAGCAACCTCAGCTTATGATTTCTTTTTAATTAGGCTGAAAAAGATCATGTTTTCCTTAAGGAAGTGTTTGAAGGTTTCTCCTTGGCAAGCCCAAACAACCGTCAATCCTGCCCTTGTGATGACTTTTATGATTGTAACCAACCACTTTATAATTGGCTTTGAGGAACAATTTTCAGGAGAGAATTCACACCAGTTATTGTAAAAGCTGATCAAAATCCCATTGCTGAAGAGATCATATGCTATATTAGGGAAAGATATTGTTATTTGTTTTGCTAAATGGGCAAATCACTGTCTAAATATTTATGCTGTTCTAAGTTTTGGTCAGAAGAGCTAATTTTGGCTATGGATGGTAGTTACTACAGAGACCAATAACCAGAAAAAATTCTGAGATTAAGTGTCTGTTTGAGTGCTCAGTTCTAAATTGGCCATCTGTATCACTCCCTCTGAGGCTCAGAGAATATAATAGAAGAGAGTCAGAAAATATAAAAACTAGTTAAAAGCTAGGGGAAGGCATGGAATAATGTGATAGGCTGCTTTTCAGACAGAACATTACAACTGCATTGGTGAACTCATAGCACCTTTGATCATGTACATAAAGCCTGAACAAGAAGAATTCTGAGTGAGAAAAGCAGTAGGAGACAGGTGTTACTAAGAAGATAAATGTGTAAAATGGGGACATTTAAATGGGGGAGAGAGAGGGAGTTCATACAAGGAACTGTGAGGATAAAGGGGAAGAACAATCTCAAAAGAGGTGGGAACAGAGGAGACAGGTATTATCGAGGGAGAAATAGGGAAAGCGGATATATTTTAAGTGGTAAGGGAATAGGGGGACAATTAAATAGGGAGAAAGAGGGGAGGACAGATAAATAATGCTTAGTTAGTATAAAAACTATGAAATCAGAGAGAATCATATTAGTCCAAAAACCAACTGACAAATTAGACATACAGTATCTCTACATGGGTTCATGTGCATAGCTGAAGGCCTCAAGGAAACAAACAGTGGCAGAGAGGAGAAACCTTCCTTTGATATGTTGGTCAGGGTAGTCTAAGCTATTGTTGCCCTTGATTGCCTCCCAGAATTCGAAGGTAAGTCCCTATTGCTAAAGACAAGACATACTTTGGAGACAGGATTTGGAGCAATGGACCTGGAACTGACCTGGAAGCCACCTCCCTGAAGGCTGGCTCTCACAGCTTTGGAATTCACGATGCATGCTGCTAAGTTAGAGCAGCAACAGATTGTCCAACCCCAGCTTTAGGCTTACTAACCACATCAATGATCAGTACAGCAAATAACAATGGTACAGCAGTGGCACTTTTATCTTGGGCATAATCAAGAACCACCTAATGAGACTGAAAGCCCATGCAAAGAGAGGAAGCTCATGTGTGGTACTACAAATGTAGTCAAATATGCATGGCTGGAGAGGTCATAGATCTTAAAGAAAACCCAAAAGGCTGTCAGATCCCTAGACAAATGCAATTTCTTACTATGTGCAAAATATGGAGTCTTATATTTACAGTCAAGTATCCAAGTCACCACTCATCAAAGAAGCTTCTTTCCCATAGACAAAGGTTATTACAGAGTTTCACAGCTGGCTACACACTGATTGTCTCTGAATTGCTCAAGCCTAATTGGCACATCAAAATGCAGCCTCTACACCTATGACTCATGGAACATAGAAAACAGAGTAAAGAAAACACTAATATATCTCTCAGTGCTCATCAATAAAGCTCCCTTATGCCACAAAAGGTCACAAAAGGCCAAAGTTTGGGGAATAATGGTCTACAGAGTGTTAGTCCGTAGACAGGACTCCTATATTAAACTCTACCCACCCAGGGCTCAGGAACCTTTCAGAAGAGGGGGCAGAAAGATCATATGAGTAATGGAAGGGGCATAGGACCATATGGAAATGGAGTCCTAAAAGCTCCTGGAATCTTGCTCATATGAACATGCAGTGATGGTATCAGCATGCACAAGACCCATGCAAACTCAAGCAGACAAAAACCCAGCACAAATCTGTGTAAATGGACACCAGAACCCAATCTTAGCCAAGGAATTATTGGTAGCCAATTGCTGCTAGGTGAGGAAGAGCTGATCTTCTTAAGAAGGGGGACTCTGAGCTAGGCGTGGTGGTGCATGCCTTTAATCCTAGCACTTGGGAGGCCGAGGCAGGCAGATATTTGTGAGTTCAAGGCCAGCCTGGTCTACAGAGCAAGTTCCAGGCCAGCTGGGGCTACAGGGAGACCCTGTCTCGAAAAGACCAAAAAGAAGAAGAAGAAGAAGAAGAAGAAGAAGAAGAAGAAGAAGAAGAAGAAGAAGAAGAAGAAGAAGAAGGAGGAGGAGGAGGAGGAGGAGGAGGAAGAGGAGGAGGAGGAGGAGGAGGAGGAGGAGGAGGAGGACTCTGGGTGGGCTGACTTAGACCCAGTGGATGAGCTTGCACTGAAGGATATCTGGGAACACTACCTTCACAGGATGGGCCTTGACACAGATGACAAAATAGATGAATTCCGGGGGAGGGAGGGGGCTATGGGAGGTTGTGCCAATGGGGGAAGGGGTTGTACAGATGATTGGGATGTCCCATGTGAATTACACAAATTTCGTTACAAAATTTTAAAGAAAAAAATCTGAACAAGATTGAGTCCATCAACTCTTACTCAGAGAGTAAAGGGGGCCTCAAAAGGCTCTGCAAACCTCTGTAGATTTATAGACAGCTAACAGCTGCTGGGGATGGAGGCTCAGGAGGTCCTCCTGAGTGCCTATTGACTGTTAAGGATTGCTAGAGGGAAAAGAGTCCCCTTATTGGTATAGCCATTCTTGTCAGGAGCATGGAACAGGACATGCTTCTGTAAACAGCCTCATGCTTCCTATAAGCAACCTTAAAGAAACTGATTGGTTTGCTGAAAGTAAAAGAAAAGTAGAAAAACTGTAGGAAAAAAGATAGGAGGCCTCCTTAGAAAGAGGAAGAGAAAGTAGCCAGAGTGGGACGGGGCAAAAGAGGGTAATGGATAATGAATATGATTAAAATACGTTACGTATGTGTGAACATTGTCATCATGAATCCATTTTCATCAGACTTACTTTTCTGATTAGGTCTCATCTTAGTCAGTCACTCTCTTAACTGATTCTCAAATTTCTAAAGAAATATCTCATAGACTTTAGCAAAAATAAACCAAAGGTTTTATGAAGAACAAAACTTAAGCAATGACAACAAAACCTTTCCAATGATGAGCAATGATTAATCCTGCACACATTTTGTTCTCTGTGTTTTCACTGGGTGCCTCCCTTCAAGTACAGCACCTACTCAGACACCTAACCTGAAAATTTGTGTGAACCCTGATTCCTTTCTAGCTTGGTATAGCATTCTAGTGGAGAGGCCCCATTGATGCTGGGCCTCTGCTAGGTCTCAGCTGTTCCTGTTCAGGATCGCTTGTCATCTAGTCCAAACTGAACTACAGTACCTGTCGTCCATTGCTGTTACTGCTGTATCTGTCACAACAGAAGTCTTGCCAAAATTCAGAATTGTCTCATTTTCTGCCTCAAAACAGTCCTTCAATTCCCAATGCCCAAGTCAGGGGTGAAATCTAATCACATAATATGCAAGGTGATATTCTTTTAAAATTTTATTTATTATATTTAGTTTATGCCTATAAGTGTAATGCCTGTATGTAAGTAGGTGCACCCTTGTTGTACGATGCCCGCAGGCTGCAGAGGTCAGAAGAGGGCTTTGGATCCCTTGGAACTGGAGTTACAGAATGGTTGTTAGCTGCCATGTGAGTGCTGGGAATTGAACTCAGGTCTTCTGCAAGAACAGTCAGTGCTCTTAACTGCAGAGCCATCTCTTCAGCCCCAGAACATGGTATATTCTTTTGGAAGTATAGAAGAAACTTGAAAATCTTAAAGCACATTTAAAGGGATATCAAAATGTCTGTGTTGAGTGGAACATGGAGTTGACACTAAGCAAAGAATAAAAATCCATGTATGCTTGATTTAACCTTTTTTATCTGAATATCTACTAATAATCTTGAATATCATATAAAATAAATTTTAATAATTCATTGTAATTGACAGAAAGAGATTTGTTTCTAAAATGAAAATTATATTGTTTAAAAATATAGTTTGAATATTGCAAGTATTATAGGATATTTTCCTAATTAGGTAATTTTTAATTTTATAAAAATAATTCAGCTTCTAAAAAATGAAATTATAAAATTTGTAGGTAAATGGATAGAACTGGAAACAATCACAGTGATGTAACCCAGACTTGGAAAAACAAATGCAACATGTTCTTTCTCATAACTAGATGATAGCTTTGAAATCTTAGATACGTTTCAATTTGAAAATTCAGAGAAGTCAAGAAACTAATAAATGGCCATGTGTGGGTCAGGGGAAGGCATCCTGGAAGGGTTGGTAGAATGCGGTGATATGAAGGGGGAAGAAGAATATTAGATTAGGAAAGGTTAAATCGGGTGGCGAATGGGAGGGCAGGGCAGAGGAGGGAATATGGAGATGGATAAGTAACACTAAAGCCCTTAGAAAAAAACGTATGGAATCAGGAGTGGTGGCACACATCTTTAATCCCAGCACTGGGGAGGCAGAAGCAGGCAGATCTCTGTGAGTTCAAGGCCAGCCTGGTCCACATAGTGAGCTCCAGGCCAGCTGGGACTAAAGGGAGATCCTGTCTCAAAACAAAACAAAACAAAACAAAACAAAAAACATGGACACCTATCACTACAGAAGCTTCTTAATGTATATACATATGCATCATTAAAATATATTAAACAAGTTACCCTAAAAACAGAGAGACATTTTACTTTCTAGGTATCAAAGACTAACAGGAAAAAAAAAAAAAATCCACAATGCCAGGAATAGACTTCTTCTCTCTAGAAACAATTGACCAAGGGCAACAGACACTCAAACATTACTGACCACTGCCCCTGCTCTTGGTTACCCAGAACTGAGGTTAAGACCCTATTACTGAGGACACTACATGTGTGAGCTGTAGTGCAAACAAGGGGAAACCAAGCTCATGCTGATTCACAGCCTTATCTCCACTGGCTAGTATTCATATTGCTGGAAGACGCTATCCATGCTACTAGAAGAAACACATAATAATCAAATTTATCCAGCTGTGAATCCTGTGAACTACCATGACAGCAGGCTTGGTAAGATATGCCCACCAGAGCAAATATCATGGGAGTAACCAATTACTCTTTAATTGGATTTAAGGCCGATTTCTTAGGATGGAGCCCGTACCTGACATTGATATCAGGGTTAGGAACCTGAGGCTAGACAGATCACAGGACATGGGGGGGGGGGACCTAATGTTAGTCTTATACTAAATAGTTATTGTATTAAACTGAATTTAAATGCTTTATTATACCTATAGATTAATGCATCTCACAACTCTCACCTGAGACTCAATTTCCTTATGGAACAGATGTTGATTAACACAGAAACCCATAACTGGCCAACATACAAAGAACAAGGGTCTGCAGAGTGTTTATCTCCAAATCGTTCACCTTTATCAAACTTCTTCCTCCCAAGATTCAGGGGTCATTGTGGAAGATGGGGCTGAAATATTGTTAGAGCCAGATGTGGTGGAGGACCACAAGGAAGCAGAGTTTTCCAGACAGCTGCTCAGTTACTCATATGAATGCACAGCAATGGTGACAGCATGCACAAGTCAAAGGCAAGCTGAAACCAAATGATATCCTAGCATAGAAATGAAGAAGTGGATAAGAAGCTTTAATCCTACATAAGGAAATGGTTGCAACAGATGGCTGCTGTGAAGGGCAGAAACAGTCTCTTCCAAGCATGGGACTCATGGTTAGTGAACTGAGCTCCATCGTGGTTAGTGAACTGAGCTCCAGTAGATGGAAGTTTAAATACCATCAAAGTATATTGTATGAAATTGGCAAAAATTCAATTAAAATTTATGACATAGGAAAAGATGCCTTTCAAAATTCAATAGTATGAATTTCAGGTACATACACAAAATTATAGTAATGATCTCAGTATTAGGAAATTAACTCTAAGTTCTTATAATATCTTATATATTTTATTCAAATTTTTCAATCGTTCCAAGAATTTGTTTTCTTCCAAGCTTGCACCTAGAATTATATCATTTTTCAATGTTGGTCTAGTGGTTGCTATGAGATATATATTAAATGACCAGAGAAAGTAAGAACTAGTCGGTATCTTCACCTATCCACCCTAACTGTTCTCCTACCTCCCTCATTCTACTTGGGTGGTATAATAATCATACCTTGAACTTGTCAAAGCAATTTCCAGAGACTTTGCACTCATTTATGTAGCTAAGGAGAAATGAATTCTGGCTGTCACGAAGCTTGCTGAGCCTTTCACAAGAAGGCCAATAGCAGAGGAGCAGACTTCCTTAAGCACTTTGCTATCACAGACTTTCTAGCTGGAGTTTGCACTGGGTGGAGTCAGGCTCCAGCAGAAGGACCTCTCCTAAACAGATAGGCTTTAGCTAAGGAAAATATTCTCCATACCATGTGCTAGGTAAAAGCACTGAGAAAAGATTATGCATACAAGTAACTGAGATGTAGAGTGAGTAAATAAAATCATCTGTACAGAAAGAAAATGAGCATTCCAAACATGTCACAACTTAAGAAATAAAAACATGGGACTGGAGAGATGGCCTAGCTGACTGCTCTTGCAGAGGACCGGGGTTTGATCCCCAGCACCCACATGGTGGCTAAGAACCATCTGTAACTCCAATTCCAGGAGAACTCCAATCCCAGGGGAATCCGACACCCTCTTCTGACCTCCGCGGCATTGCACGACATGGTGCACAAACTTGCATGCAGACAGTACATTCATACACATACAAAAATAAATAAAATAAAATTAAATTAAAATAAATAAAATTAAAAAATATTAAAAAAAGAAATAAAAACAAAAATTTAGGACACTATTTCAAGGGTAAAATAATTTTTCTCTCTGCAAGTCAGCATCTTGCTCTTTTTTAGCTCTGTCTAATAACAATAGCTATTAAATTTCACATTCAGTCAAGCAACATGTTTCACTGCCTTGAGTGAGTCTCCATGTGAATGGTATTTTAGTATAGAAATTAGTTGAGTTCAATCAAGATGTATAGTCTAGTACATAAGTAAAAATATAACAGCCACATTTATGATTATATATTTGCAATAGCCAAATTAAAAGGAGGAGTGATGAGGAGGGAGGTTTAAGTAGGAGAGGGATAGAGGGTAGGTTAGAGGAGGGGGTGAGGGACAATTAATACTAAGGATATTTGAAAAAGTCACACGGGAAGCTAATATTTTATAACTTTCACATATATTATATACATGAGTTTAATTGGAATTACCCTACACAAGGATAAAGATGATGTTCTTTTCAGAAGCCATGGGTTGCAAAAAAATAATAAAATCCCACTGTCAGATGTGGGATACTTCCCCCTTCAGTTTCCCAGAGACCTCAAAAACAGTACAGGCTATTGTTATTGTTCTTGATTGGCCACAGAATTTGAGAAAATCCTGTTGCTGAGGACATCATACACTTTTGTCACAGGACATAGAGAAATCACGTTGAAACTTGAACGGGAAACTTCCTCCTTTATCCTAGCTTTCATAGTACCAGAGGCGTTATGCAGGCTGCTGGGGAGCAAATTGTTAGCTGTCTTACCCAGCTATGAACACTATGAAGTACAATAATGAGCAGCATCTGAAGATATACTCATGGATGCAATTATGGTACACATGTTATGGGGGGTAACGAATTAGTTAGCTTTTTGTTTCTGTAATAATGTAACATGATCAAAAGAAACTTAGGAAGGAAGAGTTTATTTTGGATTATGGTTCCAGGGGGAGGGTCCTTATGACTGCGGAGGTGTGGAAGCACAGAGTCGGAGCAGTAATTGGCTAATCATTTTTCCATCCACACACAAGAATCACAGAGAGGGAACTGGACTGGGGCTAGGCTATAAACTCTCAGAACCTGCCCCCAATGATATATGTCCTCCAGCCGGGTTCTATGTCCCAAAGGTTCTAATAACTTCCTCCCATACCTGCCCCCAGTGATGTATGTCCTCCAGCCAGGTTCTATGTCCCAAAGGTTCCAATAACTTCCTCCCAAACCTGCCCCCAGTGATGTATGTCCTCCAGCCAGGTTCTATGTCCCAAAGGTTCCAATAACTTCCCCCCAAACCTGCC
The DNA here is from genome assembly GCA_009823505.1 of Rhizomys pruinosus. Taxonomy (NCBI): domain Eukaryota; kingdom Metazoa; phylum Chordata; class Mammalia; order Rodentia; family Spalacidae; genus Rhizomys; species Rhizomys pruinosus. The sequence continues at coordinate 4,784,046 of VZQC01014352.1, read as the reverse complement.
CCCAGTGATGTATGTCCTCCAGCCAGGTTCTATGTCCCAAAAGTTCTAATAACTTCCTCCCAAACCTGCCCCCAATCATGTATGTCCTCCAGCCAGGTTCTATGTCCCAAAGGTTCTAATAACTTCCTCCCATACCTGCCCCCAGCAATGTATGTCCAACAGCCAGCTTCTATGTCCCAAAGGTTCCAATAACTTCCTCCCAACAACTCTATCAATGAGGAACCAAATTTAAATACCTAAGCCTGTTGGGAACTTTTTCATTCAAACCAATACAGATAACCAACAAATTTCTGATTGGATCTAAGGCATGTTCCACAAGGGGAAATGCATGCCTGGAAGTATAAATCTGGACAAAATCCATGGCTGGGGAGCTCATAGGCCCCAAGGAAGAACTTACTGCTGTTATTGATATTATGGACATAATATCAAATTGTGCCCTAGAGCCATATCTCTATATCCATGGATTGCTCTCAGACTTTATCAGAAGAGTTTCCTTGTGCAGTGGATGGCCTTTAATGAAGAAACAACTGCTTTAAGTGAAGAGTAAGTGCTCTAGTTTTCATTCAATCACTGTGACAAAACACTCTCACCAATACCAACTTGGGGAGAAAATTACCGCTCTAGCCTTGTGCTTCCACACCTCTGCAATCATATGGGCTCCCAGATCACAATTCATCACTTACAGAGCTCAAGGAAGGAGCTGAGGGCAATAACCTGGAGGCAAGAGCTGAAGCACAGGCCATGGAGGAGCACTGCTTGTTCCCTTGGCCCATGTTCATCCTGCTTTCTTTTTTTTTTAACTCTATTTTTTTTTATTATTTTTTTCTGTATGTGTATGAATGTACTGTCTGCATGCAAGTCTGTGCACCCGTGTCGTGCAACGCCGCGGAGGTCAGAAGAGGGTCTCGGATTCCCCTGGAACTGGAGGGGAATTCCTCCTGGAATTGGAGTCTCAGACAGCTCTCAGCCGCCATGTGGGTGCTGGGGATCGAACCCGGGTCCTCTGTAAGAGCGGTCAGCACTCTTAACCGCTAGGCTATCTCTCCAGCCCGCATCCTGCTTCTTATACACTACACAACAACCAGCTCAAGGGTGGCACCACCTACAGTGGGCTGGGACCTTGCACATCACCCAACAATCATGAAAATACCCTACAAACATGGTCACAGGCCATGGAGGCAATTCCCCAATTGAGGATCCGATAGGCAACACAGGCTGTGTCAAATTGACATTAAAGCTATCTAGCACAATTGGCCCCTTGTCAACTTGACACACAAATACATCGCTATTAAACCATAAGCTTTCCCGTTATCCCCAAGGTATGCTGTTAATATCACAACATAAAGCAGTGCACCCTTAAAACTCCCATGCCCTTAAAAAACTCAAACACTTAAAAGTTCAGTCTCTGAAAAGCCTATCATCTGTGGGTTCCTGGAAATTGAAAACAAGTACTTTTTAATTTCAAAGGGAAGAATCAGGCACACTTAAGTAAAACTTAAGTCCAGCAAAGTTGCTCAAGGCTGGACATCTGGAATTCACTCACCAGCTTCTGGGCTCCAAAGGGTTTCGGCAGCTCCCCCTTCTCCTACTCTGCCGTCCACAAAGCACACAGCTCATCTCGCAGGCCCAGGCCGACTCCATTCCACACCTGCCGCTGCTCTTGGTGGTCATCCATGGTCCTGGCATCTCAAAGCTGGGGTCTCCACTGAAACTGAGGCAGCACCTTCACCAATGGTCTCTTCTGACCTCTCCTGGTGCAAAGCCTCAGCTTCTCTCCATGACCCCTGCAGTCCTGGGGTTTGCACTGCAAACCAGAGTGTACTTTCATCAATGGGCTTTCCTGGCCTCTCACAGTGCCAAGGCTTGGCTGCTCTCTGTGACTCCTTCAAACTTTCAAAGCCAGATCCATATAGGAAACTCTTACACCTTACCAAGTCAGGCTTCCAGCTTGATCACAGCTTCTGTGTGCTGACCTGAAGAAATTCTTCCCCAAAGATTTCACCACAGTGATGCTGGTCTCTTGTTACAGCTGATTTATCAGCCCCAGGTAACCAGAATCATTGTCCCAGGAAAACAAAGATTTCACTTCAGGTTCTGATCTCTTCTTAATCACAGCAAATTCTTTAACCCCTGCCAACCAGAACCTACAGATTCTCTTCAAATTTTCATATAAATAGCCCTGTGGTCTCCACTTCCCTTTGAAGCTTCACAAGCCAGGCCTCCATGGTCTTCAGCTCTTTCAGCATAATTATTCCAAGCTCCAAAGCAACAAACTCTAAGCACTCAACTTTTCCAGCCCAAAGTTCCAAATGCTTCCGCAATCCCACCCCCCCCCCAAACACCATGGTTAGTTCTGTCACAGCAATATCCCTCTCTCTCAATTTCTGTTTTAGTTTGCTTTCAATTGTTGTGACAAAACATTCTGACCATTACCAACTTGGGAAGGAAAGGGTTTCTCCTTCTTACATCTCACAGGTCACAGTTCATGACTTAGGGATCACAAGGTAGAAACTCAGGGTAGGAACCTTGAAGCAGGAGTTGAAACACAGGCCATGGAGGAATGCTGCTTAGTGGCTTGCTCCCCTGGCCCATGCCTGGCCTGCTTTCTTATACAATACAGAATAGCCTGCCAAGGATGGCACCACCCACACTGGACTGGGACCTCCCATATCAGTTAACAATCAATAAAATACCCCAGAAATTGTGCCACAGGCCAGTCCAATGGGGAGGAGATTCTCCAGTTGAGGATCCCTCAACCCATGTGTGTCAATTTGACACTAAGGCTATCCAGCACAGTAAGTATCTGGAACGCTCAGTAATAAATGGGATGTCTATTTCACACCCCTTCTTCAAGCTCAGGAAACTTCATAGAATTGGGGGCAGAAAGAGTTTAAGAGTCAGTAGTTGGGGAGCACCAAAATGAAAGAATATCTTTAGGGCATGACAGGATGGTGCACTCAAGAACTCCCAGAAGCTGAGCTCCTGCCCTGAGCTATTATAAAAGCTGAGCTATTATCGAAGTCACTTTTCTTCAACGGTGTGGCCCCTGGTAGCTTGAGCATGCTCCAAGGACTGCCCCATACCCATTTATATATGGGCATCTCAAAAGAGATTCAGTGGGTTATAAAAGAAAACAAAAAGGACAAAAATTTAGGAGGTCATTGGGGGTGAAGAGTGGAACTGGGAATGTTAAAGGAAGGTGTTAGGGTGATTGTAATCTAAGTGTATTGCATGAGTGAAGAAAATTCTCAAAGAACAAAAATATATTAAAATAGAAACACAAAATTAAGTATAGAAAATTAGAACACAATTATATATTGTTTAACTCATATCCTAGCAGGGCTTGGTATGCACATTAAAATTATAGCACATCTCTCTTGGACTGGCTTCATTCTAATCAGTCCATGGTCACATGTAACCAGTGGCTACTCTGCTGGGCAGTGTATGTCTGGAGGAGAGCAGGAATGAAGACAAAATACATAGTGTTATAAATGAAAAGGTCTGCAACCCATATTTACACAAGTATTCTCAGAAGGACACAAGACGAGGAGTTTAATTTAGAGAACAAAGACTATGTTCTTCCAGTTTGGGCAACAGCATTTACATACATATTATAAGTAACATATAAAGATATTTTCATATATCTGTTTCATAAAATCAGTAAATGGAAACAGAGTCAAAGAAATAATCACAGTTAACATTGTGCCCAGTGATGGTGTCCACTAGGCAGCAGAGTGGGGAAAGTGGGAAACATGGCTCAGTAGAAGGCAGATGACTCAGAAAGGACCTGCTACCTGGGGATATTTCAGAAGAATCTGTCTTCCGAAAGCACAGAACCACTTTCATTTTGTAATAAGCACAGTCCATTCAGTTTTCTGGATCTTCTGGTTGCAAGTTCAGGGAACAGTAGGCAAGTAATTAAAAGGAAAAAAATCAGCCAGACAGCTAACTGATATGGAAAGTTTGGTTTATTTCCTTTGCTCCTTTTTTCCCCAGATTCTTTCCACGGAAATAATGTGAGTGAAGGTTTGTGTGTGTGTGGCTGGGTAGAATTTATGCTGTATATGCATGCTGCGTATGTGTGTGGTGTGTATATTTATGTCTGTTCATGTGTATATAGTATGTCTCCACATGTGTGTGTGTTATGTTTGTACACATGTGTGTGGTACTAATATCTCTGCATGTGTACTGTGTTGTATGTGAATTTGCATATCTGTACAGTGTATATTGCATGCATCTATTCACATGCGTATGTGTGTCTATTGTTTATGCACTCTGAGGTTTGTACTGAACTATTTAGATTGATCTTGGGATTTAGCTCTTTTAAGGGAAAAAGAAAGGAACAATAACAACACTTACATGCTAATGTTTGAGAGATGCTTCATAGCTTCAAAGTGAATTGAATACAGAATAAAATTTCTGAGATCCACTTGACCAAAGCCAATTCCCTGTGATGAGAACAGATTGTTCTATCCTTGTGGGAAGAACCATATCAAGGAAAAGCTGTGTCAACAACCCCCTCCTAGAGGTCCATTTTAAGTCTAGGTCAAACTTTGAAAAGATGTTATACTGTGCTTTCTTTCAGCATAATTCTGTCCTTGTCCTGTAGAGAAATGATGAATTCATATCTGTCATTAGCTAGCAAGCATGAACACAACAAGCACCTAAAGTAAGAAAGAAAAAAATCAAAAGAAATATATTAGAAAAATGCAGAAGTTGATTTTGCACCGCTTACCTAATAAACTCCAAATGCTTGTCTTTCAGTAAAAGCAAGTGTGTCGCTGGTCACCCTAGAACTGTACACCAGCCTCACAGAATGGCTCATTTTCTGCAAGAAGCAGCAAGAAACTGGAAAAAGAATATTGCTCCAAAAGCAAAGGCACCAGATGAAGTGTAAACAGTAGGCAGCTTAAGCAGGCCTGGTGGCCTTCCTTGGAACAACAAGCTGAGATGCAGTGCCTGGGAGTAGCTGCCGGCTGCAAACTGCCTCCTCATGCAGCCTGGGCTGGAAGAGCTATGCAGGTAGCAAAGAGGTTCCCATGCATTTGCAATGCCAGGGAGATTCTGCAGTAAGTACTCTGGCAGCATACATGGCAAAAGTGATGTACTGAAACTATGCAAGGGTCTTCTCTTTGTTGGCTTGCAATCCATATGGAGGGAGTATGTGGGGAAAAAATGTAAATAAATGGTTAAGTGAAAACTGCACGTACACACACAAATCAAGTCTTCATTCAGACTAGACTCATTTAGTTTTTATCTTAAAGGCCAAGTGCTCTTAACATATTTTTCTTTTCTGGAAAGACTGACCTAAGTTTGTGCATGCAATTTTTATTAAATCCCACATGCAATGTTATAATTTTTTAACCAAAAGAAGAATGAGGCTTATGAAAAATAGTTAGATTTTTAACAGCAATGCTATAAACAAATCCACTCAAATAGAGTAGCTCTTGCCAATGCTAACCCAGAACAAGACATTTTAGAAAGTCAACAAATATTGTTTCCTAATGCAATTCTATTAACACAATACTTCAAAGCTGAAAGTAGAAAAATATCTTCACAGGAATGCTTTTAAGTTTTTATGACAAGCAGGACTTAAAACTATTGTGAAGTCCACATGAGTCTTGATGAAATTCAAAATTGACTAAACATTTGAATTCAATCTATAGGGATAACACCTTCCATGGTCATTTGACTAAGCTTCCAGGAATGAGAAGTGGTACAATGTCATAAAAAAACACAGAAAATAGAACAGAAGTCACACGTTGAATAACCTCCATCAGTCATTTTTTTTTCAAATTTAATCAACCCAAGTCTTGAACAGCCAAAGACTATTATACTATACAAAATATTACTAAATAAGAAGCATTTTTATTTTTAATAATATTGACTACATTAAGTAACTTTTATTACCCTAGATGGGCTTGGGAATTTTGAAAAAAAAGAACAAAAATCCTTACAAAGTAAGGAAAATCGATCACTTAGCTTGTGAATTTTTTTCTTTTCATTCATTAAAGTGTGGCCACCAAGTTACATAGTCACCAAAAATAAGAAACTAGACTGAAAAGCAATGGAAATATACAAACAAAACAAAAGAACAAAATCTCCTGCCATCTACAATAAAGCATCAAAGTGAAGGGATAATAAATACTGTATCAGGTCTGAGCCAACATCATCTCCAAGTCCACCATTGCTCATACTGTTCATGGCTGTTTCAGTGTGTACCACCAAACCTGTCATACCTGACTCTTTCTCTCAGAAAGGCTACACACATGATTGGGTCCAGTGCTTGCTGTTCACATTTGAAGTGATTATTGATAAAGCTTGGTTAATTTCTGTTATTGCTGGTGGCTCTTCATCTTCATCTTCTTCCTTTATAGTCTGAAAAAGGTTTTATATGATTTCATTTTTCCACATGGCATATCAGTTATGATTCTTTTTCATTTGGGGGTGGTTGATCCAAAATTTGTAGCTCATATTTATGACTGTGACTTATGAATTGTGTATGTCCTGGAGTGTCTGGGTCTCTGTGACACCTGTCACTCATTTCACTTATCCATATGCTATCATTACCACTACCCCCATTTTTTTACTTCCACTTTAAACAAATATTCTTATCAATAGAGAATAAGAAAATAGTTATTCAACCTTAACAAATTACTTCTGAGCTTTTTTATTGTTTGTGTACATCCAAGTGTTGGTGTTGCTTTTAAAAAGAATTCCATGCAGGGGGCTGGAGAGATAGCCTAGCGGTTAAGAGCACCGATGCTCTTGCAGAGGACCCGGGTTCAATCCCCAGCACCCACATGGCGGCTAAGAACCGTCTGTAACTCCAACTCCAGGAGAACTCCAGTTCCAGGGGAGTCCGAGACCCTCTTCTGACCTCCGCGGCATTGCACGACACGGGTGCACAGACCTGCATGCAGACAATACATTCATACACATATGAAAATAAA